>CAJINV010000002.1:11139922-11227140 GCA_905178155.1 Amoebophrya sp. A120 | reverse complement strand
CTTCTAGTTTCTTGCACGGGTGGCCGACACAATTTTTTTCGCGCGCCTGCCGCGGGCGTGCCCTTCTTCTTCGTTGCCCTACGCCGAGGGCCATACGCGTTCGCTCGCGGCTGGCCGGCGAAAATTCTTTCCACGGGGGCGCGTTTTTGCTTCTTGGGTGTGGGCATTTGGAGTGCTGTTCTCGGGCTACCCCGGGTCGTGGGTCCACGGGTTTGCTGCCGAGTCACCATCTCAGTGTGTGGCTGGGGTGCCGGTCGCCGCAAGTTGCAGGGCCTGCTGTTCCGGCCGTTAAAAAGGGCCCGATTTGGCGGGGCGCCCTTGAAATCGCGCCAGATGAACAGCCCGGGGCGCGCTGCTCTTGCAATCACGCTGGAGTTGCTGAGGGGTGGCCTCCCTTTCAAATTGCGCGCAAGCATGCAGCGCCTGAGCGGCTGCCGGGCGCCTGGCCCTTGGTTGGGGTTGAGCTTTTGTTGTGCGACTTGCCTGGCGCGATTTGTGTTTCGTTTGAGGTCGATTCTAGTTGGTCGTGGGGGTGGTTTGCCTTTGAGGTCGCTTCGGAGCGGGTGCGGGGTGATCTGCCTCTGATGCGCTGTGGTGCGAACGGCTGAGAGGCGAGTTGCCGGTAAAGCGGTCGAGGGGCGACTTGCTTTTCGTTGCGACCCAGCACCGGCCACATCGCGCAAAATGGCCGTGAAATTGCGGCCGTTCTTCGGGCTTTATAGGGCAGTGCACTTGATGTTGATGTGAGGTTGCATGGGGCAAACCGCCCTCGAGCGCGGCGCCATAGTCGGCAGGGCGCCCGGGAAAGGCTTCGTAGGGCCTTGCGCCCTTGAGCTTGCGTCTGCGTCGGGCCGCATAGGGCAGTGCGCCCGCCCTTGAAGGTGCGGCTTGGGCCGCAGAGGGCGCCTCGCCCCTGGCATTGCACTGCGCCCGGGCGTCCAAGGGCGATAAGTTCTGCTTTTGTGGTTTTCTGGCGGGCTATGAGAATCTCCTTGGCAAGGAGATTCTCCCACGTTCGGGGAGAATCTCCTTGCCAAGGAGATTCTCCTTGGGAGAAGGGGAGCGAGACAGCGGGAGGAAGTGAAGGAAATAGAAGGAAATGAAGGAAAAGGAAGCAAATGATGGAAAAGGAAGCAAATGAAGGAAAAAGAAAGAAAAGAAAAAAAAAGAAAGAAGAAAAAAATGGAAAATTAGGAGAGAGGAGGAGGGGAGGGAGGAGATTCTCCTGGGGGTCCAGGAGAATCTCCTTGGGCCAAGGAGATTCTCCGAGATTTTCCTTGAAGCTTGCCCCGGCTAATTCGGGAATTTCGTCATAGCGTCGTGGTTGGCAAATTCCAGATAAATTCCAAATGAATTCCAGATAAATTTCCTACACAAGGAAAACAAAAAGAAAACAAATTTCTGGCAAATGTCAAATATGAGGCACCCAGAGGATTGACACGACCTCCGACCTAGGTCGCGACCCACCCGGAAGCAACCACAAGACAACACAACTCTTCCAAAGTGAAAATCCGGACATAAATATCCGATATGGCACTACACCCAAGCGGCACATTGCACTACATACCGGGCGCCAGAATAGGGGCAACAGGCGAAAACGCTACAGCTTTGCCCTGCGTGGGCAGTTCGGGTCCAGGGCTGCGAATAATTGGCGCAAGATATAGGTTTCATGTTATCGGGATTCGACTACCCTCAAGAGCACGACGCTGCTGTCTGTTTCCCCACGCTTGCTAATATGTGCCCCCATATTTGGACAGAAGGAGACGCGGGTAGTCTACCCCGATAACCTGCGCCAGAGAACACACCGGCTGCTGTCCCTGCGGAAAAATCTTTCACACAACGACCACACGGCTGTTAGCTACCTACACTCCGGGCCCGGCGCTGAGAAATTTTTTTTCTCCGAGAAATTCCACGAAATTCCACCCAAATTCCCTCATCGGATGCGCCAGAACATAGTAGATATGAAGAGAAAACAAAATCATCGAAATAGATTTCGGATTCACTCATATTCTATAGAATATTGGTTATTCCTAATATTATCATCATCGAGCATCATCATAATATCATCATGAAAGATAGGATGGTCGATCAATAAATTCTTTCATATTGTGGAGGAATATTTTTTATTTTTTGTGTGATCATTAGTTATCTTCTGTTCTCGACCCCGGCAGCTACTACGCTGCGTAGCAACCCGACGCAAAAAGATCGCGCGCCGCAGGGGGCGCACAAAGAGGCCACCCCTCCGATCAGAAGTACCACCGCAAGTGACCTGCGCCAGGCCACCATAGTCTAGTCGGACTGACATCCCGACTAGGGCCCGGAGTGCAATGATATCAGGTGGAAGCACCGAAAGGGGAGGACGGACAAAATACCCCCAGGCGTGGCGAACGAGCACGCAGCCAGGCACCCGGCCCGAGGTGGGCGCGCAACCACACACCCGAAGACGCTAAATATCTCTCCTTTTTATCCACCGACGCAAAAGTGATCCACGCCCGGCCTCCCTCATAGTCGCCAAGGGCTGACAACCCAGGATGGGCCAGCGGTAGTGGTGATATCTATGATATGATGGCGACCTAGACCGTGGATGGATACTTAGACGGACAACGTTTGTTGCAGCTATCCGCTGTGCACACGGTAGGGCCACGGGGTGAGTGAGGTTATCCTGGGGGCGCGCACAGGTCACGACGCAGCGTAGATAGTGCTACTTCGAGCTCCACGGCAAAACTAAAAACTTACTAGTCGCGCACTTCCAGACCGTTCCTTCGCGCTTTTCCAAAACAAAGCTTCAATCTCTACCTTTAGCTGCTGCAAAAAGGACAACGTTTTAAAACAAGAGGTAAAAAAAAAAAGAACTTTAGTGTAGGCGAGTGGTTTGATAGAAGCGTAAGACAGATCCGAGTAGACCTGCAGCGAGCAACAACCACAGAGGAAAAAGTAAAAAAGACAAAAAAAAAAGGAACAAGTTCAAAAAACAACAACTACTAATTTTATTTTCGGACTTTTGTAACTTCTGAACTTTGAAAAACAAACTGGTACGACAGGAACAGACTCTACAACTCTTCCGAACCCTTCGAACTTTCGACACCAACTTTTTAACTTTATTTATCTCGACTTTAACGGTTTTACTTTCTTTGGTTTTACAAAGCTTCGTACTCGTAACAGAAAGAAAAGACTCTTACTTGCAACACTCTTTTTCTGTAGTTTTAGTTTTTCTAAAAGTTTATCGCTCCCAGCAGCAGTAAGTTTTTCTAAGGCGGGTGCCAAAGCAGCTCCGCCAGGTTGTGCTTTTTATTGAAGTAGCGCTAGACACATGAGAAGAAAGGACAACTTTCAACCGGTTCCATGTGACCAATCTCAACAAACAAACAAACATCTTCTGTTCTCGATTTGTTTTGTTAGTTTTCGAAGAGAAATTTAAGAAAAAAATGAAGAAATCGAAAACATTAATTATCCTCCTCACCTGCAATTCCGACCTACTAGATTGATATGATCACCAAACAATCATATTTTTCTATTCTTTCACAAAATCATATCGACACACATTTTGACTTTCTTCTATATTCATCGATCATAAATTTTAATTTTAATTTATTTTTAGATGATTTAAATTTGATGTCGACCACAAGAGTGATCAGATATGAGAATTGAAAATTGGATATTTCATTTTAGAACCTCGAAAAATTGATACCATGCGCTGACATGGAAAAAAAAAGAAAGAAATCACAACGACACAATTTTTATTTTTTTGGAAATTTTTGAAAATTTATCCGATGACTTCAAAAAATCAGTCGATCCACACAACATGAATCCAATCAACCTCTCGATTTTATCCTTGAAAATTCCACCTAGAACGAACCATCGAAAAATATTCTTCGAAATCCGAAACTCTCACACTATTTTTTTCGTTCAATTCGATGGATCTGGAATCAAATCCTAAAGAGGAATAATCTAGCAATCTTTATTCTTCTGTCTTATCGTTATCATATAGATTTTTGCGGGAAAATATGTAAGAATTCGAGTTTCTCTTTCTTGAAAATTCGAGACAGACGAGGATTCCTCTAATCCAATCATCAGATAACAATATGAATGGATATTTGCATTCTGATTTAATGACTCAGATGCAGATACAGAAGCAGAACACGCGTCAGCATTTTCATACTTGTAACACTCTTCTCGAAAGAACCATTTTATTTAAAGTGTGACGATCTTACTGGAAATTCATCATATCTATGTCCACACAATTTGGAGACCTAACCGTCGCGACCGATCGGGTTCGTTCATTTTCAGCAAGTCCTACTGAATCTATTCATGCAATATTAATGTACGCGAACGGGCGATAGATGTCGTTCATTTTCTTTTTCATCAAGGAAGGCCGCTGAAGGGAAATACAAGTGTGTCCAGCGTGTGTCGTCTTCTAACTTGATAATGATGGGCTCCAGGTGTGTTTTCTGTTTCCGGTGTTTAGTTTTGTTGTCTTCTTCTTGTTTTTGAGTTGGTTGTCATATTAAAATTGTGAAAGTGAAAAAGTACGTATGTATGTCGCATGCTTTTGAATCGCGTATTAAATGGGGGCGTTGAGGGCTTGCGACTTACTACGACTACACTGGGTATCATGAATAGAGCAGACAAAAAAAGTATCTACGCGAGTCGATGCTCACTGAGCAAGGCGTCGCAGAAACCCATGGCGCACCGGCGGCGGCGCTGTTGCACTGCAATTCCAGCCGCCGCGCCGCGGTTGCCGCTGCCCTGCGAATTTCCAATTCTTGAGTTCATGCGAACCGTATCGAAGCCTGGGATACGCGCGATAAAGCGCCGATAGACTCTGTCGGACTATTGAACATAGACAACTGCGGTTCGTCGCTTCGCTGCGTGTGCCGTGAAGCTGTTGCCCGCGGCCAGCTTCTAGCGTGCTGCATGCTCGGCGGGAAAGAGCTACGAGCGCCTGCGGATGTTCGTGCTGCAGCACTCTCGGGAGCAGGGCCACCGTAACCGTAACCGGTCGGAGGTTGCGACGCAGTTGGGTGCACCTTGTTCAGATTATTTGCGTCGAAGTCGTTGCTGTAGTTGTTCGTGTTTCGCATATCAGCAGCTGCGCCGTCTTTCGCCCCCTTCATCAGGAGATTTTTTGCCGCGTTGTTGCTCATGTTGATGTTGCTGGTACTACCAAATGCTCTTATTCCACCGGGTGGTTGCTCCGTTGTGTCAACGTCCATGCTGACCATCATATTTTTGAGTCGTGTTCCAGCAAACGCAACGTCGTTCTTCCCCACTTGGTCAGCGGCCCACCGATTCTTTGCGTCGTAGAAAAGGTAGACTGGAAGGGCGATCGTGAAAACCTGCACCGTGGTCAAAAGACGATTCACTGGAACGTAATTGCCGTCGTAGCTGTTGTGTGGTGTATTAGAATTAGGTATCATTTTCATGTGGTTGACATAATTCAAATTCATGTAGGGGACTACAGTATTGAGATCTCATCTATGAGCAGCGGCTCGTTGCAAATTCGAAAAAGTAGTAATATGCCACGCATGATTACAACGGGAGTAGGAAATAGAAATACACACTTTGGACGAGGACTTTGTTCAAGTAGTATTGCGAAGCGTTAGCCAGTATGCCATCTTGCGCATATCTTCAGGGTTTGCCGAGATAGACAGAATGCAAAATGGTTTTGAAGCAGATGCTTACGCTCGGTCGCTTCCATGGCACCAGGCAACTGAGTCAATAGAGAAGAAATGAAAAGTAGAATCTCCATGGAGACTGCGGCTTTCCGTACGATGTATTGCCATTTGCAAGCAACCAACTAGTAAGGAGCAAGACCCTTACGCAGAAATTGCAGTTTGATAACCAACCCTGCCACCGAGCACACTGTCCCATAAAGCTTGCCGAACGTCTGAAACCCAAAATGGCGGCCGGTAAAGACGGCAATCTCGGCATGCGCTTGGAAATCCCGTGATTTGTGGCATTTGCCCTGTGTGTTGTTCTTTGCTAAATCTATCTCCCACGGTCGAGGTAAGAACGACCTTCATGCTAAGATCGATGCCTGCGGATGTGTATCGACTGCGTGATAAACACGAGCCTTCTTCTCGGTTTGATGCTTTTACTTTTATTTTTCGAGCAAAAGCAAATCATGACTCTGCTCGCTGCATCGACCTCGTCGAAGCTCTTGCTCCGCCTCCGCGATGGCGATGAATGCATTTGTTACAACACACAACAATGTGAATAAGTATTTTTGTTTTTCCAAAACGAAAACCAAAAAATAACATAGGAGTGGGCCACTGGCCCTGGGGTCTTCTGCAGCGCCGTCAGTATTTCCAAGCGACAGCCATCATAAATGGTGTAGAACAGCGGTCGGGCGAGGCAGATGAAGACAAAGGAGGACAAAAACCATCTGCGTAGACAGGAAAAGCGCACCCAGATCACAATGTCGATGACAACATCAACAAGAAGAATGACTGTGACGATGCTGGTCGTTGCTATTTCAAATGTCGCGCACGAACCAAGAACAATGCACAGAGACAGATATTTTCAACATTTGCATCTTGTAAGTATTTTAAAGTCGTACAGGCTGTGTCGTGTAATGGGTGCGGGTTCTCTTCTTTGATAGCCCGAGCTCAAAGCACAGCTGAAAGGCAAGAAAGAAAAACCACAACGCAGCCCAGCTCGGGATTATGAAAAGGAAAAGGCGTAATTATATTAAGCGGCCACACCATTTTTTCACAGACACGTTCCTTTCCTCGCACACATGGTGCCTAGGAGTGTGACTTTGCACTTGCCAGCATTGCCTTGAGCTTTAACGGCACCGGCACCCGAACACAATCGGATTCAAGTCTAAAGACGTAAGGACAACTTTTTTCTCACATTGTTCGTCCTATAGCTGCACCTCCTATGAGACATCAAACCAATCTTCAATCTGCTCAGTCCGACTATGAGCCAATGCAAGGTGAAATACAAAGAAACACAAATAAGCACCCACTAAAGAAAAAAATAGGCGCAGAGGCAACTAGTACGCTTTTCCTTTTGTCCATAGCCACCGTGCCGCACTGATCCGTGAGAAAGCCGTTGACTGGAATGCCGACTAGGCCTGATCGTGTTGACGTTGAGTGGAACTAAAATTAGCGCTTTAAAGTATCCATTCTGGCCGTCATCGAAAAATATTGTCCGCGGCTTTTTTTTTAAAGAAGAAACGAGACGCAGGCAGCTAGCTTTGCGTCCCACCGAGCCACCAGATCTGGCGAGACCATGCGCGGCCCTCGCTCACAAGCTTACGGGAAGGCGACAGCCTCAGTGGGGGGCGCAACAAAATTTGCTACATCAAATTTGCTGCAAATTTGCTTCGAATTTGCTTCTATTTGCTTCAAATTTGCTTCTGGCTGGCTTCAAATTTGCTATGTCGCGCTCGAAAATGCGTCGCGCCAACACGCCAACAAACGGGACTAGAGTCCTAGAACAAACTCTTTCAGGAGACGTCGCAATATTGCGACGCAGTATTGCGACGCAAAAAGTTTGCTGCAAATCGTTGAAAATTTGCATCAAATTTGTCGGAAATTTGACACAAATTTGCTGCAGCACTATTTTAGCCGCACATTTGCCGGAAAGTTTGCCCGCAAATTTTACATTTTGCAAATTTTAAAAACATCCAGAAGCCCAAAGCATTCCCGCTTCCTGCGAGTCGCGCAAGAGCTACAGACGCACCTTCGCGCTAGGTTTCAAGGCCAGGGAACCAGCAGACCAGATATGTCGCGCGCAGTATTTTTCGAATGTTCGGGAGAATGGATTCTTCACACCGTTAATAAAAAGTACTTAAAAAGACAGCGCATCGGCATGATGGCTTCACCATCAAGCTGTATTTCTGAAGAAAGGTGTCCGATCCCGACCATTGTGGCTGATAGATGTGGTCCTGCGCGAATGGGGTGAAAATACCGCTCGTCCGTGGGGGTAGTGGCACTGCAAACCCGAGCGGTAGCGGATATGGGTTCCATATTTCTGGCGCTCGGTGGCACGGTCGCGACAATTTTTCAGTTGGTTGCCAAGTAGTTTAAGCTTTGCGTTTACATGACGAGACGATAGTGCGTATTCGTGGGCGTCTTGTAATCGTGCGCGGCTTATGTTTTGCAGTTCCTTCTTGGGCAAGGGCAAGCCGCTGCCGCGCAAAATAACTTACGTAAGAAATAATGAAAGTCGTGTACGCTAGGTATGTACATAGTTGTATCAAAAATACAGGCGCAGGACGCAGAGGTGGAGGAGGTATTGCGATGAGTTGACGATCCCTGCAATGGACATGATAGCGCCGTACAATTTCCCGAAGCTGGCGAGCCCGAACCTGCGGCTGGAGAAGGTGGCGATCAGGGTGTACGTCAAAGGTCGGGCTAGGGTGAAGCACACAAAGGCTGTGTACATGCAATCGAGCTCCTGCAGGAGTTGGGACAGCAGAAAAAGCACCCACAACGCCACCCAGGAACACATCAATCCACAATGATCGGTCAAATACCCAATAATTGGAATCCCGACGATGCCTTTGTTAAGAGTTGCATCAATTTACATCACGGACTCCCTCTCACTTGATGAATAGCCAAAAAACGGAATAAATCTCGAGCAGTGCGTATTGTTTATCAAACAGAAGAAGTTTAGGACTTGCTGAGGTGTGGTCTCTGCTAGTAGACGTAGATGAACAACAATGACAATGAGCTTAAGAAAAAAATGCTCGCGTGCTGCTTGCGCTTTGTGCTGGTGCGTCTTTATGCTACCAGTTCACTAAAAAGTAGTTCACGTACCTGCCGCTGGTAGCATGACCGAGAAGATATGCGTGCGGATATCGGCCTCTTCGCTGCTAAGTGAAAACTGCTGCATCTGCAGGGGCACGGACTCTATGAAAAAGTTGAGGCGCACCATGTAGCAACTGGCGCTGAAGGCGAAGAGGAGAAAGTCCGGCGTCTGAATCTGTTCCAGCAGGGTGAGCCCGTCGTACTTGGCAAAATTGTCCTGGTCCTCCAGGAGCTGCTGGTACCGCTTGTCCCGCTCCAACTCCTCCTCATCTTGATCCGCGGCTACTTGGATGGTGGTCGCGTCAGCCTCGGTGAGACGTGAGTCGCGACGGTCTCGCGTTGGCTCGTCTGCCGTTGCGTCGCCAGCTTGCGTCTTGCCATTTGACTTCTGCTTCTTCATTTCGCGCTTTTGCTTTTCTTCCTCGACTCGCCGTTGTTCCTGCAATTCCCAGGCTCGCACATCTTCCGCGCGGATGGGCAGTCGCGGGTAGAACAGCAGAAACAGCACCGCCAAGGAAAGGCCGACAAGGCTGTAGGTTTGGAACACGTCGTCGAATGGGAGGTAGCTCATGCAGGCAGCTAGGCTCATATGCAAATGCACAACTAGTACAACTCGCCCCTCTGACCGCAATCCTAATTCGAAGAGCGTCGATCTAGTTTTAGTTTTACCAGACGAGCAATCGAAGTCGGAAACAGATGATGAAGAGGCTGCAAAATGAAGCTGCATCCGCATGAAATCCACATCAAAGCAACATACAAATTTCTTTGTGTGTTGATTTAGAACAAACGATGCCAGGAGCAAAGAGTGAGAGAGATTGAGATAATGATAGAGTGAACATGACGTTTTGCATTACAAAAACAAATGCAAATAGAAGGAGACTGAGAAAGTAAGGGAGGCGAGGGATGGAGTTGAGTTCGGTGTGCACATCATACATTACAAACACGAACGATGAGGCATCAAAGCAGCCGACGAAGGTATCCTATGCAAATTTTTCTTCACAAACTTCAACTCGAGTTTCAATTTGAAATGCACCACTTGAGGACAAGCAAGCGAAGGTTACACATGCACTCGGTATACATAGGGTATTTTTCGTATGTAGTTACACAGTTTTCTACGCCCATGCGGTTGCGGTTGCACTACAAATCGAATCGAGGATTGAAATGGGAAACGCGGGTATAGGATAGCAGGCAGAGGTAATCAACCCCCCAAGGTGGGGGTACAGATTAGAAAAGGAAATCGTGGCCATGTAAACTAATGGGCCGGCCACCGCCATCATCTGGAAGCCCACGTAGTAGAACCCGTATCCAAACAGCCAGTTTCCGCATCCCGAGATGAGCGCCGCCAGGCAGGCCGCGTACTTGGGTCCGAGGCTATCCAGGAGCAGCCCGCTCACAAACGCTGTCACATTCAGGAGCGTCGTTGCGAGCGTAAACATGAAGCTCAAGTCCAGCTGCTGCGCACTGCACGTCTTGGCCGAGGCCGTCGGAGAAGTTTCGCTGCGCACACGAGGAGCCGTGCTGGCTTCCAACAGGTAGTTCTCCAGGAGGTAGTTGCTCTCTCTAGTCGTGCGACTCAGACTGTCCGCGGTTGTGGTGTCGTCTGCTGATGGGGTTTGGAGTATGATCGTCCGTGCTGATGGGGCGGCCTTGGCCGCGGTCTCCGCTCTTGGCGCACTGACAGATAGATCGGCCGTAGTAGATTTTTGCGCGTCGTTGAAGTCGTCACTTTTGATCATCTGCAACATATTTTCAGAGTCACCAGAGCGAGATCTGTTCCTCTGCGTTGTCGTAGCTTTCCGGATAATTGCCTCGGTTGCAGTTTGCGGCAAAGACAAAAACTTTGACGCCGCGTCCAATTTGGGTGGCATGATGTCGGGAAATCCTCGACGCTCTACGGCCGCGCGTGGGCGTAACAGGTCTTCCGCCTGTATGATTGCAGCCGGTTGTTCGCCCTCGACTTGCACTTCTTCACCCAGTCGTGGTTGTCTTCCATTGGGAATCAGTATCTGCGAGGACAGCGAGTGGCTGGGATCCACGCAGTCCTGGTAAAAAACACCCCGCTGCAGCAGTCGTGGGTACAGACCGGCAAAACCAAAAACCAGCCCGGCACAGAGCAGCGAACTGACAACGCCCAACAAAATTACGAGCAAACGGCGCCATAACGGCCACGCCTCGAGCTTTGGCATGGTCATGGAGCGGTCCACCACCGTGTCGACGGTCGTATTCATCTTGATCTTGTATCGGTTGGTGACGAGGACGAAGCGGTGCGGTCTTCACTCATCAGTTCTTCTGTTATTTGACACACTGAGCCTTATCCTTCACCATCAAACGCACACGAAGACGAACGAGTCAGAGTCGAAGGACTCGCCTCCTGGTCCTGTTGATGTGCGGTTTCTCTTTATCTCACTCGCTCTCATCAAAAAAAAGAATGACGTGTGCGCTTCTCAAGGTGAGCGGTAAAAGCCTCCCACATACTGTAGTGCAATTCCAGAAGGTAAGTGCTTCTGCAGAAGTGGGTAGACCACTTCTGCACCCCCAGTGACGTTTCACCGCCCGTTTTAGCAGTGCCCGGCCACCAGGGGGGAGTTTGCCTTTGGCGCCTCCTCTTGCCGCTGGCATTCAAGAACCTGTGAAAGAAAAAAAAGAAAACTACAACTCACGTCACTATCAATATCTTCAACCAAGGCTGATATGATTGATTCGCCCGACAAATAAATATTTCACGACAAGGAGAATAGCCAAGAACGCTGAACATATTCGGTGGGCGGACGAGACACTGACGACGTGGAACAAAAAAAATTTAGGACATGAAGCAAGAAAAAACAAACAAACAGAAACACAAAAAAGAGAAACTGAAACTGCTCGACGGACCGGGATCAGAAAGCAGGATATCAAGAGGTCTAATTATGACGCTCGGAAAATCGTTCACGCGCCACAATCCATCGAAGAAGACGAACAGAATACAAATAAAACCAACGGAGGTTGACGACAAAGACCATGACAAACACAACAAGGTATTCGAAGAATCACCGATGAAAATCGCGAAATCTTAACTTACGGTTACGTCAGTCTCAGTCCCATGTTTTGCAAGCAGATTCTCTTGCCTCGAAGTGAGCTGGAAGCTTGGCTATGTATTAGTTATCCTCGGGAGGAGCAGGACACAAATAATCTTTTCACCATCATTCGCCGACAAGGCTCATGCCGGGTCTTGAGAAGCTAAAGACGAAGATGAACCTCTTCATCTTCTTCAAAGAAAACGGTGACAGTGAGTGACAACGGGAGGAAGAAGAGGAGCTGGTGTATCTTATTCTTAAGTTGAAGCAATTTGACGTTTATTTTTCCTGGTTGCAGCGCACAAGCTCCTTTCACTTGTTAGCAGCACGGCTGCAACCTCGAAGCGCAGATAAAGTTCCATCTTTGTAGTAAGTACGCACATGCACATGCAGTGCGGAGGTTCACTCCCTGGATGTCATTAGCTTACGCTCGAGAGCTCAAGAGCACACGCACAGGAACACTGGTCAATGACCACTTAGCGGTACGGAAATCCCGATATGGCTTCGTCCTGCTCAATCCTTCGTGTTGTTTCTCATTTCATTCAAGGCGGCGCTGACGAGGTCGTTATATTTTCCTTCTATGTCTATTGGTCATCGGTAGGTGACATACCGTAAGAACTTTGATGAAAGGCGATCGCCAGCATGCATCGAGTCCTGTAAACTTAGAAAGTTTCAATGTCTGCTTGATGCCCGACCGATGTCTGGCCGTTAACGTTACAAACGTATCATCATCGTAGTTGGACTTCTGCACATTTCTATATGCCTGTGGGCGGAAGCATAGAAGTAGGTGGTTCATTTTGAAAGGTTCAAAACATGTTTACTCCATCGAAAACGACATCTTCGATCTGCAAATGATGTTCCAATAGTAGACTTTCTCTTTGTTCGACTTCGACGATAAGACATAAGCGTTTTCAGTTGAATAAAGAATATTTGAACGATGCGTTGGTTCATGAATGCCAAGCCTTAGTAATCATGGTAGTTTTACAGAATCGGGTGACTCCAAATTTGTGCTCGCCGGTGTACTATGCTGGTGTTGATCAAATGTCTTGAGTTACACGATTTCCGTGTGAGAATCGCGATAAATCACGTGGTTTTATTTCATTTCGAATAAAGCTCAATACAAGCATCAACTACATCGCGCTTCAGCTTTTCCTCCCCTTTGCTGCTTTGATCAGCCCAGGAGGAAGTAGTAAGCTACGACTAACTGCCAGCTGATTCTTGTTCTCTGGAGTTTTTATCTGAGTACAATTTATTTATCACTCAAGTTTCTAGTATCATGTAATTAGAATTACCGCCTCCGGCATTCTGTTTCTCAAGTCTGCATTTTCTTTTTCGGTTTCGGCGAATGAGAGGATTCATCAAAACGCCTGGTAGAAGTGATCTTCTTTCGCGGCGCCATCAGCATCGTCGAGGAAGTGACCTTCGTCCGCCTGATTTCTCATGCCAGCACGCAAGGAAAGAAACGCCGTGACCAAAAAGAAAGAAAACAACATCGACACAAGGGCAACTGCCGCAGTGTGCGCAGAGGAGCGAATCCCCCCGACGCCATCGCCTTCTCGCCCGTCCACTCTTTCCAAAATTCCCTGCGGCACGAAGCTGGTTACTTGGGGCGGAATGAAACCGTTCAATTCGAAGAGTTGCACGGCGGCTGCTCCACTAGCTCCGGGAGCAGCGGGTTTCGCAGTACCACCGGCGCCGGCAGACGAGGTGGTCGCAGCGGGCTGTTGCTGGAGGTTGCTACGTGGTCCGCCACCTCCGCCGAAAATTCCGCCAAAAAGACCTCCGCTAGAGCCCGAAGTGCTGCTGCTTGCCGTCGCACCCGCAGCCGGCACCGCAGCCGGGCTCGCCCCCTGTCCCTGCTCCTGATAGCGTTTTGATTGCGAATGAGAAGTGTAGTGCTTACCGGTTCATCTTCATTAGCACCAGGACAGCAGCTTAGTCGCAAAAAACTTCTACCCACGATAGAAGATGATTCTCGCTCTGATTCTTCATCAACCTCTTCAGGTGGAGCGCATAGCAGAATATTTATGATTATGTGCACAGCGAAGTAGGAGGAAGATCAGGATCGTTTTTGCTTCTCATGATGTTGCATCTCTTTGTTTCATACAAAATCGTATGGTTGTACCAGTGCTTTGAGCTTCTCCTCCGCAGCTGCGACGCGGGCCTTTGCTTTCGCGAGTAGGTCCTGTGCGTGGGCAAGGTGGTCCTTTTCGAATCCTTTTTGCTGTGTCTGCGCCTTCGTGATCGCATCGGCGCCCGCTGTAATCACGCCAGGAAGGCCAGAACTGACACCCTTGTTGAAAATTTGGCTCGGGATGGAGGTCGCAGTGGACAGAACGCCGGTTACTTGATCTAACGTTTGCTGCTGCAGCTGTAGTCGTCGAAGCAAAATTATAAGGAGAAATTGCGATGATTCTGATTCTACGTTGACAACAAACTCAAAGGAAGCACTGGTGACACAAGAAGTTGAAGTGCCTTCCAAATTGCAGATGACGAGCCCAGCCACCTAAAAATCCAAAGACAAGACACCTTCTGCGCCCCCTGCTCGGCTTGTGCTGCAGGTGTCGTTTTTTTTTCGCCAGCCAGATTCTGATTGGCCAACTCTGGAACGGCCACGAGTGCAATTGTGCTCGCCGGTCCACCGCCGCCGGCAGGCGCCGCCCCAGCAGACTGCTGCTTCTGCAGCTCCGCGATTTGTTGTTCCAGAGCCGCAGCCTTCGCGTTCTGTTCCCGAGCCTCTGCCTTGACCTTGTTCGCCTGCTTTTCGATGCTGTTGGTAGCTTCTTCGCCTTTGGAAAGCTTTTTCACGGCCTTCTCGCCAGCGTCGATCACAGGGCCTAAGCCCAGCCCTTGCAAAATCTTGTCCGCAGTGTCCTTCACCTTCAGATGTAAGTGATTTAGATTTAGTTTGCGTTAATACGAATTCAAGTGCGTGGCGGGGGTTGAGCGATGAACTCGAAACAGCGCTTTCACCTCCAACTCCGCTGAAATAAAGGTACAACAGCGCCGTCATTCTGCAGCAAGGTTGTAGTCGTACGCATATGTAGTTGTATACGCCATCATCACAAGGAACATCAACATGCTTTTCACAAGATGATGCGGGACGAGGAGGGGGACACTACAATAATCACGGAAAGTGAATAAAATGCAAAATTGGAGTGAAAATTTTAATCGGAATTCACCTTCTCCGCAATTTTCTGGTTCTCCTTTTGTTCCTTTTCGTCATTGTCCACCTGCACCGCCGGCGTGGGAATAGAAGTAACGGTGGCTGGCGCGGGCAGCGTCGGCGGAGCTTGTGCCAAATGCAAATGTTGCGCTAGTTTTCCGCCGTTCGGGTCGGGAACCGTGAAAAACGCGTTTTTCGCGTTCTCGCTGTCAATCGACCCGTCCAGGGGTTTCGGGTTGCCCGGCACGAACCCCGATTTCCCGTTGCGCCCCAGCACGCCACCGGAGACCATCTTCTCCGCCGGCGAAAGTCCGACTTTGTCCAGCACGTCGGCAACCAGGGCCGGCATGCCCGCGGGCTCGGTCTTCAGCTTACCCATCCCGGGCACGACGGAGGCGAGTTTGCCGGACACGAAAGCGGGCATACTGGCCTCGGAGTTCAGCACGTTGGTCACGCTGTCCCCGACCGTGTTTTTGGCTTGTTTCACTACCTTTGTCGCGACGCGCTTCGCCAATGCGACCTTTTCCTTGTTTGCTGCAGCTTGATCGTCTTTTTCCCGGCGTCCACGCTGATGCTCTTCCACTGCGATTTCAGTAGAAGCAGAAGTCAAAGCGGGAGACTGTGCAGGTGGAGGTGCCGCTGCCACTGTAGCCAAAAGCATCAGCTTTGATGCCATCTCCTCTTCTGCTGCGGGAACTACCGCAGCCTTTGTTCTTTTCGTACCAGATGAAAAATCGTCCGGTTTTGTGGTCCCAACAGAGGCAATCTTCTTTTGCAGTTGCTCGATTTGCTCCTGCAGCTTCTGCTTCGTCTTTTCCAGCGCGTCCAACTTCATTTCCGTGGATTCTTCGATATCCTGCTCGACTTTCTCCGCCTTGTCTTCAACGGATTCGGCGCTTCGCTCCGCCTTTTCTTCCGCCGTCCGTTCCAGATGCTCCGCTTGCCGTTCAGTGCGGTCGCGCGTGCTCTCAAGGCGCCGCTCCATCACCTCCTGCGTGCCCTCCGCCCAGCGCTCCGCGGTTTCTGGCAGCTTCGGAGCCGTATTTGTGGAGGACAGAACTTCAGACAAATCGAGTTCCTTTGCGGCTGCCGTCTGCGTCGTACTCTCCAGGGAGACCACACCATTGGTCGTTCCTGTGCTTGTCTTATGCACCACCTCGTCCTCGTCCACGTGGCTCTGCTCCTGTTTGGATGTAGTTCCAAGCTTCAGCAGGTTTTTGGCACCCGCGGACGCCGTCGCCTTGCTGTCAGCTTTTTCCGAGGACCTGGCAGTGTCGCTTCTCTGTTGGCGTTGTGCAACAAGAACTGCTCCACTTCCTCCTGCTGCTGCCGATTTATGCTCTGACTCGCTCTTCGTCTTCTCCTTTTGCTTTTGTTCACCCTCCGTCTTTTCCTTTTGCTTTTCCACGCCAACAGGATTCCGTACCGCCCGCAGCTGTTCCTGCTCTTTCGCTTGCATTTTTGCGAGCACGTTTTGGGGGATGAAATGCTTCACGAAGTCGGGAATGTGGGAAAAGACAGAAGCGCTCTCCTCTCCCTCCTTTGCTTTTGATGCCGCGTCGTTCATGCCTTTCTTCTCCAACAGCTCAAGGCTCGCCTTGTTATTTTCCGTTTTAGCAACAGCTGACAACGCCGATGAAGAACCTTTACCTTTGCCGACGCGCCCGGTAGTTTCTAGTCCCTTTGATACCCCCGCCCCGGAGCCCAATTTGCCTTCGCTCTCCGCTTTCTCCATCCCCACTTGCAAGGCCGGCATCATACCGATCGGCGGCATGGACAGATTCGTTTTATTCTTCCCGAGTACCTCACGCTCCAACACCTTACGCTCGGCCGCAATCTCCTTGGCGGCCTCCTTCTCGACCCTCTCGGCCACTTTCACCGCATTTTTCTTCATCGCCTGTGCTTGCTGCTTTGCGTTCTTCAGCTCAGAGTGGATGCTCTGCAGCGCAGTTTTTTCCGCTTGCTTGGCCTGCTGCAGCGCTTGCCTTTCGGTCGGGACCGCTGCTGTGATCTGCTTTTCCACGGAATCGAGTTCCTTTTTGGCCTTTTCCAGGTCCTCGTTAGCGGTCTTCAAAATTTGCTGCGGGTCAAGCGTCGAAGACGCCGCAGCGGTGGCGGCTTTCGCACTCGACCTTACGGTCTTGTTTTCGGCGGTGGCAGCTTTGGTCGATGATGAACTCGCCGCATCTAAAATTTCTGCCGAACCTGATGACCCTTCAGCTCTGTGTTCTGTCACCGCCGCTCCCGCTGCTCGCACAACTGGCGCATCCACCACCGCTGCAGGACCACTCGCGGTTGTTAGAGGCTTGATATCCTGACCATCGGCGGTGGTAGAAGAAGTCATTTTCTTTTTCATTGCGGCAACACTTTGCTCATCCTGCGCGGCGGCCGGAGCTGCCTTAGCAATCTTGTTTTTCGCATCATCGAAGGGTGCGGGAGCGGGGCGGACTGCAGCAGCGGCCGCTTTCGCCACGTCGTCGTGTTTCGCTTCTTGTTTTTCGCCCACGTCCACACTCGCCAGTTTTTCCGATGGGGCAACAGCAGGCGCCTGAGCGGCAGGCGGCTTCGAAGCCGCCACAGCGGAACTGCCTCCGAAAAGCTGTGATGTGGAAAAGTAGGCTTAGTTGTAGTGCCAGAGACAATCACGATTCATAAATCGTTTTCGTGTACTGGTTTATGTTGATGAAGAGAGCGCAACTACAGTACGTAGACCAAAGCAAATTCAGACCATCTTTATGAAGGCAGAAAATATTCTTATCCCAGACCACGAACCAACCCGAAACATGTACTACTTATTTTTCCCTTACCGCGGAGAAAATGTTGGGCTGCTCTGCCGCAACACCCTCAACAAAAACAGAGCCCCCGGCTGCAATGACCAGCGTCGCGCGAAGGTGGCTGTAGAGAGGGCGAGGGATCTTCATCTTGCGGCCCGTTGCCGGCATCTCTTTTCTTGGAATTAGATGGTTTTTTTTTCTGGGTTGCGGTCGTCTTGTTTGTCTTTCTGTGCGACCGGTTGTAATCGAACAAAAAATAAACGAAAAGATATTCTATTCTGGTCTTGGCAACTTTCACATGATTCTAGGATACTATTCTACATCTTAGCAAAAGCATCGGAATACATTCCACTTCTCCTTGGCCTTGGGGAGAGGTACACATGGTATGTAATATCGTCACGTACTACCTTTCCAGGATCGAGTATGCCGAAACTTCGGCGCTCGCGAAGAAAAACCGGGAATAGAATAAACTGACGGAATAATTAACGGGTACAGCGGAAGTAGCAGGCATACAGATATTACAATGTCAGCAACAAATGCTGGGGCGAATATCTGCCGGCTCTGATTGACACAAGAAAAGGCAGCACATTTTGTGGCCTGAAATGAAAGGAATCAGTGAGGAACACGAACAGTGCGGCCTGATGCCGAGATTCATTTTCATTGTCGTTCTCAAAAAACGAACCCTGTCGTCGATTCTTCGTGTAAGATGAATCAGAATCTTTATCTTGCGTGGGCAGCAGAGCGCATCCTATTCTTCAACTTTTTTTCCTCAGGAGCTCCAAAAATCAAATTCATCCGCCTTGCTTCCACTCGGACGGCGTCTTCTTGTACTTGTCCCTCGGACACGCAGCGCTGACAAAGTAACAAAAAAAACCGAAGGTCGGCTTAAGGCCAAGCTGTACGAGTATGAGTACCGCGAACAACTCGCTTTACTATGATAGTTTTTCGCCACTAATAGGCACCTTTGAAGTTATTGTCACGAGTCATTCACTTCGTTCTTTCTCTTTGGGATAGAAATGTCAAAGGTCCTGCTCGAATTGTTCGTAGTCAACGATAAAGTTAAAGCAGTCTAAATTACTATTTTTATTTACCTCAGGTTACACCCGCTTGCACATGCATTTGCGCTGGTAGCTGTCTCCACAAACAACTACAGGCTCGAGAAATGCGCCAGCAGGTCCTCTTTATCTTTTATCTACTTTTTCGTTCAAATAAAACTTGCTTCTTTTTCGAGATGAACATCGAGGAGAACCAAAACAGTTTTTGATGCGAAAGACAGCATCATTATAATCTTTTATTTTTTCGCGTAATTACCACACGACAGAACCGCCTTCCAAAGCAAGAGGTTGCAACGTCGAATCATGTTGAGCTGAAGAGAATTAAAAAAACGGAGTTCTGCCCCAGGACTTACGGCGTCCCTAAGAACCGGCCACCAGCAGACTCCCTTTGAAGAATGAAAATAGCTGCCTCCTCATATCATCCTGTCGCAATTGCTCCTCCAGAACTTGGTACGCGGTGTGCTGCTCATCAGTGCTTCGTCAGGTCTCTGAAATATTATCGACCTTTAATACGCAAATTACATTTGTTCCTGATACTACATCTTCGCGGCCAAAACTAATTTCCAGATAATCATAACCTCGTCAAATAATAGTCTTTTTATTTTCGAGCCTCTGTCTTCAATATCCTGTGAGGGTGAGCAGGATAATTCCACTTGGATGATGAAGAAAAGTACTGGTTAGAGTCAAAGAAACGGTAGTCTACCATGTGAGGAGGGAGTGCAACATGTGCGGTAGGGCACAGGCACTAGTTCAACATTTTCATTGATGTAATATCAATATCATCTCCTATCCGGCACCGGAACGCCCCGCTTTGGTTTCAAGATATGCATACAAAAACCACAGTAGAGGTCTAGCGATGAAACGACGAGCGGATCGAGCCGTGCCACGAAGAGATGAATTAGTGTGATGGCAAAGGAAGTGTACGGTTTGGATTTGGTGCGGCATAACAATAATTTCATGTGTTAGGAAGGCGAAGGCACACACAGGCCTGGAATAGAAAAAATAAAAAGCGAATAAAGCATTCATCGCCATGCTCGTAATTTGACTTACGATTTGTTCTCGAGTTGTAAATAAGAATAACCACAATGTCCTCAGGCATCTCCTTGATTCCCGATTGGACGTGGCAAACATCTAAGGACTCCTTTCTGTGACCTTGCCAAAACCCTAAAACGTTCTGCGCCTAGGAAAAGCTTGCTAGAATATCTACATCTTCACCCCCCAAAAAAAAAGGCAGAAAAATCATGAAGTTGGAGTAAATCCAAAACTAAATAAACAAAGATTATGAACTGCTGATAGCAGTTGCACTTCTAATCCAACGGTCGAGTCGATGGAACGACGCCCTTCGGTCGTACAAAACCTGTTCGGCACGAAGCAGGACCTTCCACAGGTTGTAGAAGCTGCTACAACGATGGTGATCTTCTTGTCGAAGCTAGAGTGGCATTCCGATTGTTCATCTTGGTAACAGTTTCATTTGTCACGATCGGAAAAGCGCAGCTGTCTACTTCGTGCGGCGTCCCCGTCATGACTCTTATTCCGCTATCGCTTGCGACCTCAACAACATCTTCCCGTCTACTTCGCGCGCAGTTGGCTTCGTGCGTCTGGTTTGCGGGCTGCTCAACATCCCGTTTCTCTTTTGACTTGATGGGACCTGCGTCCTCGGAGCCTGAACCTGCCAGGCTGTCCTTACGACCAGTTGCTGAAGTCCCCGTGTCATCGCGCGCCAGCTGCGGTGGAAATGGAGTTACTACGCGATGATCCCCACCACCACCAGCAGTCGGCTGTACCACTTCCAGAGTCGCGGCACGCTGGTCCTGCTGGTCGCTCGGGTGCTCTTCCTGCAACAAGGGCAGATAATTCCGCATCCGCCCTTTGGCCGTGTACAACGGTCCAGGTCCGTGGGTCAGGAGAAGACCATCTGGTAGGTTTTTGAGTTTTGGAATCGATGTACATACATCATTTGGTGTCTTCGTGTACGGAACGTTGAGCCTGAGGGTGAGGCCGATGCGTCAAGAATAAATGAATTTCTCATGATTTTCCCTGAGGACCAACAGAAGGGAGCAGGTGCGGGAATTTGACTTGCTGCACAATACTCTCCTCCTGCGGAAAAACAGACGGGCACAGAATGAATTTCGATAGTACTACTCAATAACCAAAATAATCCGATACAGGGAGACAACTATCTTTCTTCATCATCTTTGTACTGCCTCGACGCGCGAAAGGTTTGGTCCCGGCAGACGACGAGAATCCGAAGACCGCAGCTGCACCGGCTGAACTACTGCCGCCCTCGCGAAGATGATTCCCGCTTCCCAGACCAGCCTCCTCCGTGCCGGAAGAACTTGCTCCTCCCACGCGTCGGCTGCTGGCGCAGCCGCCCGGGCTGGAAAAATCACTGTCCGAATCTTCGACGCGTACCGGCGACAGAAAATTCTTCATCTTTAATACAACGACCGGCGCAACTTCTACGGCAGGCCCAAAGTTTTCTGGCGCGCGACCCATTGGTAGTTCACTTTCGGGATATGATTGAAAATCAAGCTCGTCCTGGGTGCTGCGCGAGAAAGCGCCGCGTATGGTTTTTTTACAAATGCAAGCTACCAGCACTACGTACAGGTCGGCGACCACGACTGTCTCTGGAACTGAGACGCGGACGTTCTTATTCTATTAGCAGGGGTATGAGCTGCGAGCTAAGTGACGAACGGGAACGCAGGGAACTAATTCCTCAGCATTTTGCGCTTGTGGAAGGTGGATCTTGATCTCTATTTTGATTCTCCTTGGTTGCAAATGTGTCTTGCGCGGCAGTGCCTGGTCATCCGACTCCTACGTCATAAAACCAGAAGGAATTATGTTTGTGTGTCCAGGCGTACATGTACAACATCTGAGGATAGAACGACATCGGCAAAAACGCCTCAAAAGGCGATGAACAACATGAGCAAGTAGCTGCCACCCTCATACTTATTATATGTGATGTCACAAAACACACACCGATTTTTTTTTTCGAGTGCCATGCTTCCGGAGTTGTTCTGTTTTTGGAGTTGTGCTCTTTGGAAAATACGAAATCGCCTTTCGCCATCAGGATCAACTTGAGGCATCACGATCATCATCTCCGTCTTATTGCGGCGCATCATCCGTCGCTAATTGAAGCGAAGCAGAAGCAGCTCCAGGGAAAAGAAAAAAAAGCAATATTCACACCAGCACGAAACATCCAAATCAATTTTCATTTTACATGGAATGATCTTCCCTTTGCAGCTAAAACATCTTCAGGAGCGGCAGCGGAAGCACAGAGCAGGAAAGGGAAACTCAGCAGGTTCAAATATTTTCACAACGAGGTCGGGTTTGCGTAGATGGTTTGCAGTTCACCGCCGGCGTCGGAACCCTTCAGGATGGCAATGGCCTGGTTCAGCGCCTCGACCTCCGTGGTCATAGCTTCCTGGCGCACGTCGAAGTGCTTCAGCAAAAAGTCGCACTCCTCCTTAAAGGACTTCATGGTTTCCACCAGCCCTGCGATTTCGCTCACTTTGTCATTGATGTCCCGGTTTTTCTGCGAGATCGTCTTGTCCAGGTCGGACTCATCACCCAAAAAAGTGCCTATGGTCGACGTCGTTTTCCTTCACGAATTGCAGTCAGGCATCATGCGTTTACGTTTTGCCTATCATGCAACATATATCTGCAACATCAGCAACACGAATTTTATTGAGTGTGAGAGTAAGTGTGTGTACTTTGAGGTGGAATGCGTAGTTCTCGCATCACAAGTTCCCGTTCCGTTTTCAAAACAGATAGCTGCACTTTTTCCTGTGATAGGCCTTCTCGAACTTCAAGGTTGAGAGCTGCAGTTCCGAGGACTGCTTCACCTCGACAAGCAGGTCGCGTTGCTTCTGGAAATCCGCTATGCATTGCAAAAGTATCGTACACGTACTAGTATAAATCGCATGACAAATTTCATCAGGAAGAAAATTGGAATTTGTAATGCAGATTTGGGTAGGAAATCACATTTGTCATGCATACCTGCAATTTATACGGGTACGATGCTTTTGCAGTGCATATCCGCCTGGTCCTGCTCCTGCTGGAGCCGCATCTCCTTGATCGTCTTGCGTGCCTCGTCCTGAATGCCCTGCAGCATCGCGACGACACCTCAGTTGAATAAAGCAACGAAACTCGTGGTCACCTTCAGCCGGGCAGAAATCTCACTTCAATCCTGTTCCTGCGTCCTAGCACAAGGACAAGCATAAAAAAAAGGATGATGGAGATGGTGGTCACAACACAGCATCGATCTTCAAACACAAACTAAAACAAAAACTAATGAAAGTGCGCAGATAATAAAGAACTACGTCCAACAAGGTGAAAAAATCTGTACCCGTTCCTGCGTTGTTCTTCTTGTAGGTACCCATTTCCGGCGCGTCTGTGTGAGTGAGACCCGCGCTTGGGCCGGCCTCCGCAGCGGGCGCTTGCTTTTTAACCACCAAGCCCGTTTGCAGGAACGTCGGCTTCGCCAGGTTTTCGTAGACCATGGTCAGCTGCGCGATCGCTTTCCCGAGCAACTCCACCGCGGTGGACTGATCGGCGAGGTTTTGTTGGAACATGGCGAATTCCTCTTTTCGGTCCTCCTCCAACTTCCCCAAGGATTCTTCTGCCTCCTTGATCGCGGTTTCCGTCTTCGTCAGCGAGTCCATCTTTGCGGCCAGGTCCGCTTCCGCCTTCTCCAGCTGCCCGCGGAACTTGGACAGCTCGTTTTCCGCCGCGGCCGTCTCCTTTTCATATCCTGAGTAAAAACGTACCCACGCCAGAGTTGTAATGCAGATTTGCAAAGACAGGGCGACTTGTAATGCGCATCCCCATGAGAGCCATTTCCAGTCGTGTTTTGGAATTTGTGATGCTGTGAACAGGATGAGCAGATAAATTTGTGATGCGGCTGCACTTGCTAACCTGCACTACACTGCATAGTGCAACTTGTCAAGCGTGACTCACAAAACTCCTAGGTTTGTGTTGCAAAATCCCCATCCTGACTCTGGTGTGGGTACGTTTTTACTCAGGATATTTCATTCTCGTTCATCTTGGACACGCACTCGTCCTTCTATGAAAGCCTCAGAATGGAAATCTTCAAAGTGGAAATAATTTGTGATGCATGAAATGCAAGGCAAAAAAGACTGTATTGCAGAGGACACAATGGAGGCCGACTATTGTCCTGCTAGGGGTGAAGAATTGGACTGCTGATTACCACGACAGAAGGGCACCCCTTTGCCTAAGTAGCATTACAGACACGTTTTGAGTGCCCGGGAAATTTGTCATGCGCCGACTACAAATGGCGCTTCAACTAGAGTCGTTTTTTTGCATTACAAATCATTTCCACTTTGAGGAGTTCCAACCTGAGGCTTTCATACCTTCTGCTCCGTCTCCACTTCCTTCTTCTCCTTGATCTCAGAAATCATCGTTTTGATCGCTTCCACAACCCGGGTGAACGGTGCCAGCTTGATCTGCTGCGACAACAAGTTAAGAGCCGTCTTGCTCACCGACGCGCCAGGAAGCCGGGCCTGTGCTTGTTCAGATTTTTTTTTGCAAAAAAAAACTTTTTATTGTACGAATGAATCCGTTTTTGTTGGAGTCGTGAGCGAATGAAGTTTGCGTTTATTTCTATTTCAATTTATTCGTATTTGTATTTCATTGTTCAGCGTAAGAAATTTGGAAGAATCTCAAATCCACGTCTATGTGTTTGTTCATACATGGAAATACCAGATTCTGCACCACTTTGCTCGCCACCTCCTTGGAATTTTTCATCATGCCCGTCTGCAGAAAGGCGAGCGCCGGCGCCTTTTCCACGGTTTTGTCGAACAAGTCGCGGTTCTCGTCGCTGCCCAGAATCTCGACCGCCTTGTCGATAGCCTGCGACTCCATGTGTCGGTCCTCCGTGCGCTTCGCAAACTCTTCGGAGGATTTCGGACACACTTTTTTCACCTCCGCGAGAAATTCCAGATCGGCTGCCATCGTCTTTTCGATGTCCGCGATCTGCTGCTTGGCGTCGGCCGCCTCCTGCTTGGCGTCCGCCTTGCGGCTGGTTTTCGAGGTGATGCCCTTCTCCAGGTCGGCGATGCCCTCCTCCTTGGATTTTTTCAGCTTGTTGTAGGTGACCTTGTCTGAGGCCACCTTCTCCTTCAGGGTGGCCAAATCAGACTCGAATTCCTCCTTCATCTGGGCGAGGATCCCGAAAATCTGCCCGGACTGGCTGGAGTAGGCCGGGCTGGTCGGGTTCTGCTTCTGGTTCTGCCGGGTGTCCTGTTGCAGGAAGGCGTTCAGCTCCCGGCGCTGGCTGGGCTCGAGCAGCGCGTCCAGCATGTCGCTGTGCGCCGACACGTGCTTGCGCAGCTCCAAGACCACCTTTTTCTGCGTCAGCCCCGGCTGGTGCTTGTTCAGAACGGATATGCAATGTAAATTTCCCGCACATGTACAAAATGCATGACAAATTTCGCTAACTTGCAGTGTCCAACTTGTCATGCTAGACTAGGATTGAAGGCAAGTTTTGTCATGCAGAGACTGGGACTGCATTGGTACGTGTACGGGCAATTTACTGTGGATAACGGTGAGGGCGTTGGCGAGGGCGGTAATGGACTCCGTGTACTCGGCTACGGTCTTCCCATCTTCCTTATGCACAGAAAAAAACCAATCCACATCCATTTTTTGCATTACAAACACACGAAGTGATTTGATATCGATATGTGTTTTGCGTCACAAATTGGATGTGGATGGGTGTTTTTTCCTGGATATTCCTCGACCTGCTTCGTGTTCATCGTGATCAGCTCGTCCAGCGACTCGCGCGCCTGCTTCAGCTCCTTTTCCATTCCCTCCAACTCGGTCGCCAGCGCCGCGGCCTCGGCCGTGTTGGCCGTCACGCTCGCGCGCAACCGCTCCAACTCCGCCTGCGCCGCGGCCTGGGCTTCCGACAAGGTCATGTCGTTCTTCTTGCACCAACACTCCATCTTGGCGTACCTAGGTCGTTTGTTTCATGTGGCGCTCGAGAAGCCATAATTATTCAACTATGTATTTGCTGCGTGTCAGCAACAAAATCAATCGAATTCGGCTTCAGAGTTTTGTACAACTTGAACTTTTTGTTTTTGCACCAGGAAGGAGCTCCGCACATGACCGACGGGACCACGAGGACAATAAATTCTATACGATTTTTCGTCCTCGGCTTGGTCGTGTTCGATCTCGTCCCGCATGTCCTCCAGAATTTTGATCACCGCCGTCATTTTCTTGACCGGAGCAGCTGTGGTCGCTCCGGCGAGCAACGCTGCAGAAAACAAGCCTCGCTTACTGCGGGACAGCATGGTGGAAACAGCGGGAGCCATCTTCTGGTCGTTGCTTGAGTTGTGTCGAGCACACGAGGGAACTACTGAGACAAAGAGATTGAGAGTAACAGAAGCAGAACAACGAGTTCCTGGTGAAAGATCTGTGCTCTTGGTCGTGAAGCTGACCTACTCCTACACCTGCTGCTGCTACTAGGTAGAACAACCGTACTTAGAAGGAGAAGCGAATTAAAAGAACTCGAGCAATGCAATGCTGACCGTTGGCGCTTTTAAATGAAGTAGAACAATTCAAGCACAAAAGGCACAGCTCGGTGTCGGCAAGAGGCAAACGTATATTGAGCAACACGACCTGGAGCTGCTCGGCCAACACCAACGAGGACTGAGACGAACCATTCAGAATGCATACCGCAACCAGAAAACATCAAGCGACGAAGCAATACTTTAAACTTGAACTTCGCGTTAAAGATACATTCATGACATGCCCAGCATAAGATTAAGATCGTACAAATTCTCGGAATAGGTCGGCTTACGAAAATAGCGGCCTTTTATCCATTTCGCAACTAGCGCATAAGGACTGGTGCGTATTTTTCAAGCATAGGAACACGAAGAACAAGAACTGCCAATCCGTGTGCAATCTGACTTCATCGCAAGCATGAGTTGGCTTTGGTTTTGGAGTTGCTGTGTATTCCTCTTGTTTTCTTTTTGTTCCTTTACTCTAAAGTGAATGCACTCTTTGATTTTGACTTCTCTTGTTCTCCGATCGTTTTGCACGACGGAAAGTGCATTTCGACGTAGTTTGTCTCTTCTAGTTTCATTGTTTTTGATGTACGTTATTGATTTTCTGTCACTTGTGGGGCTATGCTTTTGAAAATAAACTTTCAGACATAAAAAGATGGAGTGGTCGTGACTTGTTGTTGTTCGACGAAGTCTATAGCTGCAATAGTTTTTTTTTTTCGCAAAAACAAAAAGGCAGCGCCGCACTCGCACTAGAAATACATACTTAGTTGACTCCGTGGGGTTCGCCAGCTGAGCTCCTTATTCTTTTGACATTTGTGTATTAGTGTGCCGGGTCCGTTCCATCGTTGCCGTAATACCCTTTCCCTTCCTCTTCTCGTATCCATCCGCGCCTATTCCTGCAGAATTTCCGGAGCCGCGACCGTTCTGCTTTGACGGCATGTACCGACGCTTCGAATTTGCGATCATCGACAAGTAGCTTCCTGCGACGCCATTTTTGCTGGCAGCGCTTTGAACTACTAGAGGACTTTCGTGTACCCGTGGGCGTTCGGACGAGAGGGTGGCAGGTAGTGCCGGCGGCTGCCACAGAGCCTGAACTACGTCTTCCCCCGTGGTCGAGGAAGGTCTGCTCTTTGCATCAACACTATCGTGTGGGCGCGTGGTTTTCTTCGCAGAAGCCGGAGTAGCCACGCCAGCCTTCAGACCGGCGGAAAGCCCGTAGCTTTTCTTCAACTGTGATACCGCTGCCAGGAGAGGTGCACAAGAACCGGGAGAAGACCTGCTACTCGGGGCGTTACGTGAGCGTGACCCTGCCGCTGTCCCGTCGTTGTTGTTCTTGCTTTCGTTTTGCAGAAGCTGGCCTCCCAAGAACGACTTGGGTGATGATGACGGAGAGCAGCGGGAATTGCCCCGCTGCCAAGCGATAGAAGCTTCTCCTTTATCTTGCTGCGCCCGAACTCCGTTTGCGTCTACTTCTGACAAGGAGGACGACGTGGGTGCCTTCACATGACGCGTTTTTTTCCCAAGAACCTCGTTGTCCTTGTCGCCCGAGCTTGATGCGTGATGCTGCAGCATGTGCAAGGACGCCCGTGCAAGAAAACTACGCTCGTCCGTGGCATGATCGCACTGGCTTGTCCGTCCTCGTGGATGGTGCTGCGCAGCCACAGGAGGGCTGGTAGGCGTAGAAGATGCAGGTGGTGGTCGCTCCTTTGATGTGCGGTTGTCCTGTGAAAAACGATGGCAGGACAACTGAGCGGAGAAAGTAGATCTTTATGACTGTTGTAACTGCTTCTACGGAAATTGCGAAATTACGTCGGAGTTATTCGCGAAGATGACTAGTAGAGGACTTTATTTTCATCATCATCTTCTAGACCTAAACCAATACCATAGCAACATTAATATGCTCCACCGGCACATCATACCTCATGTGTGCCTGCTTCCCGCTGCTTCGGCGCAAGCATTTGTGCGGCCGCAGATGAATTTGCAGATGCAGCAAAAAGGTAGGAAGTCGCAGGCGTACCCTGTTCACTAGGCGCAGAGAAAGTAAACTCGATGTCAGCGATGCACTTTTCCGTGTCTGCGATGCATCTTTCGGTCTCTGCTAGGACGCACCCAGCTGTCGTCAAGATGCTGACGCTTTCGTCAGGATTATTTGTGGTTTCCGTTGACTCATCTTCATTGTCATTCTTCACGGCTCCGCCGCGACCCGGAGTGAGAGGAGATGTTGTTGTTACTCGCTGCGACATAAAACAGGGCGCTCCCGCTCCCGCTCTCGCGTTCGCTGTTGCCTTGGTCGTCGCGTGCAGATCGTACTGCGCGAGCTCAAGCCGCATGTGGTCGCTCTTTTTCTCGCCGGGTGAGCCGCAACTAGTGGCAAGGGCGGCGCTGCGCTCCAGCTTGGATCTGGTGGTCGGAGTGCCGAAAGCGGGGGAGGATAGCCAAGTATACCAGGAGGACGAATGAAATGCATGATCACACTCTTCTACGCAATTCGTGCTCGTGGTGCTACAAGGCCTCGCCCAAGACCCGTGAAGTAGCAATACAGTAAGACTATCAGACCGTTCGCGTTCCCTTTCGAGTTCGACATCGACGGTGAGATTTTACAAGAATCAGTGTCAACTGTACTACCTCTACCTTCTGATCAAGCACCACAAGAACCATTTGCATTGTCACTTGTCTCTGATACAGATGGCTTCCACCAGTCGTGTAGCGCCTCGTTAGACGCGCGGACGAAGTAGAGGATGAGGCACTAGAAGAAGGAAACGCTTTGACATTCGTCTTCGTGGTCCCGAAGGCGCCGGGCGTCGGGCTTTGCATGAGAGCGGAGGAGCGCCGCGTCTTGTTTAGGAAAAGCACAGCACCCGAATCTCCGATGGCACTGCTGGGAGTGCGGCCTCCTACTTTGTGATCTCTTGCAGATACCGGCATCGATCTTCCAGTGGGGGGCGCAACGTTGAAGAGATGCAAATCTTGGACCGAAGGTTCCTTGCCGAGCCACGCTGACGGGGCTCCAGAAGTAGAAGCGATGGGGTTCATCGGTGGAGGCACCACTTCCGAAGGCAGCGTAGTACAGTCATGGCTTTCTTGAAATGTGGCTTCACAACTTGATGTCACTCCACTGAATGATGAAGCAGCGATTTGCGCAGAGCATGTCGCTACTTTAGTTCCTAATGTTGACCTTTCCGGTGATCTCACGCAGCCTGGATCCCACAGCTTCTCTTTACCTGTCATGTCGCGGTTCCTGTCACCCTCTACGTTCTGTCCACGCCCAATTGCCGGTTGCTGCGGGGCCAAGGGAGGGCCATTAGGTTCGTTCGGCAGGCGACCGTCGGGCGGCGCTCCTGCGAAGAGCAGCGTCCGCAACTTGGTGCGAATGTCAGACGCCGAAGTCGATAGAACTGAACTAGTTGCAGTTGCTTCGAGCGCAGCGTTATTTGCTGACTTCGTCTTTTTCGCATTGGAGGCTCCTTCGTTAACAGCTGCACTCGAAGTAGAGACGGCCCGATTGTGTTGCGTGTGCCGGGCAGGTGCAGATCCGTTTGCGGTCGCAGAATTACTAGGACCTGTGCTAGTGTTGTGAGCCGCTGTTATCGACGAGGGCGCTACCCCGACATCAATCGCGCCGGCTGCCAGCACGCGCTGCATCTGGCGCCGGATGCCACTTGTTGGGCGAGCGCGCGGACGCGCACGCGATGACAACGATGGAGCTGGCGCAGCTCTAGCTGCTGCATTACCGTTAGCGTTCTTCGGCTTCGTCTTCGATGTCGGAGTTCCTGGGGCTGCTCGCTCGACTTCTTCCGTGTCTGGTTTAATCTTCGGAACCAATGGGGTTGTACAGGAACCGTTTGGAGCCGCAGTTTCTTCAGTACCTCCTTTGGCTCCGTTGTACTCGACTCCGCTGGCTAACACTCCGAGTCTTCTAGTTGTCTCCTCCGTATCTGCGACGACCTGCGCTTTTGTCGCCTTGTTTTCGCTGACAGCACGATGAGGTCGTCGATCAATACTTTCACTTTGCAGCAGAACGCAAGGAAGTCCGCCGACGTGTGTTTTCGCATCGACGGTGGAGGTTGTATCCATATCGGCTGGCGCACTTGCACCAACGGAGCTCGGCGACTGCTCTTCTCCGCTGTCAGCATGGAGCAACAGCGGCGGGGGCCGCCGCATGGGTCGTTTAGCACTGGAGGGGGGCAATTTGTCCGCACTGCGGCCTGCGTACTGCAAAACGTTGCCACTCTCCATCACATTGACAGCGTCTGCCGCATCTTGATTTGCGAGCGTAGCTTCGTTTTTTCGGTTTTCCGTTGTTGATTCCGTGACTCCACCACTCGTGACCTGCGGTGCCTGTTTCAGGATCTGCTGTGCCGCTGTGCCTTGCCGCGCTTGCCCCAGACTGCAAGGAAACGCCGCAGCTGCGTTGCTTGCAGGTAGCGCCTTCGACTTCGTCTGCAAAGATAAAGGATCAGCACTAGAGGATGTTTCGGCAACATTAGACAATGTTCGCTGCTCGCTACGCTCCACCGCAACAGACTGCAGTATGGATTGCGTCAACGCCAAGGAGGCAGGAGTTGTTCCTGACCACGACCCCGCGACAACTTTCGTGCCAATAGGCGCATTCGGAAAACTACCAGCTGCATACATGCGGCATTCGGCTTCTCCATACTTCTTCGACGGTCCCACACCGCTGCTGAGAAGCGCATAGCTTTCCTCGCCTGTCGTCCGAAATACCAATGGACGCGAAACCTGTTCCCACAGATTGGACCTTGCGTTTCCTGTTGATGATGTCTGAAGACCAGATTCGCTATCGGTCTTCGACGAGGCGCCTTCGTGCCGCGGCGGCTCTTCCTCCAACTGCCACCCGACAAAGACGCCACAGGGGCAGCGGCATGGTCTTGACGTATAACCGCGAAACCAACTCGAGGACCGCGGCGAGGTGTTTCCTGCAAGCGCCGGCGTCACGGCGGGTGCAAAGCGGTTGACGCAGGCCAAAGGCACAAGGAGACCGAGCGGGTTTACCACGGTGACGAACAGGGCCCTGGCGTCAGCGAGACATTGTGCCTCTTCTGTGGCAGGCGCGAAGGGGCTTCTCCCTATGATCTGCGGCTTCGTCAGAAAGGCGCCTGCGAGATGATTGAGTTTCTCCTGCACGGGCTTCCCCAGGCCATCGAAGAGGTTCGCGCTCTCCGAAGCGTACCGAGGATGCAATAAGCTTGCCGTCGGCTCCCGCACAACATCCCGCGACCACACCCGCCCGCAGGCTGCGCACCAGATTGTCGCACAATTATCGATGATTCCTCCATCACAATGCTCGCCAAAGATCGCTCCAAAATGTCGACGCTCAGCAGCGGTTCCAGCGCGAACTACGATGTCACGGCCTAGCAAGATCTTCTGATGCTCCCGCATAGGTATAGTATGCTGGTGGCTCTGGCTACCCACGCGTCCCTGTAGACCGTCGCTCCAGCCGCTCGAGTTAGGGAAATCGGGATTCGCGGTCGAAGACACTGCGCTAAGCTTGTCGGTGCGTTCCGCTTCTCCACCGGAGCCGCCCCCTGGCCCTGGGGGGTTCAAAATAGAAATATCCACGCCGGTAATGGTGTGCGAATCGCCGGTCAACAACGACACCTTTCCGGATCGCGGAGTCATGTTCGACTTCGAGGTCGCTACCATTGCAACCCTTGGTACCGTTCTACAGCTGGGTGCCTGTTCTTGGGAAGCACTTGCGGCCGCTCTCGACGTTGGAACCCCACGAAGCAGGCCGCGCGAAGGCTGAGGTCCCGCGTCACGACGGGGTTCCCGCGAGAAAGCGAAACGGTACGTAGGGCCCGCGAGAAAGCGAACGGTTTTCCAGGCGGGCCATCCTTACATATTCGAGTCGTGGAAGAAGTAGTGGCGACGACAGACGGACCGAGACTGACAGAGATGTATACCAGCAGGAAAGACTGAATCTACTCGCTATTGGAATCGGATAAAGTAGATCGAAGAGATAGTGGTGCAGCTCCCGCTCAATCTTCCTTCACACCATTCATGTCTGCGATGAACTACAGCAGCTGATGCCCACACGGAAAGTGACTTCTACTACCACACTTGCTTCTCAAGCACTTCGACCTACACGTGTTGGGACTCTCATTTCTCTGGACGAAGAACACGGTCACAATAAAGATGACAGGACAGGAATAGCAGGCACTCGCGGGAGCGGCGGTATGGTTATGGAGCTACCACTTCCACTGCGTCCTGCTCTCACATAATATCTACTTTTTTTCCTTCGTGTTTCGTAAAAGGTACATTGCAAGTTGGTTTGTGAAGTTGAGAAATTTGGCTCCAAGAAGTGAAGTTGCACAACCATTGAACCAAAAGAACGACCTCTCGCATGCCAATAAATCGGCGGGCCAACTGTCTGCAGGCAGAGGAATCTAGTGTGCGGCGGCTTTCAAAGGAAGTAGTTGAAGTTGTCTTCATCTAAATAGAGTTAGTTGAAAATCTAGGGCATCTTCAGAAATACGTAACAATCGAAATCTTGCAAAGAGGACCACAACGTGCGCATCACAGAGGGAGACATTGCCGGCGGAAAGGTCAGCCTCATACGAACGTAGAAGTCCACGACGTCTTGTTCCCGCTATTTGTGCATTGTCGGTTCATTCTACTTTGTGTCACCAAATCAGACGACTTGCAATTCATTTTCACGGCGCGGCAATGGCAAGATCAGCAATCTATCGCAACCCAAAACGTAACTCCGTGCTTGCAACCCTAATCTGGGAGCATAAAGAACCATTCGTGAAACACCTGACATTTCAAGACTCGAGTTCGCAAAGCACCCCCGTTATGTGCGCTTAATCGACCTCTTCCATCTTGGAAGCCTCTGCGTCGGCTCCCTCGACCTCCTCCAGCGGCGGCAAGTCCTCATCCGCCTCATCCTCGTCATCGTCCAAAGACAGGCCGAGCTTGATCATGCGGTGAATGCGACCAGCGAACTGGGTCGGCTCGTCGAGGTTGAAGCCGGACGTCAGGAGGGACGTGTCGAAGAGCAACCAGACCAAGTCCTTCACCGTCTTGTCACCCTTGTCGGCGGTGGCCTTCGCGAGAAGTTCCTTCATGATCGCGTGGTTCGGGTTCAACTCCATGGTCTTCTTGCTGACCATGTAGGAGGTCATGCTCGAATCGCGGAGCGCCTGGGCCTTCATGATACGTTCCATGTTGGCGGACCAGCCGTACTCGGAAGTGACCAGCACGCACGGAGACTCGCTGACGCGGTTGGAGACCATCACCTTCTCGACCTTGTCGCCGAGCACCTCCTTGATCAGCTTGCAGAGGGATTCGAAGGAAGCCTTCTGCTCCTCCAACTTCTTCTTCTCGTCCTCGTCCTCCAGGTCCAAGCCCTCCTTGGTGACTGACTTCAACTTCTTACCGTCGAATTCCTTCAACTGCTGGACGCAGTACTCGTCGATTGGGTCAACCATGTACAACACCTGAGAGTAGAGTTTCACCGTAGGATGACTAAGAAGTTAGTGGGTCATCAAAATACTACAGCAGGATCACCAATCGCTAAGCCAAATTCGCTACCGATGGTAATGGTTCTTCCATCTTCGTTTGCTCTTTTTTTTTAGTATCACACATGCATTTGAAGCGCCAAACACAGAGAAGAAAAGGCTATAGATTACCTCAAGGCCCTTCTTCTTCAAGGTCTCGATGAACGGAGACGCGTCCACGGCCGCGACGCATTCGCCAGTGATGTAGTAAATGTCTTCTTGGCCTTCCTTCATGCGGTCGACGTATTCCTTCAGGGAGATGAGGTCATCGCCGGATTTGGAGGTTTGGTAACGCATCAGCTCCGCGACCTTGTTGCGGTTGGTGGAGTCCTCGTGGATACCGAGCTTCAAGTTCTTGGAGAACTGCTCGTAGAACTTTTTGTAGTCTTCGTTGTTCTCCGCGATTTCGGCGAACATTTCCAGGCACTTCTTGACCAAGTTCTTCTTGATGACGCGCAGGATCTTGTTCTGCTGCAGGGTCTCACGAGAAATGTTCAACGGCAAATCCTCAGAGTCGACGACACCCTTGACGAAGGACAACCACTCCGGGATGATGTCCTCGCAGTCGTCCATAATGAAGACACGGCGCACGTACAGCTTGATGTTGTTGCGCTTCTTCTTCTGTTCGAACATGTCGAACGGAGCCCGGCGCGGGACGAACAGCAATGCCTTGAACTCCAACTGCCCCTCGACAGAGAAGTGCTTGACCTGTTCATGTTGGAATTATCGGACATTCACACTGACTGTGCAAGAACTGCAAACAATAAAGTCAAGTTTTGGAGAACTGCAAACAACAAAGAAGTACTTATCGTGTTGCATTTCGAGGTGGTGCTCCTTCGAATCAATACTTAGTGGAGCGACACAGACGAGCCGACTTGTTACTACACGATCTGTAGATGGCGCAGGCGTCTTCAGCCACGGTAGTTTCCATACGAGTACACATACGTAGCAAAAGAAATGTCGGAAGCCATATGGACAAGAGATTCACCGAAATCTCAGAATCTCTTGCATGGAAGAAACATCCATTTTGGTGTAGCGATGGCATAGGACCCGCGTCTCCACGTGAACAAAGGAGACGTGGGGAAGATGAGCATCGCGAGAGAAATCATCGATATCACTGCCCACTTTACGATTACTGACTGTCTCGTTCACGACTCAAATCACGTGAATCAATAAACTAAAAATTGTACGGCCAAATGATCCTCCCAATCGTTGGACAGGCCCTTGTAGAAGGCAGCGTAGTCCTCGTTGGTGACCTCATCCGGCTTGCGCATCCAGATCGGCTTGGTCTTGTTCAGCTGTTCCCACTCGTGGGAGATTTGCTTGACCTTCTTGGTCTTCTTGGCCTTCTCCTCTTTCTCCTTCTCCTCGTCCACTTCCTCGACCTTCGGCTCGTCACCTTCCTTCTCCTCGTCCTCTTTCTTCTCTTCCTCCTCATCCTCGGAGTCCGTGACCTATTTACAATTTTTACGGATTGATATTTTCCCTGCTGACTGCCAGACTGGCTTCTCAGATCGATTTGGCTAGCAAACATTTTCACTCCTGTAGCTGAAACTTGCCGCAAAAAAAGAAAAACGCGACACAATTTATACCTCCTTCTCCTCGGACTTCTCGATGTACAGCTCGATCGGGAATCCGATGAACTCGGAGTGCTTCTTGACCAGGTCCTTCAGGCGGCGCTCCTCCAGGAACTCCGTCATGTCCTCCTTTAGGTGGCAGACGATCTTGGTTCCGCGCTTGACTTCACCGAACACCTGCTCGGTGTCCTTGACCACGGTAAAGGACCCACCGGCCGCGGATTCCCAGATGTACTGTTCATCGTCGTTGTTGCGGGAAACGACTTGCACCTTGTCGGCAACCAGGTAGGCGGAGTAGAAACCCACGCCGAACTGACCGATCATGGAAACATCGCCACCAGCGGACATAGCCTCCATAAAGGCCTTGGTTCCGGACTTCGCGATCGTACCTGTGGTTGTAAATTAAATAGTTACACAATGGCTTCCTTGATGAGGGCACATACAACAAAAAACAAACGACAAAATCACAATCTTCGCCTGATGCTTGAGGTCCAGCAGTCATAGGCAATTTAAAGAATCTGAAAACAAGTCGCTTGAAGCGACAATCACGAGCTCCAGGCAAACGCGCAGGAAGTAAAAAAAAGGTGAAGCGCAAAAGCGTACCCAAGTTGTTGACCAGCTCGTTCTTGGTCATACCAATCCCGGAGTCTTCGATGGTCAGCGTGGAGTTGGTCTTGTCCGGAATGATCTTGATGAAGAAGTTCGGCTGGGACTCAATCTTCTCCGGGTCCGTGATGGACTCGTAGCGGATCTTATCCAGCGCATCGGAAGCGTTGGAAATCAACTCACGCAGGAAGATCTCCTTGTTGGAGTAAAAGGTGTTGATGATTAAGGACATCAACTGCTGAATATCAGCGTTGAATGCGAAGGTCTCCGCCATCTTGCCAGGTTTTTGTCGCAAAAGAACGACGACTCAGTAAGGAAGAGAAATTCCAAGTGCAAAGTGCTTGCAACCAAAGTGCAAGTACAGCAAATCGCTAGTTCCTGTTTATCAGAGCACAGAAATGCTTTTTCCCATGAAATCCTGAAACATCAGACTACTTCGTTCCCTAAACACGCTTTGCGTCTTGCGCCACCACGAGTCCTCGTTGGTCTTGTTTTTGTGATCTGCGCAAGCGATGAAAAGCGGATCTAAATTTTGAATCAGAAAGATGGAACGGCGATTTCGTGTCGGACAAAATTTCACTTCTCATCACGAAAGACGTGATCGCTACCACATCCCTGGATCGTTTTTAGTTGAGGATCAAGATCGTGTTCTCAGAAGGGGAGATTTGGATTTGCTCTGCCGACACTGCGCGGAACCAAATTTTACTGTAGTGACGGTGGAAAATGTGGAGACACAGGAGCCGCCTAAATCTTTAAATTTTTTGCCTTCGAGGGATCTCCTTGACTTAACATCATGAAGCTGATCAATGACAAAGTGACTTACTCTTTGTGGGAAAACTGTAAAGAATAACTGCTCCAGAACGACACCTGAACCTCTTGGTCTTCGTCTTGGACTCGGGCGAGATTTGTGTTCCTTCGTCCTTGTGCAAACACACTGCGTGCGAAGTCGTGCCTCGACCTTTCCATCTGAAACAACATCTCAAACAGCAAGAAAGATCGTATTTCACACCTACACCACGACGAAAGCAATCATCTGGACGGCGAGGAGGTTTATTCCAAGCTCATTTCTACAGCTCTCGATTAACCTTCTCTGTGAAGGACTGTTCGTCATAGCGCTCCGTCAATGATGGCAATCGTCTTAGCGTTGGATCACTCGTTAAGGCCCGTCGGAAGGCTTCTTGCGCTACCTTGAGGTGCTTCACGCTGGCGTAGCCGTGGACCCACAGATTGAGGCGGCGTTGCAGTTCCTTGATCTGCTTCTGCAGCGTGAACTCACTCTCCTCTTTTTGCCGCTCCAAGTCCCGGCGCTTCCGCTCCTCTTCGTCTTTTTCCCGGCGAGCTGTCTCTGCCTTCTCAATCAAGTCTCCATGCGCAGTCGCCATTGCGAGTTCGTGGTGCGCCGTTAGTTCCTGGATGGCCAAATGCTGCTCCCGCGTCTTCATGCGCGCCACTTCTTCTGACCTACCACAACAAACAAGAACGAGAACTACTTTCTTGAAAAAATCAAAGTTTTTCACTCGTACAAAATAAAACTGCATGATGATGTCGCTTGCGTTCTTTATCTTCCTTTCGCAAAAGAATCTACTAAACGGCACTCCATGTTGTCTATCGCGACATGTTGTATGAGCATCAGCAAAAGAATCGTCTTTACCTCTTTCTTTCTTCCTCCTCGGCTTTCCTTCGATTTTCTTCCCACTCCCTGCGTGCCTGCTGCAGGTTGTCCGCGAACTCCTTTTTGATTTGCGTTTTGGCCGCTGCCAGCTCGTGCTCCTTGTCTGTGAGCATTTTTTGCGTCGCTTCCTCCTTCTGGTGCAAGAGTTCCTGCGCTTCCATGTTTTTGGCCAGGTCCAGCTCCCGGAGCGCCTGTTGCTTGTCCCGGTCCATCAGCGCCTGGCGATCGACCTTTTCGGATTCATGCTCGATCTTCAGTGCGGACAGCGCGTTCTCGAGCCGCAAGTCCTGGCGCTTCGCCTCTTTCGCCACGGCTTCAGTCAACTTCTCGCCGTGCTCACGCCGTAACTTCTCCTCGATCTGGTGACACTTCGCCTGCGAAACGAGGAAGAAAAAACTCAGCTCACAATCTCCACATCCAATGAAGAACGCACACAACTTTTCCAGGCGGCGTGATGAAATAATGCAGAACGAAGAACGTGCATATCACCCTTCTATCGACTGTGCTTTGAGTATGAACGTCGTTGTTGAAATCGGATGACCATGAAGATGAAAAGTACTTATACCTCAATGCCCGCGGTTTTGGATGCGGCGATCTGCTCCGCTTTTTTTGCCGTGTCCAGTTGTTCTTTCAGCTCCTGTTCGGCCTCTCCAAACCGGTCTTTGTAGTAGCTGTGTTTCCGTTTCCAGTGCTCTACCTCCAGCACGTGCGCTTCGCGGTCGTTCTGCAGCTTCTTTTTCAGTTGGGCAACCTCATTCTCCCAAGCCTTGACGCGCACGTCGATCTGCTTTTTTTCCTCCTCCCACTCCACTTCCCGCTGGGCCAGAAAGGCGCTGCACTCGGCCTCGATGAGCCGCTTTTCCTCTTCCAAAATCTATGGATGTGTCAGGTTCGAAATCGACAAAGTTGAAACACAAATATACGCTTTGTCATGCATAAAATGCGACACAAAGACTGACTCTATTGCAGAAGGCGCAAGGGAGGCGGATTCTAGTGCTGACAAGGGTCAAGAATTGGGCAGCTGACTAGCATGACAGGGAGCAGCCAATGGCTGAGCCATCTTGTCCTAAACAGCATGACAGACTTGCTTCAGAGGCCAGGAAAATTTGTCATTTGCCGATTGGAAACTGTGTGTCCAACTGGTATAGATTTTACGCATCACAAATTCTTTCAACTTTGTTAATTTCAATCCTGACAGCTCCGTAAAATCCGTTCCAGCCGCATCCGCTTTGCGTTTTCGTCCTCCTGGATCCGCTGCAGCGCTTGAGAGGAATCCGTCTGGATCTTGTCCACCAAAAAATCCTTTTTCCGCAGCAAATCCGTGAAAATCGAGACGTAGTGCTCGTGCGTCGCCAGAAGCTGTTTGAACTCATCCTGCATCTTCGCCATCTGCTGCTGGTTCAGCAGATGGGTGCGGCTCCAGTTCGGTTTCTGCCGCTGGCCCGTGTTGAGCACCGCTTTTCCGGCAGGAAAGGATCCGGATCCCCCACTTCTTCCGGGGCTCGTGGTCGCCGCCTGAAGTTGCGAATGCTGGCCTCCGAAATGTAGTTCTTGCGTGCCGGCGTAATTGGCTTGTTCCTCGTCAAAAGTGTCATAATCGTCGTCGAGGAAGTTGTCGGCATCGTTATAGCCTGCAGCTCCTAGAGCGGTCGTCCCTCCGTGGGACGCGCTGCGGGGTCGGAAATTTACTCGAGATGAAGATGCCTGACCTGTTGGTCGGGTGGTCGTCGTAGTCGTGGAAAAAGACGCAGATCTCGCCGTGTGCGACCCCAGACCACGAGCTCCCGCGGGTCCGCGGCCGGAGGCGGTGGGAAACGTGACTCGACCCCGCCTTCCTGGAGAATTTGGTGAGGGTGGGCTAACACCAAGAGCGACGTCTGGAGTGGTTCTTGCTCCACTCGGAGCGGCAGCCGGTCCGCCCACAACTCCACCGCTACTTGTTCCGTTTGCCCGCTCTGTGAGTCTTTTGTTCTTGCGCTGCAAGCTCGTAATGGCCTCCCGAGCCTCAGCCCCCTGCAGGTGGTACTTTTCATGCAGGAACTTTTTCTCGAAAACGAGATCCTCATGCTCCTTCAGCACATTTTGCAGCTGCTTAGTAACGTGCTTTAGCTGCGCCTCCTTCACACGAAGGTCGGCTCGCAGCGGCCCCGCAATCCGTGCGCGATACAGGCTCTCTTGGTTCGCAGAAATTTCGCGCTCCAGTTGGGCTGTGGTCGGCTTGCTTGTGGTTGCAGCGCTAGCGCTAGTCGCACTACGAGACAAGGACAACTTCTCATCGTGCCGGCTATGTTCTTTTCCGTCGGAATGCATAATGTCCAGCGCGGACATCAAGGCAGCTCCACGCGACGATGAAGAAGCAGGCTCCGACGGCAGTCCAGGGGGACTCGATTTGGTTGGCTTCATCCTTTCGGCTCTTCCTCTTGATGTTCACAAACACAACACAACAAATGCAATAAATCCATACCGACAGGACCGACCTCCTACCTCTTCCACAAAAACCAAAAAATGTAACTTCTGTGCGACACTTACAATCGGAAAGAGGTGAGGACCTTTCATAGCACGAATTCGAATGGAAGAGCACAAGGCCATCGATGATACTGCGATGCGATTCTTTGCGACGACGATGGCGATGAGGAATAGGAATAGCGAGTAGCAGAGAGTTACCTGGAGCTGGATAATATCAAATCACGATGAGCGACGAGTCAGCGAGTCAGTGCACTACAAACGCCGCGGGGGACTGACAAAATCCGAATCAAAGTGAAGCAGTATGCACAAGGCTAAGGCAGGACGCGACTAATGCCGATGCGAGGGCGAGTCTAAAAACAAAAAGTGGGTGTAATGGCTGCACCGCCTGAGCAAGCCCGCATGGAGCCTATGAATGTGATGTGGCTGTTGTAAAGTAACACTACTTTAGGAACCGCCCCCGACCTCATCTGACAACCAAGAGCGCCTAGACGCAAACTGTGGCTGGCGAGAATCTGGCTTTCCTGCTTTTTTTTTCCGCGTCGGCTTTTCCTTTTGCGTCTCTAACTTTATCGTTTTGGAAACTTCATCGGCGAGCTATCAGTATCTTCGGGCTCAATCGTTCACAAGAAAATGATGTCCTCGTATCGTTCTCAATCAGCGTTTACGTCGCGAATGTTTTTCTTGCTTTTCTTTGTGGCAATGGCGAAGGCAAAATTTGGTATTTTTTGTGATGCTACGATGCATTTGCTTTTGCATAGCACTGCTCTGCTCACCACCCATATTTTGTAGCAGTGGGGGTGCAAGAGCCAACAAATGAACTAGAATTGCTGCGATGTTGATGATATGGTTGATGGCGAAAACGAGAGACAGAGGCTAGGAGTAAAAGATGGCAAGTTCTTCAAGTAGCAGTAGGTAATGAAGCATAATTATACATTCGTTTTTCGACTATACGTACAAGAGGGAGCGTGTTACATTTCAAAGGTTTTTAAATCGGCGTAGAATGCGATGTAGACGCCAACGCTTCACCGAAGTTGAAGCGGAGACATAGTACACGGCTTCTACAAAGTTGCTCAGATGTCTTTCATCCGGGGCGGCAAATTCACTATTTACTCGAAACTTTTTGCAGTGCCCTCGGCAAAGAAATTGTTGTCTGTACGCGATCGTTTTCCGAGTTCGGTGACAACACGCTCGTATTGGCTTTAGAAGACTCAATGAGAAGGAGAACAAATTCTTGACCGAGAAATAATCATACATTCAGACGAGCTAGTACCGCATCACCTTTCGCTTTCAAGCAGGAAAGAAGAACTTGCACCGCAATGATATGCATATGCAGAGCGTCTGATTGATACTTACGGGTTGCCTCCACCAGGTGTGATTATGCCTGAGGCTAGTTGCGAAAGAAATCGAAATGGAAATGCTGATATTATCCAACGGTTTGTATTTTACCAAGTATTTCCTTTTCCGTCGCTATCGTCTCGTTATTTGTTCAGGCTTCGCAGGGGGAGGGATTTTCTCCTTCCGGTTGGCTTCAGGTGGCCCAATACCGCTGGGTAAAAGGCGGTCCCCTCCGGCTTCTGTTTTTTCTTCCTTACCGGCAACGGCGGCTCGTTCTCGAATTGGGACACGTTCTTCTGAAATTCCTGTGCCAGTCGGTCTGTAGTTGGGCGAGAACGAACCATGATCATTGGGGATGGGGGCCGCTTGGGCTTGTTCGAGTGTGATGATACTGCTGACAGAACGGCTCTCGTATCGATTTGAATTTCGAGAAATGTTAACGAACGAAGTGCGCCGGGGGTCGCGTGCGAGTGACCGTAGGCAGTCATGCTGAGTCGCAAAAGAGTACAGCTGAAGATCGATACGGCGGCCAGCGAGCCCGTTTGAGTCTGTATTTAGTATTTCTAGTATCAAAGCAACATTTATACTAGCATCCGCGAAGCGTGGCTCTCTAGTTTTCCAGGTCCTAGAAGCGGCCACCTGCAGGTTCTGCAATTTCTGTTTGGTACGTCCGCGATTTATCGCTGCGTTTCCGAGCGCTTTCCCGGTATCAAATGTGATCAAGTGCTGCTCTACCGGCGAGGCTCTGGTTTCATTAGTCGAGAAAGACCACGTCGATACCGTACTGGTGCAGGATCCTGGCTGGTTCGAAAACCGCGCATCGGAGGACGAGGAAAGCCCGTCTTCGAAGCTCCCAGTGGTTGACTGTGATATTGGTGTTGCAGTATGAGTAAGACCCTTGACCTCCAGTTCCTCGCATAAGGCTGGTGGACTCGACTGTGTGTAGGAGAGGCTCGCACATGACATCAGCGCGACCACGTCCAGGAACCAAATAATGATAAATCAAACTGCTAGAAGGCGAATCCTTGTACGTACAACCAGTATGATTACGAGTGACGATCATGCAGAGCTGCTACAGCAAGATGGCCAAGCAGTGAAGAAGAGATTGAAATTGTTCAACAGAACTTGTTTGACTTTTATTTTTGAGAGGTCGAAGAGAGAACGAGAACCTCTATCCTGTGCAAAAGTATCGCACTCGTATAAATCTCGCTCTGTTATGCATAAAACATCTCGGCAACTTCTCACGTACTTCCAACCAACTTCCCGCCAACTTCTCACCATCTTCTCCCCAATCTTTTCACCAACTTCCCAGCTGTTGAGAAGTTGGCGGGAGTCGGCGGGTGGGTTTGTTCGGGGAGTTGGCACGGATTTGAGCTTACTTTAGGCGCGCCAAATTCTCTACCAGCCTTTGGCTGGTGTCTCACGAGTTTGCCGGATCTCGATTCGTGGCCGCGTGCGCAGTCGCGAATCAGTTTGGCTGTGCATACTTACTTTGGTCGCGCCTCCGCGCAAATGTGAGCGCTGTGGGAGCTCCAAAGCCTGCTTTTGCAGAAAGGCTTTGGGCTTCTAAGACTCTTAGAAGCCCAAAGCCTTCTCTAGCTTTTCCCAAAAGACAACTCTTAAAGAATGGTCTTTTGGGAAAAGCAGAGCATTCTCTAGGAAATGAATTTCACGACAACTTCTCAGCAACTTCTCGCCAAATATCTTAGATATGTTGGTCGAGAAGTTGTTGAGAAGTTGTTGAGAAGCTGCAGAGCAAAAAACGCCGCAAACTGTGTAGGATACACGCAAACTTGCGTTTTTTACCACAAGAAAAGCAAGGGCGTCTGCGAAGTTAAAGAATTTGATTTATATCTTGTCCGAGAAGTTGTTGAGAAGTTGTTGAGAACTTGAGGAAAACTTGTTGAAAAGCTGCGGAGAAAAAAAGGCTTTACTTTGTGTAGGTGTCACGCGAAGCTGCGTTTTTATCCGAAAGAAAAGCAAGGGCGCTGGCGAGGTTAATGAGTTAACTAAGCAATTAGCTAGCTCATTAATGGATTAGTTAGCTCCTGCGGCGTCCAGCCCCGGCTCCACAACGTCGCGCGCAGCTTTATTTCGTCTGTGGTGCTTGCGTCTTTGCGTGCAGCCATCACAGATGCGCCTTTTGATACATCTTCTCTAAGTCTTCGCGCATGGTGCCGTGATGCCAACTGGTCGAACTGCGCCGCAGATGAATGGAAACAATGACACTGGGCGTCTGTCTATTTATCTGCAGCGCAAACTCTCCTTCCAGCCCTTGCAGCTGCAGCTGCAGGCAGCGAAGGCGGTAGAACTCGCGGCGGTGGAGTGACGTGCCACGCCACTCGGCCGAGGCGATGGCGACGCCAACACACCCGGCCACCTCTCACCGGCTTCCAAACCAACTTCGCCGCGGACTTCTCACCCACTTATCCACCTACTTCTCAACAACTTCCCACCAGCTTCTAAGTTTTATCATGGATCAAAATCGGGGAGGATTTATACGAGTACGATACTTTTGCACTGGATAACCTCACTATAGCTACGATCATTTTCTTTACCATCCGTTCGAACAGCGGGACAGAGGCGACACTTGAAGCTGGCGACCGCGGCGGGCTCCCACCGGTAAACAGTATCACCGTAATTTTCAGCATGCGATCTCTGCTACGGTTTTTGATGCCACTCGTCTCAAATTTTAATTTACAAGAACTACTTGCAGTGAAATAAATGACCAGCTGGAGACAAGGATCTGACAAGACGAGGGTGTTGCAAATCCAAATGCATATCGAAGCAAGAGTGGCGGCTCGCGATGGAGAAAAAGCAATGCTAAATTGTATAATTTTTCTCGCCATAAGAAACGTGGTGTGCCTGACAGGAGTGCGCGCCCCACTCGTCGCGCGCGTGGATGGCTGCCTGATGTTTCAAGTAATTCAGTTTTCAAATTAGGTTCATCAAACATTAACATATCTCGCTCAGGCTTCTTCATTCATTAACTCAATCTGTTGGATCGCTTGAGGCTCTTCAGCCGCCCGTATCTCAAAAACAAAGGAAGAGCAGTGATGAGCATGAGTCAGTGACAAAAAAATGAAAACAAGTCACAAATAAAAAAAAGAACGCTGATACGTCGTTGTCGTCGACGACACTAGGTTGAGTCCGCTCGTCCGCGTTGTTTCCGTTTTCTTCTTTTCTACGTCTCCTTCCGTCTCTTCGACGCGCATGTCCCCGAAAGCGCTCGGCTTCGGCAGATCCGCGGCGTGCACCGAATGCCTCCGCTGCTTTTCCAGCGATTCCAGGTCGCAGATCGCGTTTGCGCGGTTGCGCTTGGGCGACGGCAAAAACAGCGGGAGCGGCGGCTCCGGCTCGGGCTTTGACACGATTTTGTGGTACTCGAAGTACTCTCCCTGCTGCATTTCCTGCACCTTTTGCACTTCTGTGGCGGAATCCAGAATCATATTCGGATTGCGATGCACGTGAAAGTCCTTGTCATTGCTAATTCTTGCGGGAGGGGGCGCGGGTCCCGTGCCAGTTGTTGTGCTGGTGACCAATTGGAGTTTCTTCTCGTTTTCCGTCTGTGGTTTCAACAGCTTCGAGAACGCAAACTCCTTTACCAGTATGCAATAAAACGGTCGGTGGGTGCAAACTAGTACTAGTAACGTCGCGCGACATATTAATGGTGATGTAGCCTTTCGATCAATTCGACTTGCCACTCCAACTTACTCTAGTACTGTTCAGTACGCATTTGCATTGGTATTTCATACTTGACCACTACAATCACAAGCAGTAACAATCCCTTGTGCTACATTTCTATTGATTAATACCGTCGATCTACAAAAACTACAAGTTTAACTCTTGCTGCGTAGTAGAGGTCCTCGGTTGCTTAGGTTCACCAGCCCTACTTTCAAACAAAAATAAATGAAACGCGTTTTTTGTGCAACCACCTTTTTTCGGTATCATAGACTGCTCGCCCTCCCAGCGTGCGATTGCTTGGTCAACAATGGTCTGCCAGCCCGGGACTCCGTACTTACTGATCGATTTTTGTTGCAACAAATAAGCGGCAAGCGAAAAGAGTAGAACGATGCAGAAGTACGTTATGCACTTGGTACTGTTAACGCGAGCCAGACGCCAACCGGAGCAGAAGTTCAACCTCAATACAAGCAACGATACACAGTGACACTTGGTCTGCGGCTGAGGCTAGCACGATCTCTGCAGTACGACAATCAAATAGAAAAACGTAACATCAAGTAGACAAAAACTAGAAACCGATACTTTTCGATCTCGGCGTCGTCAAGAAAGGTTACGCTTCTGTGCTGGTACGTCGTCCCATCTTTCCGGGCCATCGCGAGCTGGTTGCGTAAATTTGCGATTTCTTTTAGCGCTTCTTGGCGAAAATTGGTCAACTTTTTCACTGCCTCGGTGTACTTCTCGGCCACGACCTCCACATACCTAGAATTTGATATTTCGCGATACGGCACAACTGTGTTTCTTTTTCATTTTGTGTTTGACTTTCCGCGTTTATAATCATATCAGCCGATTCTACATAGGATCTGACGCACAACAAGAACGATGATGAGCCAAATGATCATCACAACGGAAAATGAATGCACTTCAATGTTTGTATTACGCGTCTTTGAGAGCGGCAACTTTCCGGGACTCTTCAAGTTTTGAAATCAAGTGCCGGACGGACCGGGCATAGGTTTCTGCGCCTGCCCCGTCCTCCTCCTCTTCGTCGCCTGCCTCGTCGTACAACCTCGTAGCGGGAAAAGTGGAGCTGGAGCTCCCCCCGTCTTGAAAGCTGCCCCTCGCCCGGACCCGCAGCTCGCTCCGGTGCGGCCTTTTCGCGTACACGGTCACTCGGTCCTCCCCGTGGGCAGAAGAGTGACTGGGGAAATACTCGTGTAGTGTATTCGTGGCATTAGTTATCAGATCTGCCGCCATGCAGGGGACAGCGGTAAAATTCTCCGACGAGGAGCTACAGCTACTCCCCAGGCTGCTGCCCGTCGAGGTTCCTAAGCGCACCGCAACGCCGACATCTAGATCGAGCTCTGGGGCCTGAAACCGGATACTGAGCAACTTGCTCTTCTTCTTCAAATCCTGCAGGCTGGCGGCCGCCTCAAGCGGATGCTTCGTCACCTTGGATGATCCCATGGAAAGATTTGTCGTTTTTTTTCCTCAGTATCGATCACGATCACGAGTTTGGCTCTTGCTTTTGGTTTTGCTCACAAACCGTGCTGTCAGACCATGCTTATTTTATTCAGTCACCGCGGAAGGATCACCCTATGGATGATCGCTCGATGGGAGCATCTCCCACTGCGTCGCACGAGGAGGCGCCCTGGAAGCACCTACCCCACCGGCGGAGGCCGGTACGCCGAAGCAGCCCAAAGAACCCGGCGCGACGCCTGCGGCCAGACGATGAATTTGGGAAACCGGTGCGCCCCATAGACGAAGGCGTAGCGATGACGACGGACCGACCAGTGGCATGTACCCGAAGTGGAAAGCTTCGAGCGGACGAAAACCGATAGCCTTGCGGCCTCGCGTTGCAATGGGATCAGAGGATCGAAGGACAAACCACCAAAGAAAGCCAAGGGCCTTGGCTTGGGACGGAAAAAGTTCGCAAGGGTAACGGGTTCGAACCGCCAGTGCCAAACGACCCTCCTTCCCAAAGCAAGGCGAGACCGCATGATTCCGTACTCTCGCTGCTATCGCCAACGTCAACGAGAATACAATCAGGGCTGCCAACATTGTCCGCACAACGGATAAACCAGAGATGCCCAAAACTGTCCGCAAAGCGGATTGGGCTAAACTTTCCGCCGAGCGGATGAGATCAAACTTTCCGCCAAGCGGAATGAGACCAGACTTTCCGACATGCGGATGCGACCAAACTTTCCGCCAAGCGGATAAACCAAACTTCCCGCAAAGCGGATTTGACCAGACTTTCCGACAAGCGGATAACCAAACTCTCCGCAAAGCGGATGAGACCAAACTTTCCGACAAGCGGATGAGACCAAACTTTCCGCCAATCGGATCGCCAAACTTTCCGCCAAGCGGATGAGACCAGACTTTCCGACAAGCGGATAAAAACACTTTCCTGAGGCGGATGGACCAGACTTTCCGACAAGCGGATGAAAAAACTTTCCTGAGGCGGATGGACCAGACTTTCCGACAAGCGGATAAAAGACACTTTCCTGAGGCGGATGGACCAGACTTACTACCATCGGCAGGGGCGTTACTCCCTGAGGATAAGAGAGAAAGGAAATAAACTTCAACCCAGACCGGGAAGAGGTTCACCCTCACAAACATCTTGTCCTGGCTACCGGAAAAGGGCGAGGCTCGGACATGTATAAAATATCGCCCGTCCAGCCTCAGCCTAGACTCACAGGCTCGCTAGCCTGCTACTGCCCGGGCATACATTTATTTATTGGCGGTTCCAGTGGTCGTGTTCGTGTAGCTGCAACGAATGACAATCACCTCATAATTGAGATGGAGGACCTGGAGCCCACTTCCGTGGTCTTCGACTTGCTTCTGGCTGCGACGAACAAGGAGCCCACTTCGTAATTCTCTCACAACTACTTTGTAAAGCCATGCTTTACCCGGGAAACAAAGTACCATCACAGGAAGGAGCAAATGGAAAACTACGAAGCAAATCTTTAATTCTGGCAGGCCGGTTCAAGAAAAAGGTCAAAAAGTACTTCACCACATACTAGATTTCTCTGCACCACATACAACATCTCACACGTTATTGAAGTATCTATCTATCAGTATCGGCTCTCGCGCTCGAAAGATCACTCTCCATACTGTGATAGACATAGATAGTAGGGTCCTGCAGAAGCCACGTCACGTTCATTTCTTTGTGGTTAGTACGAAATACTAGCATGGGTAGCGGTAGGAGTGGAGGGAGCGCCTGCATCTGGATACATGCCGAAAACAGAAGGATGGCGTCACCGTGTAATACCGCGCTTTTCCACAATGCGGCACTGAAGCGCAGCGTATCAAAGCAGATGCTGATGCACAATGCATCGTAATCGAAGCATAGATAATAAATTTCTGTCCTTTTTCATCACATGCTGTAATGCTATTTCAAGCTTTACATTGCAAAAATAAATCCACAAATCGCTTTCGAACGCATATTTAAATCAGTCGTTTACGTTTTCTGGTACATCATGAAATTCTGGTTTCCAATTCCATGCTTATACCAAAACCTCCCTTGCATGGACCTTTCATCCCGGGGTACTTTGACCCACTGTGTTGAAACACGGGGAGCGGGAGTATTGAAACACTGGGCTGCGAGGGCGACTGCACCAAGGCGCAACGCCAAAGTTCATGATCAATTTCATCGTCTACATCTAGTCTGCATGATCAGCAACATGTACATGAACTTCCCTTTTTACAAAAAAGAGCGACGGAATCATGTCCACGTTCCGTTGTGCCAAAAATAGATGTAGATTATAGCACATGCACACAAAATTAAATTCAAATTCACCCGCACAAAAACCCTGAAGTAAATCGCAGATGGGATTCGAGTGGAGTATTGATTTTCTAAGGGTGAGCAAAATACTTCCGACTGCGCAGAGTAGCTATATCAGCATCTGTAGCAGGAGCAATCGGAATAGTGTCGAAGTTGTGCAGACCACAATTCGCCGTCGCGGTTGTGCGGCACCGGAAACAACTGCTGACCTGCAACAGATGTCGAAGAAAATGAGGACTTGCCTGCACCAGCCAGAGAAGAAAGGCAAAGGCTCCCATTCTACTACTTCTTCGGCGCAACGTGTTTCACCACTCCGTCGGGGAAGCGGATTTCTTCGCGCAGGTCGGCGTATATTTTTTTCGTCGTGCCGTTTGCGAACTTGATTTCTTTCTCCCCGGTGGGAAAGTGCCTCTCGATTTGCCCGGAGGCGAATTGAAAGACTTCGATGCCGGTGGAAAAGGTGGTTTGCGTTGCGGCGGTCTCGGAGTACCGGTAAATCACGGTACCGTCTGCGAGACAATGCTTCGTGTCCCCGTTCGTGAATAGAACAGTGCACCGCGCGTCGGGCCACAAAACCTTCTTCAGCCCGTTCGTGAACCTGTGTATATTTCTTCAAATGGATGGCCCTCACAGCGGTGTCGTGCTCGTGCGCAGGCGGGACATGATCATGAACATGAACATGATTCACAAAAAAAAACAACTGACATCAGCGTAAACCAAAGCAGAAGATGTAAATTTTGTGGTCCTCCTTCTCCTATGCCTATCTGAATCCCAAAAATAATTTCAAATTTCATTTTCATCAGAAACTAACAATACTGAATTTCCCGCCGCCCGTCTCGGAACATACGCTCAACGCGGCCGTCTGGAGATATCTTTTCGGTGGGTATTTCGTGGGGATCTTTCACGTTATCGTCGATTACCGGTAGCGATTTCAGGATTTCTGTAGCTAGGTCCTGACTTATGCCCATCTCCCCGGCATTTGCTCCCGCCGCCGTTGGCTTCAGGCCCGCGCTCAGTGTCTTCGATGCAGAAGGCGTCGTCCCGTTTGACGGAAGCGGAGCGAAGTTTGAAGAAGCCGTCGCTACTGCATGATTTGCGCGGGTGTTCAGCATGTGAAAAGAGCCCGACGTGGCCGCCGAGGAACTTGTCATGGTCGCGCCCACTTTTGTAGATGCTGGTCCACCAATCTGCATGACCCCGGCACTGGGATTCAAAAGCGCGGCGGTAGAGGAGGAGTTTAAGCCAACACTGAGGCCGAGACTGCCCACCGCACCACTCGCGGGTCCTGCGCTTGGTTGGTGCTGCACCAGCCCGCTCGTGCCGCTGGTTCGCATCCCGGGCTGGAAAATACCGCTGGAGCCCAGCAGCGGCGCCGGGCGGGTCAGCGCGTTGGCGGACAGCGTTCTGTGCTGCTGGTGCTGCGCCGACGCAGTGAGCGCCGGCTGGTGATGCATTGGGGTACTGTTCGCGCTGCTTGGCACGAGTTGCGGGGTCCCTCCGTGGTGAGACTGGTGGTCCAGCGAAACAGGCATGTGACCAGCGGTAGAACTCAAGGCTGGGCTGTTTTGCGCTACAGTGGCCGCGGACGCGGCTGCTGGCGCTCCAGCGGACGCAGGCGTGACCTTTGAATGATTGGAACATAGATTGTCGAGGCCTTTTTTGCTTTCTTTGCTTTGGGATATCTGTATCACGAAAATCGAATTGTGTTTATTTTCATCTTGAAAAGATCTCAATTACGATGATCAAGTCAAACTGTACAGTTCGCTCGGGAGGAGAGCTGCCTCCACCACCAGCGTTGGCGGCGTATTTTTCCGCTTGCCGATTCATCCAGCTCAAGTCATCCTGAAGCTCGGAATTCTTCTTCAGAAGTTCGTCGTTTTGTCGCTGGAGTCGCTCAATTGTGCGGCGGAACCTAAGAGGGAAGATTGACTTCAAGAAGACAAATAATTTACTTATCAAAGAAGTTGCACACTACCAATTGTCGCTGCGTCATGCTGGTTCCCTGAAAATCACTATGATCATCCTCTTGTCAATACATATACAGCAGCATGATTCCATCGGAAAAAGAGAATCACAAGCAACAGCCACACATGAGGTGTCGCTGCCGAGTAACCACATCTACCTTGCTTCTTTCTGCGATGTTTCCTCTTTCAGGTCCTTGAGTTGCATATGCGAGGTGCAAGCAAGATTTTTTCAAAACAGAAGAAATACGCACTGCCTGCTGCAGAGTTTTCTTGAAAGAGACAGAGAGATGAAGCCAGTCGCTCCTTTGCGTACACGTTTTTTCTTTTCCTTTTTCGTCTAAAGAACTCCAAATCCTTTGAGCGCTTTGGTGTGTCTTCTGTGATGAAAGAACCCTCATAACTGACTCTCCATATTGTTTCGTCAGTTGCTCGTTGGTTGCCACATCCGCTTTGCTGCTTTGGACCTGCTGTCGGTGCTTCTCCCTCCTTATCCAGTGAAAAAGTGTTGCGCAAGAATTTCACTTTAATTTCACGATGTACACACGAGACGCGGGATCCTGGAATTCTTGTACTTGTTCTCTATGCTCACCTACAATTAACATTTATGGTTCGGAATTCAATATGTCGATTTCGTTCCCGATAGAGAACATGGTCTTGGTTGTGTAGTGCGTACCCTAGAACTTATGGAAAGTTCTTGTCCTCAACATGCAGCGCTCGCTGGTGTTCGTGTTGTTCTTCTTGTGACACAACTTTTGCGATGCGTACTTTCCTGATGGATGCGATTCCTTTCCTTGCGCATCTTTTCTCGTTCTTCATCAATTTCTGCCACCATGGCAGCGCGCTCTTTATGACCTTCCGAGCCGTCACACGCCCCAAGTACTGCCAAACTTTTTTTGTATATCCTGCAAAGGAAGCAAGGCGTGAAAGCGAATGTTGAGCATCGTGGCGCTGTGTCTCCCTGGACGAACTCTTGCTAAATTAATAGATGCAAGCGCAAGCGTTCCCCTGGGCAGCTGTTGCTGTACGTCTGTCATTCGCGGCTTTGGGTTTGCTCACAGTTTGCTCCCCTTGGAGGTCGTACTGGTACTGCGTATGCATGACAATGAATTACACGAGCGGAAAAGTGTAGCTTTTGAGTGATGTGAAAAACTGAGAAGGCCATACTCTTGCTCGACCTCTTCGCGAAGCTTCTTGCGCTCGTGCTCAACCTGCCTGAGCGCGTGCTCCCGGTCCATTCGCAGCTTCTTGCATTGCTCGTTCTCGCGCTTGAACCTGAAATTTACCAAATCATGCACCCAATAAGAGCTCTCAGCTTGTCGCAGCCATCATCTCCTGCCTCATCTTTAAGGAACTTTCATATTGATGTTCATAGCGAGATCGATAATTATGTACGGTTTGTCATTTCTTGTTACCGATCGATCTGCGCGTCCAGCATCTTCAGCTTACGCGCTAAGTCCTCCCGCGTTTGCGTGTCGGCCGCGGCGGAGGAGGCGTTGACTTCATTCTCGAACGCAGCGGCGGCCGCCAGCGCACTACCGGCAGCGCCGCCTTGCTTCTTCTCGACCACGTAGTTGACTACGTGGTCTTCGAAGCCGTGGTCTGCCCCCGGTGAGACAGAAGACGCGGAAACGCCCAGGGCAGCTCCAGAAAGGGTCGCGGCATTCGAGTATACTCCCGAGGTTGAAGAAGCAGATGTCGCCGCGCCCTTGCCACTCGGCTTTTGATGCGCCCCTGGGGGTTTGTTTTTGCTGTAGAAGTGCTTTTTCACAAATGAGGACACGGGCGGTTCGTCATCTTCGTCAAAATCGCCTCGAAGATCTTCCTCGGCATCGAACTCGCCGTCCTGCTCTTCCACCGAAGGAAGGTCACTCTGAGCCTGTTGGGTATTATGCTACTTTTAGATGATTGTCAATCAATTGCTCGCAGTGGCTTTATCTGCCGACATTGTAATTGCTCGCACTTGTCCATAATCTTAATTTTCTTGTCACTCATATTTATGAGAATTCGCACTTTCTATTCTGTGACGTCATGCCATGATCCGTTGTAAGTATAAGTACTATACAAAGGACAAGATGTCGTCCAAAAAAGAGCTGAACCGGATCCGGAAGTTCGGAAGCATGGGCCTCACGGTCGACGATTCGAATTGAGGAGTATTGGTTTCCCCCTTCGCTGGCCGACGACGACTCGCCTCCTAGCTCCGCCGAATCCAGCTTCAGGCCCCCGGGCTGCGGCTTCTTGTTGTTTCCGTACCGCTCGGCAAAAAACTTTTTGCTCGCTAGCGTTTTTGCGGTCTCTCGTGGGGCTGTCGGTTTGCATCATTGAAATTGCAGTCATCTTCTTCATGATCATGGCACTACTTACATCTCATCACTAGTGCCACGTCCTCAAACAACGAACCGATGCAATGCAAACAATTTGACTTCTTACCCGACAGTGTTGCATTTGCGTTCGAACCACTCGAGCGGTTCCTAGTTCCGACACTTCCAGTTGTGGAAGGACCTCCCCCACCAGCGTCGGCGTCTCGCGAAGTTGAAGCGGTTTCAAATAAATCGCGATCCGACGCGACGGCGTTGCTTCGACGACTGCTGTCTCGCGTGCCATCATTGGGCGCCGAGCGCACGGGCGTGACGTTCGCTGCGGGCGGACGCTGCTTGCCGGGCGTCTTTTCTTCGCGCTGGGTGGAGGCTTTTGACAAAAAATCCTTCTCGGTGCTCACAGGGTTTCGTGCGCCTCTCTTTAAAAACGGTCGCTTCACCACGTTTTTACCGCTGGTGGCGGTGCTGCTGCTCGGCCCGCTGGACGACTTCGTCGAGTCCGCGTTGGGTTTAGGGTTTAGGTTCGCCGTTGACGAGGAGCTACCTCCATAACCGCTGTTCGTGTTCGATGTGAACGGAATCGTGATTGCGGCCGGCGCCCGCGGCTGAATCGGCGTTTCCTCTATGGAATTGGCTGCCGGTGGTGGCCGAGCCGCCGCGGCGGCGGCGCTGGGCGAGGAAGCAGAAGAGGTGATGCGGTGACTCTGGATGGCTTCGAGCACGTTGTCGTTGGCCAGATGGTGGCCAGGGGCTGTATCCTGGCCCGGGTGGTGTCCGCCAGCGTGACCGTCACCGGTCATGTAATCCGGTAGCGCCGTGGAGCCATAATTTGCGTCGAGCGCGTCTCCTTGCTGCTGGTATGGATTTGAGGCCGGAAGCGGGTTCTCGTCGTATCGTGGCAGGGCAGCTGCGGCTCCACCCCCCGCATAGGGGTTATCGTTGTGGTCTAAATATGGGTTGTAGTCATCGTGATCAGCAGCCGCGGCGCCACCGGTCGCACCTGCGCGACCATAGAGGTCGTCCAGGAGGTCCATATCGTGAGTCCCGATGCCGATGCACGTAGAAGTCCGAATCTCTTTTCGGTCTTTCTTGCCAAAAATTCGGAGTCTTCTACCTACTTAGACCGCCCCTAGCCCTAGCTCTCGACGAGCGGTGGCGTGTGTGTGAGACCTAGCACGGCAAAGCAGAAGATTCGTTCTTGCTCCACGGTATTTTCACAGTTGCGGCAAGCAATCTCCCTCCCCCATCTGCAGGACCAGGACTACTCCAGTGACAATACTCCAGGCTACTTAGTATACAATACTGTATATACACATCTTCATGTTGTCCTTTGATTGTTGTGAGAGGGATTGTCAATAATATGGGGCATAACAGCAAGAAATTCAAAGACAGTCATTTCTTCTTCATCTGGCCATACAACTTTTTGACGCCATTTGGTGCTAACACACAAGCACAACGAACAAACTAGACGGCAAAACGAAGGGGAAATAGTAATAGATGATGACAAGACGAAAGCAGGAGAATCAGGAAATAAGAAGCCTTGGCTTGGCTTGGCTGCGAGGGTGGCGTTCCAGAACTTTAGGAGTGCAGCCGGAGCTATTCATGAGCTAAAACTTGACCACGCGTACTATATGCTAGTAGAGGCGGCTAACGATGACCTTGTCCGCCCCCCCTGATAGAAGAAGGTGGAATGCTCCTGACCTCGAATCGTTCTCTCGGAAGCTGTTATTTGTCGCCAACAACATACCCTAGGCTGAACGGCCAATGAATCTTTTGATGGTTGTACTTGGTCTAGCCACGTTTCGAACAGGAAGGGAGCCAGCGGCACATCATCCACCTGCAGCTGGTGGAACACTAATTACTAGCGATCATTTTCACAATCTTCGACATGTCAACCGAAAGACAAACGGTTTGGAAGCTAAAACTGCTGCACAAGCCGCAGCCCCGTGTACGCAATTCCAATTTCCCATATTCAACTTTTTTTTCAACTTTTGAGTTTCTTTTGGTTTTGCTTTCTCGTCTTTACTCTCGTTGTATTATCTTCTATAAATCGTCTTCAAAGACCTGGCCGATAACGAACCAAAAATGCGGCTGAAACAAGGTTCCTGTGGCAAACAGAGAAACAAAGGATCCAATGCTTGGCTCCTTGATATTGATCTTTGTCTTTAGTCAGACACTCAGTGGTGAGACAACTCAACGCATACGCATATCTTTATGTGCTTCAAAACTCAATAAAGCCCCAACAACAAACCGGCGAGCACTACGAGACAGCTCTAGTAGATGTGATGAGTATATCAAAAAAGCGGGATCGTACATTATAGTATACCTGAATAACACCTCTACTTGCGTGTTTGGTGCTTTCGGTGTGCATGCGCCATGCGGCACTTGGCGAAAGGAAAAGGTGACACGATTCAACAGGAGATGCAATCAACTACCATCTTGGCCGTCGCCTGCTTTTTGATTTTGTTTATGAAGGAAAACGATGAAAAGCTCCGATATCAAGATCTAAAATAAAGAAAAAAAACGGAAGAACAAAAGCCAGGGATATCAAAATCAAGTAGAAGTAGTCGTCCTTACATCTTCCGATCCGAGGTGCAACTACGAAGCATCAGAGACCTCCGAGCTTCAGTGATTTCCTCGTCATCCCGAAAGACAAAGCGCAACAGCAGAGGAACACCTTTTGCTGGCAATCCGGGAGGGCCTCCACCTCGTCCTGCCAAAAAGATACAATCTTTTGAGTGTGAAAGTGTCGCGTCGCGAGTGGGAAACGCCGCCAGACACCCGGGAACCGGACAAGCGTAATTATCTCCCTGTTCTTCGCCTACATCTTCTGCGCCGGAGGTCAACGAAGGTTCCAGAAGATGCTGCCGCCGAAGCACATTTGCAATCTTGCTGCAGGCCTGTGTACAAACAGGCGGCCAACGCCGCACACTTTGATGCTTTTCCCTGCTCTGTCTGCCGCGTTTTAAGATGGGATGAGATTGAGTAGGTGATGTAACAGCTGCACAAGATAATGACGCCGAGGTCCTCGTCTCGGAATTCTCCCGGGGGCGAATTTGAGTTTGATCCTGAGGTGCAGCAGCGCCACCCGTCCCGCGATGCACACTGGCAGTAGAACCAGGAGGAGTTATATGACCATCCTGCATTTTCACGGTAGTGTCGGCCACGCGGAGACGGTAGATTTCCTCGGGATTGCAGTGGCGGTCGGTGCAGCAGGTCTCCATGTGTTTTCGCACTTTTTCGTAGCTGGAAAAGCAGGCCGAGCATCCCGGCAGCATGCATCGCACATAGCTGCTGGGCTGGTGGTTCAACGCCTTTGCCAAAACAGTGTCAAAGTCGTGAGCGAGCTCATCCAGGTTTTCTCTCCGCAATCCGTTGCGATCGGTTTCTTCCTGTTGCTCCTTCTTTTTGTTTTCGTTTTCGATCATAGATTTTTGTAGCACTTTGGCAGCGCAAGCGCTATCATGTCCGTCCACGTCCAGTTGCGGGGTGGAATTCGAGTTGGCGACAGGACAATTTGATCGCTCGGCATTATACATCTCCAGCTGACCTTCTTTCCAGTACCTGTTCCCTCGGCGCAACTCGAAGGGAAAGCATTGCTGTAGAATCGCAACCGTGTTGTAACTCCCGCGCGTGCGCGTGCGGCGCGTTGTCGCGTCCGCAAACCGCGAGCGCAGGCTTTTCAGTTGTTTCTCGTAGGATTCCGATTCAGGTTGTTCTTGGACCTGTCCTTCTCCGCCGAGTGCGTTGCATGCAAATGCAGTGCAGTGTGGACGAGGACAATCTGCAGATGCGGTTTCGCGGCTTCCGCTTCCCTCGCCTGTTTCGCTTTCGCTGCCAAAGGCGCCGGCGGCCTTATAATTTTTGTTCCTGTTCGTCCGAGTGCGCCGTTTACGTCTACTCTTCTTGTTCAGTTGTTTCAAAAGTACGTGTATGGTCTCCGAACCGCAAGCGGGTGGCGTGTCGAGCCACCGCACTGTGCCAAAAAACGAGTCCAGCTCCGCGACAGAGGATGATGGTCGAAGACGACGTCGTGTTCTTGCAGAGCCGCGACCTCGTTCGATGTCTGCGGATTCAGATTCTGCTTCCACCTCACGGGCAAGGCCGTGGGGCCGGGCAGGAGGTACTCTCAACTCGGTCTCTAGACGCAAGCGAGCTTGGTGGCGCTGCTCCGCTCGTTGACGCTGGAACGCCTTCGACCAAGGCTTCTGGCGATTTAGGTGAAGCAATCGCTTCGGCTGTGGGGAAGTGAGCGCGTTCCTTCTTGCTCCATTTTCTTCTGGTGAACTTCTGAATTCACCGGATTCTGAACTGAGACCGCCGGCACTTGATTCCGAGTCGGAAGAGAAAACATCCTCTGACGTTGTCGTTGCGCTTTCGCTTGTAGAGTCCTCGTCTCGCCTCCCATCGAAGTGAAAAAAAGCGTCGCTCTCGTTGAGGTCAATGTTGGCGAGGACTTGTCGCCTTCGATTATCTCCGCTACCTGCTCTTCTTGTAGTTGTTTTGCACGAGGATTCGTTCGCTGATGTTGGCATCCCTCTCCTGCCGACCGAACAAGTTGGCTCGTCGAGGGCAAAGATGGGGCCTGCGACGAAAGTTTCCATCGGGGTCTGCGCGCCGCTCCGGTCGCGCTCGCGATTCACCAGCAGACAGGCCTCCTGCGCGAGAAACGGCGACGAACACGGAGCCGCGATAAAGCTGCCGAGTTCCAACTTGCGAAGGACCTCCGCGAGCAGCTCCACATCGGCCCTTTCCTCGTCCACCTCGGTGCTCATCCCTTCGTCTGCGCGCCCAGCATCTGCAGGCAAATGCTCGCTTCCATCGACTCTGTCGCGGGATCGGGCGAAATGCGAATGCGGCCTAGTATCGTCGGCCTGGTCATCTACTGCGTCGGAGCGCTGTACTCCTCCTCCACCTCCTGCATCGCCTCGGCCATGTACTTCTAGAGAAAGCATAGCTACACTACTCGAACCGCTTCCACCGTCAAGCGCTCTGCAGCAGGCCTGTGTGAGAAGGCCGCCGATTCGCACCATCAGTCTCACGAAGTGCTCTGTTGACATTTCACGGAAAGCCAGAATCCACGAAAGCAGGGGATTGCTCGAGGTCGAGTCTCGCAGGGCAAATAAAAAATGACTTCCTGACCCGTGGACGCCATCAACATCACTAATCGCTCGCGAGGACGGGCCACCAGCAACAGCATCTTCCACTTCTGCTTCGATGGTTTCGGTTGCGAAAGTCCCATCCTCGTCCTGAAACTCTCCTCCCTCGTCGAGGACGTCCCGCACGTCGACACGTAAAAATGGCGACGTGACATCTTCCGCGTCGGTAGGCCACAAACGCTCCAGGCTCCCATCAGAAAGCGTTTTTTCCAAAATGGGAATCCATTCATCTTCATCCACAGAAGAACGCCCACACGGCGCCATTTTCAAAATTGCAGACTCGGACAGAAATTCGACACACCACGCGCGAAGAACCTCTTTTTCGCTTGCAGTACTTTTTGCACCCGCCGCGTAGATGAAGTTTTCATCTCCCTGCCCAGAATCCAGAGAACTACCTGCAGCACGTCGTCTAGAGTCATGGGCGGCACTGACACTGCCGTCTAGAATATGGACGGCAGTTGGTGGATCACTCGAGCCACTGCTTGCTCCTGCCACCCACACCGGCCTTCGACTGAAAATACGTCGCAGGGATGATGATTTCTCTGGCATGTCGTGCGACTTCTGCAACGGCCGGAAGTCGTACGAGGAGTTTTTGGATTTCTCATGTTCATCATGTTCTTTATCTTTGTTGGCGCGGCGCACACTAACTGCATGGAAGGGAGAGCTGCATGGGCCACCAGGATTCACGTCGCTCCGATGCTGCTTTTGATGCCCGAGCGCTTCTGCAGCATCCCACTCAAGTGCATGTGCATCTACGGCCCCTACTGTTTGTCTTTTTGTCCCTTTCCTCTTTCTCTTGCAAGGTGGAGGACCACCATAATTTGCATTTGACTCTCCCGACCTCCGCAAAGCCCGGCGATGTGGTTGCAGCCGAGAAGGTGAAGGCGTAAGAGGTACGTTTCGAAGATTTCCAGAAACAGGAACATGTTCAAGCGCGAGGAGTTCTTTCTTCAACAACTTCGAACAACAGGAATCTGTTATCGAAAGGAAAAACTCCCCCTCCCCATATGGAAAAGGTATGCTTCCGAAAATTTGCGTTGCTGATTTCAGGTCACAAATCACAGACATGTGCCTTGCCAGAAGACAAGGGCAGAAGCTTCCATCCTAGCATGGTGGCGATTTGTCATGCTGTCGGGCCTGAAGGGGAGCCGTTTGCAATGCTGAACAACTAGACCCAAACGCCCCTACCTAGCATGGGGATCTGGCCGCAGTGCCTTCCTGCAATACAAAGCTGATTTGTGTACACAAATCCAGCATCAGAAATTCCGTTTTGATATGGGGAGGGGGGATTTTTCTTTTCGATATCTGTAAAGAACCTCTGTCGTGCTTCCTCCCTCGTGCCGCAGAGGGTAAGCGAAGAGAAGCGATCGCCTTCTACATCTAGCTCTGTGCTCCGGTCTTCAGTATTCCTGCTCGGTCGTTCTCTGTTGATGTTGTGCGGACTGCGTGGGACACCAGCTGCGTTGCTGGTACTACGGGCACTAGCGGGAAAACCGCGGCCACTTTCTGCTGCTCCATCGTCCGCAGTCCTACCTGGTGGACAGGAATCGTCCAGTACCTGTCGGGCCACACGATAGCGCTGGTGGTTGGTGTCTTTCCCGACACAGCACCCAGTCTCCTCGTGCTGTCGCAACAGGTTTCGTCTATGCGCGTTCAGGTGTGCCAGTAGCACTGCGACAGATTGGGGTGTCATCGTTTCGTTTTTGTTTTTAATATTTCGGCGAAATGATTTTTCTTCCTCGCTCTCGGTCGCAATGAACAGGTCGACGAAGAAGCCACAGGACGTGTCTGCGAAGCGCCCACTTCGATCGTGATACCGACAGTAGCGACGGAAAGTCGTTAGAGCCGGTGCTGCGCTCCTACCGCTGCGACTACTAGAAGAGGACGCCACAACGTTTCCGCTTCCTCCTGCTCCTTTGGCCGTTCCGCTTTCCCCTTCTTGCAAGAACCCCAAACCAGATGAAGCGGTGCCGTTTATTGTGTTGCCCCGGTTTGCAGCTGAGTGCTGTGCTCCTGCCTGTGGTGCCAACAAGTCAGTACCAACACTCAGCATCGACGTGGACGCTCCTGCCTCGTGGCCGTGAGAGCTTTCATCTCGATCTCGATCTCGTGCGTCTAGAGCTTCACCCTGCTCTCGTGTCAGCTGATCTTCCACGAACTGCTGTCGGAAAGGCGACCGCGAGGAAAACGCAACACCTCTTTCGCGACGCAACAGCGATTTCCAGCAACTGCAAGGAATACTCGGCAGCATGCGGCACAGAGTAGCACGTACAAGTTGGACTTGATCAAGATGATCCGTATTACTTTCGAAACGATGTTTATGCACCAACTCTTCAAGTAGACGACCTCCTGCTTCCGCACCAAAGAACGCATCCTTTGTTGGAAGGAGCTGGTCGCACACCTTTTTGTCCATCCGGGAAAAAGCACGACAGACGGACGGGAGCTGCGCTCGAGTCCGGCGATTGCAATCGTCAGCGTCCAAATCTGCGCGGCAGCCGAGTGCTTCGCTGAACAATCCAGCGACCGTCAAAGTTTGTAGCAGGGGACTGGCCTCCTCCTGTAGCAGGCTCGAAGCGACGGAAGTGGACGACCGCGATGCAACGCGTTTTGCAGTTGCCGAGGACGCACGTTCTTGCCTGACTTCGGATTCGCCGGTCGAGATGACATTGGACGCTGCGTTGGTGCTGTCCACTGCACGAACCGTGTTGGTATTGATGAAAAGCGCCGCGGCCTATACCTCGACAAATCTTGTTCGACTTCCCCCTGTTCTTCTTCATCTGCCACGACCCAGCGCGTGCATCTTTACAAATCAAACGACCAGCTACGTACAGAGGTCTTCGTGTTTCCGTTGCCAAAGGACGTAACAAGTGGTTGCGTACTATGTATTTGATGTAAACAGAAGGACGGAGCAGCACCGGACATGCATAAGAATGAGTCCAATGGGTGTCGCACTCGCAGCCACTCATGATATAATTTTTTTTATTTCATGTGAATAGCGCTACTTTTGCAGAAGGAAAAGCATTCCTTCAAATTTCTTCTACCCAGAATTATGGTGCGGGACAGATGAAGAAGTGAAAGGGGAGTCTCAGGGTTCTCGCGCACGGGGATACCTCCACTCCGGGAAAACCAAAAGACCACGTTGCTATCGGCCTCCACGTCAAAAGGACGGCAAAAGCAAGCATGTTTACCGGATAGTAGGCTCCCGACATTATCCCTTTCCCACCCCCTCCTCGCAACTAGTAATATACCACAAGGACGAATTCTGATAGCTACGTACTGGCTTCATCTACACTGAAAAATATTTTGCTCTGGGGTAGGCGCAGAAAATGATTCATCAAACTTGTGGAAATCTTCAAGAAACGAAAGCTGCTGTGTAAAGCGCCTTTCAACTAGTGTGATCGTGATGTGTGCGAGTTGCGTGAGGAGTTGACTATGTGCTGTTAGTGACTACAAAATAGTTAAAAAGGCAAAAATGAGTAAACAACCGTAGGAGTCAGATCAACAAGTCCGAGCGAGATTTGGCACGCCATAGTCCTGCTACCTGCAGATTACGATCTCCATCCATCTTTCTTGGTTCGTTCGTAGTCCCAGTACGTCAGACGTCAAGATAAACTCACTTTATCGAGTGAATTTATTTCGAGCAGAGTGACCCCAATATCATTCCGGATCGCAAGTGCATGGTGTCCCTGCTGGGACGCCTGCTTGCTTTGATTCCGCTTCGGAGCGTCGTCCATGAGATATCAAAAAGCGAAGATAGAACATAACAAAGCTTGGACTGCTGCACGTCTCACATGATCAATGACTCATATTCCTGAGCAGCCTACAGCCCCCAACACTGGCAGCACGACTCTGTGCTACCGCCTGTTTCTTTTCCCTCGCCTTTGCTGATTCTTGTGTTCAAGCCGTGTTGGCCAGCCAATCGAGTTAGTGCCTGAAGAAACGGAAGGCCTCGGATGGACAAGAACCACCAACAGAAAGTTCTGGTTTTTCGAGATACGTTGCTATCCTTGTCATCAACTTGACAGAAGAACGAAAAAGGAAAAGATACGTTCTGCAGAATCAAAAAGCAACACCAACTACACACGACCGGGTTTATAAATAGTGACTAGCAGGTCAACTGGTTTTACTTGAACTCGAATCGGAATCACCTCACTTCATCTACGATTCACTTGCTCGCATACTTTCTTACGATGAGAATTACGAAAGAACTACAACTGCGAGTTAAAGACGAGAGAAATTATCCAAGGTAGGTAAGACAGCTGGTTACTTCATCGGTAATCCATGCACAGAACAGATACTTTTCCGTTTTTGCAAGCCGAACCTTTCGTCGCCCGCGCGGAGCGGGAAAGCTAAGTATCTGCGGCAACTGGATCGTGCGTCACTTGATTTTTTGCACGTCGTGGTAGTTACTCTTCTTGTCGACAGCATACATAGCGGATTCATTTTCTGAAATACGAGGTCTTTTGTCGTTTGCTGAGATCATAGGGATAGAGGCAGAAAAGTGCGAAGATGTATACATAACTGTAAGTTCAAGTCGTAGATGAGGAAGCGCTAATATTTCACTTTTCTTCCGTTGGTTTTCGATTTCGATTTGTCATGGTTAAAAGCTTTATCTTTTGTTTTTGAGAAGAACTACCTAGAACTTTGATTGAGTTTTTACTTCATCACTCACATATTTTTTCATCCTGTTTTTCGTCGGGGGTCGGGCACTCACGATGTACCAGGGTCGAGCGCAAAAGATTTCGCAAAAAAGAAGTGGACGCCAACATTCATTCGTCTGGGTTATTCATCAGAAGTAGCACACTCTACCAAAAATGACAAGTCGTAGCTCCACCGTGCGGCTCGGCCTTGAGCTAGCCGCTGCATCTCGCTTGTGCGGGCCTCCACATCGTTGTCGTTCCACGAAGGAGCATGACCAAAAATCAGCTTCGTTTGACACTCATGCTGATGGCCAGCTGAAACAATGCCCGCTGGTCGAGGACCCGCTTTGGTTCGGAGTTGTGTAGCGCACGGTGTTGACTTTGTCCATCAAACTCTTTACTCCCGATGCCCGTCTGGAGCACAAATTTGTCCCTGTAGGTAGTTCGTTGTAAGATTGTAGATGACATTGAAGAGCCATAGTCAATGATGAAGTGGTGGATCATGACAGGCAGCTGCACCAATCTGGAAGATGAAACATCAAAATATCATCACGGTGGACGAAATAGCACTGCCGGTAAACTCAAAAATTTCATCTAGTGCCTGCCGGTAACTCAAAAATAATCTGAATCTGTTGCTTTTTTCTATATGCATTTTAAGGAAACAAAGAGAAAGAGAAACAAAATGAGTCGTACGGAGGCCAGTCGTCGTCGTGGAAGCGCACCTCCGTTTTTGTAGAAAAACGGATCCCCCTACCATGCCCTGCACCGCTGCCGCTGCTCTTCCCACCCACCCTGTTGTGAACGGTCGGCGCTGCAAGATTTCCAGAGCCTCCACCTGCCACGTTGCTGGTTCCTGCTGCAAGACCAAGCGCAGGCCCTGCACCAGTGGTGCGCAGGCTGTTGAGACGCGCGTTTTCGAGCGCCTTCCAGAGAACCGTGTCCAGCTCGGCGCGGGTGGGAATCGTCGGCAAACGCATGCAGACCTTGCGGCGTTTCCTCGGGTGCTGTGGCGGAAGAAACCGTTGCTGCTTTGCAGCGTCTGGGGCTCCGTAGTGACTCGCGGGGCGCACGCCGGGTTTGCTGCTGGTCGTGACTGTGGCCGTCGATGGCAGCGGCGAAAATCCAAGTGCAGCGGGTCCTCGTTTTTCAGCGACACAACCATTTCCACTGCTGGTGCAACCTTTTATCGATGACATTGTCCCAGGTGGCGCAGGTGATTGCCCAGAGACACTGGCTACACCACGTGAACTTCCGTGCCCGACACGCGCCCCCGGAGTTCCAACCGGCGCAAGTGGCTTCGGGCCGCTTGCAGACAGCACTGGCGAAAGCGAAACTGCAGTGCGGGCCGCGCCTGCGTCAATCACGGCGGAGGGCACGCCTTGCTGCACACAACGAGTCCCATCGGTAGGTACAGCGCTTGAAGCTGCTGGGGCGGCCGACGGTGTGGTAGGTAGCGTGCCAACTCCGACAGCCGAAATGCTCTCGATTATCGGCGCAGGTGGTGGTCGCGAGGCAGTAGACGCCTTTGGAATGGAAGACGAGGAGCCCGACATTGCCGGGGGCGTCGAAACCGGATGGCTTGCGGAAGCCGCTCCGGGCGCCAGAGCGCACGCTGGTGGTCCTGACTTGCCTGTATGCGTCGGTCGGGCATGGCTAGCAGATGATGAAGAAGCAATAGAGGTGGTCTTGGTCGTAGTAGAAGCTCCCGCGGTCTTGTTAATCAACATGCGCTGCGCCCAGGTAAGCGGCGCTGGCGGTGGTTCTTGCTTGCCAATACCAATGGCTGGCTCCGTGGTGTTAGTTCCCGAATGGTGCGCCGGCGTTGTTGACGACCACGCCGCCCCAGCACCTCCCGTGGATTTCGTAGCGGCTGCAGCTGCTTCACCGGGTCCAGCTGAAGCACTTGAGGTTGAGGACGATGAGGATAACGAGGTGGCTGCTGGCCCTCCCACTCCTTTGCCTCCCGAAGAACGGGCCGAGCGCGAGGTAGTGCCAGAAGACGATGTGCCTGAACCTGTAAACCTCAACTGGTTCGCATTCGTCGTCTGTTCGTCCGCATTGCTCGATGGTATGGTTTTGCTCGACGAGTTCGAGTCGTCCGGCCCCGCTGCAATCAAAGAGTCGTCCGTTTCTGCGGTGCTGCAGTCTGATTGCGTGCGCTCCTTTCGCAAGTGCAAGCGCCCCCACGGAAGCAGCTTTCCGCGACTTCCCGAAGGGCGGGCTCCGGTCGTTCCTCCTTCGGAGATGGAGGCCGTGCTGTCTACCGAACTTGCGCGGGAACTCGCACGCGTCACACTTCGGGGGCTGGTGTTGCCGGAGCTCGGGTTGCTGCTGGTGCTGCTCAATGTGGTCGCTGAGGCGTTCAATGCGGGGGCACCAGTGGCATTGAGAGAAGTTGCGCTCGCTCCTGCCCGTCCGCGGGACGAAGTGTTGAGTGTGGTCGGTTGCGAGAGTGGAGGAGGAGGTGTCGAACACGCGGCGGAGAGTTGTGTTGAGCTACTGTTGCTAGTGGAGCGGGTCGCAGAATTAGTTCCAGCTGCTGTAGTGACCCCTGCAGTTCCTGACTGTGCCTTGTTTCCCCATAGAAGCTTATTTGCTGGCGTGGTATGTGGGCCATTATCATTGGTATGGTTCCCGCAAGCAGGCAGTGCGTCAGTGCTGGAGCTGTATGCCGATGCGCCCCTTGTTGATGTTGCACCTGTCGAACCATTTTTTCCGCATCCAGTACTAGGTGCAGCTTGACGTTGTACCGGATGTACCGGGGCACTCCGGGAGGAAGACGAAGCAGCAGGAGGAGCACTAGCACATGCGAGGACACCGGAGAAATTCTTACCTGTGCCCCCAAGTTGTACCGCTGTGGTCGCAGGGTCAAGGGACGCCGAACAAGGAGCGGCGCCTGTCCCGACGTGATGCGGATTTTTTAGAATTCCGCGGCCGATTTCGCCCAAGCCCAGGCCCATGTTGAGGACGACGTCCACTGTGGCGCTGTTTTTGCGGCTTGACGTCGCGCTACTAGGCAGCCCAGCTGGACCAACGGAGGGGCGGGGAGAGCACTGCTTTGACATTGCCCCTTGCTGATGCGCGGATGGACCCAGAATGGGCGTGGCGGTGCCCGCCGTGCTGGAGGAGGAGGCCCGGTGCCGGTTTGCAGCCGTCGATGCGGACGACGTGCGACCCGCCTGGGGTAGGAGTTGCAAAAAGGTGTTCGCCGCAGCCGCATTTGCGTTGGGCGACGTCAAGCTGATCCGCATTTTCTCCTTGGGACCGGAGGAAGCAGGGCCTGCAGACGAGTTATTCGATCCTCTGCTCGACGTCGCAGACGTGCCTGTAGAGGCTGGTGCGCCACTTGTTGTAGTAGTTCCACCGGCAGCATTCGTTCTACTGTGGTGCTGCGTTTTCACGTCTTTGTCCTTTGCACTGGCTAGAGACGGAAACTCTTCGTCGTCGCTGCTGTACGCCGTGATGTCGCTGGTGAAGGAAGACACGCGAAAGCCGCGAGGCGGAGCCAGTGGTGACTTCGCATTCCCAGAATGGGGCCCTGGAGGTCCGGTCAGGCTTCCGGCCGCTCCTGCCGGTTCCTGTGCAAAACCGCTGTGTCGCGGAGACGTGGAACACGAGGAGGAGAAGGTAAGTGCTGGGCTGGCGTTCAGCTCCTGGAACAGGTTCGGCTGCAGACCCCACACTTGTGGCGACGTCTTCGCGTCCGGGTTCGGCGACCCGGGTTGCGTGCCCGGCAGCGAGGGCACGCGCAGGTCCAGGGTCCACGCGGCCCGCTCCATCCAGTCCGGAAGCCGCAGCCGATGCATCGGGTAGGAGTCGTCCTCGGAGCAATCGCTCATGTCCGTCTCTGAATCTACCTCGGACTCCTCGTCTTCTTCTGGTTCAGCTTCAGGAAATTTCTCTAGTTGCTCCGAAGCAATCTGGCCGTCATCTGGACTGCTCGTTGCAGCTGGTGGTTGTTGCGAAGCTGCCGTAGTAGAAGCAGTAGGAGCAGCTCCCGGAACATGGCTCATCGTTGTTGATGTAGGTGAAGATGCGGTAGATTCCTGCACCTGGCCATTTGCTGTATTTGATGCTGCCGATGTTGTTGATGTAGTTGTCCCTGCAACTCCTGTAGGTGTTGGGCTTCTACTACCTGCTTGACGACCCATGCTCAATAGCGAGCCATCTGCTTCATGACCAACATGCGACGAAGCTGGTTCTCGTCCGCGCTTTGTGGGCAGGTCATCAAATAGTCGTAGGGACTGGTCCATTTTTTCCAGCTGTTGCTGCGCCACGGCGAGCACGGTTGCGTCTGGGGAAAGTTGTCGGTCTTGCGCGCTTTTTGAAATTGCTCCCGTCTCGGGGGCCTCGCTTTGGTTTTTCACTTTGGCTTTCCCCCGAGACAGCGCGGTCGTTCGTTTGGGTGCGTCAAGAACGGCTGCATCTTGTTCCCGAACAGTAGGAGTAGAAGTGGCACTTTTCTTCTTCTTCCCAGCTTCACTTTGACGTACGTCCGCCGCCGCGTTCGAAACAGCACTTGAATCCGTGTAGTCAACAACGGCCAGACTTCCAGTGACAATAGGTGAGGCTTCCGGTTGCTCTTCCACGATGGCGCTCGCGTTGCTCCGTACGCTGCTCGTCTTCGAAGCTAGACTTTCTTCCGTTTCAAAGAACAACGTGATCTCTTCGTTGTTCGCTGTCATTTCGTCGTGCTCACGTTTTTGAGCCTCTAGTGCTCGATCCGCCTGCTCGTTGCCGGGCTGCAGGGAGCTAAGAACCAGACGCTCCGCTAGGAGGCCCCCCATGACACTCTTCGTCTTCCCGGGTAGTTTCGGCCCAGCCTCCTGTCGCGACGGGGTTCTTGCGTAGTCTTGCTTCGGCTGTAGGCTGCCTTCTTTTACGCCTTCTTCAGCTTCATCAAGCTGAGCTCCTTCCCGTACCAGATCGCAAACTACAGGCTGAGCTAAATTTCCTATGATCTCTACCTCTGCCTCGATGTCTGACCCCGCTCTCGCAGCACGTGCTTCTGCAATGGTAGTGGCAGATTGGAGCGCATCGACCCGCTGCAGCTCTGGCACTTCTCTACAAAGCGCCCTAGTACCGTCGTCGTTGTCCTTCCTGGTTTGAGGAAGGTTTTGCTCTTGGTCGTCCTCCTCGTCATCTGCCTTGCCTGCGACCTCGGAGCATTGGAGTACTTCCTCGGGTCCTTCTCCTTGCGCCGCTGGTGCTGCGGTTGTTTGCTCCTCGGTAGCTTCAAGTCCTCGATTACCAGTGCCTTTTTCATCTTCTTGTTCGTCGCTCATCCAGTTATTTCGGGGCCAGCTGGTTGTCCTCTCCGTTCCCGGTCTTTCGTGGCCAGGCACTGTCTCGTGTTTCCGATCGTGTTCGTCCAAGTCACGCCCCCAGGACCGCCAGTAGATTTCGTCTTGCTCCACCAGCTTCTGCAACGCGGTCTGCAGCTTAAACGGGTCCATTGGTCCTTTCTCGTCGTGTTGGTGCTGGTCTAAGCTGGCGTGAAGCTGCGCCAGCTGCTGCGCGTTGTTTTCGTGGGCCAAAGTCGGGCACAGCGATGTCGATGCTGTGCGGCGTCCGGTGGCTGGAACAGGAGCTCCGGCCCGGGAAGCCAGCAGTGATTGTTGCTGCAGCGTGGTGGTGCCGGAGCTGCCGGTGCGAGACAGCGATCCCGAGGTTCGACCACTGCTAGGCTGCAAAGTAGTAAGAGCACACTGTGGCACCATGATGAGATTCCCGGTGTTGCTGGAAGACATCAAGCTGGTGGTCGCAGCTCCGCCAACGATCGCACTTGTCCAGTCCCCCGACTCTCGGCGCGAGGTTGGCCGCGCCCGCGTTTCCAGCTCGAACAAAGCCGGGCTGGGCGCGCAAACGGTTTTGGCCATCGGCAGGATGCGCTTGATCAGCTGACGCTCCGTTTCCTGCCGCAGCCTTGCCGACTCGCAGATCCGGCGAACCTCATCGGCCAGCTTGAAGCCGTCGATGCTTTCGCCCGCCTCCTTCTTGGCCTTGATGCTTTTTAGAAATCCCTCGCATTGCTTCTCGGCCAAATTCGCGCGGAGCGTGTCCTTCTGCTGCGGCCCCATCATGTTTTGCTTCGGTTTCTTCTTCGTGCGCCCCCGCTTCGGCCCGTATGCGGCACGATTTTTCGCTGCCACGGCGGCAAACGACGGCGGCGCCGGTTCGGCGGCCGCGGGACCTCCCAACGAATCAGCTGCGATCTCACATCCTTCTCCGTTACTGGTGGTTCCTCTGCCGCTGGGACTGCTGGGCGGGCGCGGCAGCGGGCCGTCGTTGTTGTTTATCATCTCGCGGTCATCGTCATTTTCATCTAGAACGTTCACCACCGGATCGGTCAGCTGAGGTGGCGGTTGTTCGTGGAGCTCTACTTGTTCAGCCTGTTGATGAACAATGTTCAACATCTTTGCTCCAGCTCCTGCATCCGTATTTGAGGTGGACACGAGCTCGAAATCTGGAATGATCTCACGGAGCAGTGATGGGCGGGTCGCGTGCTGGCCGAACTCTAGTATCGGCGCGCCATTCGCGTGCAGTGGCGCGGGCCGCCAGATCGTCCTTCCGCCCTCGCCGATCTCATACCAGTAGTGCGGAAGCTCCTCGAGAAAAGAGTCGGACGGCAGGGTGCCGGTCCTCGCCTTTGCTGGGGCAACACGTCGACTCGCGCTGTCTACATTCGCAGTAGTTCTTGTTTCCCGCTCTATTTGCGACGGTGCAGGAGGTGGCTGTTGCGCTTCAACTGGATCCGACTCCGGGTCTGCCTCCCGTTCGACTTCATCTTCCTCCTCTTCGTCGCTGGAACTGCAGAATTGCAGGTGCTGCAGAATGGAGCAGCTTGTCGCTCCGTCGGAATTAACGATGATAGTCGGCTTCTTGATGTTGGAAGGACAAGCAGCAGCAGAAGTTGCGGTGCCACTTCCCGTGGTAGCACCACCGGAGGACGGCACTGGAACCCTTCTACCCGCACGGCGAATATTGTCCTTGGAGTCATGACCGTACTTCTTCGGGGAAAAAGGTGCGCGCTTGTTTGGCTGCCATTCTTGAGTGTGCGATGTGCTGTTATTTGTGCTTGGGCTGGAATACGTTTCCACAGCAAGATTTCCATTCGTCGGCAATGCACCGGCTAGCACAGTAGCGCATCTCGACGGGGGCGGATCTTTGGGATGGTGAGCGGTCGTGCTGTCGCTACTGCAACTCGAAGAAGAGGTGGACGCGGTAGTCAACCCGGATAGAGTTCGCGTCGGGGCAGAGTCGTCATGTCCGGGTCTTGTTTGGGGCGAAAAGGTGGGGGTGGTCTGCTGTATCAATGGAGCGACGGCGATGGGTCCGAATTGAGGACTACCTGCTCGACTCGGGGCGGCGGAGACTGTCCGCGAGTGCGGCTGACTATTGCAGAAAGGTTTTCTGGCACCAGTACCAGAAGTCGTGGCTGTAGAGGCTGCAACGCTGCTTGTCAAGAAAGCTTCTGACGTTGCCGCAACTTGCTTTTTGTTCGGGTTACCGTTTTCCTGCTTCTCCGTGTTAACCATCTGGGACCTGGACCGACTCGCAGAACCTGATGAACCAGAACAAGCCTCTACAGTCGCTTTCTCTGGTCGGCAGAATCCTGCCGGTGTTGAGGTCTTGCACGACGTAGCCGGCCCAGCACCACCTGTTTTCTGTACAGCCGCAGACCTGCTCGGTAAGGACGGAAGCGGCTCCACTTCCGTCGTCGAAGTCACTGCGGATGTTGACGTCCTCGCGCCGCAAGAAGCAAAACCAGTTTTGTCACTCCTCGTCTTAGGAGCTGCGCAAGGCCTGCTTTCATCTCCATCCGAAGACTGCGGGATCTCGTGGGGTTGCTCCTCAGGAATTTGGTCGGCCCGCACACCAAACCTCTCACGCTGTCGCTTTTCCTGCCGTTCGCGGAGCAGCGCAGCAGTACGGCCGTGACGCCGCAGCTGGTTCGCGTACGCTCGGTTAAAAACGGGGTCTTCCTGCGCCTCCGCCTCCTCGGCGGTGATTGTTCCGGCCGTGCGCTTGCGGCGGAGGCTGGCCTGTTGGGCGATCTTTCTCCGTAGCGCTTGACGCATCGTCTCTCCGAGTGAGGCGTTCAGCGTTCGCGGTGCTGCCATCGCCTCCTCATAAGCAGACGGCGGTCTATTTTTCCCGATTGTCGACGGAGCAGGTGCTGTACGGGGTGCAGTCACTTCCCTGTCTCCGGTGGGCGTTCGAGGGGGCATCTGCACGGGTCGCCGCTCCGGGGAATTCAGTGGCGTGCCGGAGCAAGACAGCTCCTCACTGACGTCGTCGTCGCGGGGGGCCAGAGGGTAAGGTGCTGCTACAGCTGCTCGAGCTGCCGAGTAATGACCACAAGGTTCTTGTTCCAAAGGTTGACTTTCCTCCGTCAGCTGTGCTTCTGCGTGCTTTAGTCTCGCTTGTTCTGCTTCTCGTCTTCGCAGCGCCGACTGGCGCTCCTTCTCTTCGTCCTCGGCTAGCATCGCGTACATGCGGCGATCCAGTTCGTCAGTTCGGGCCGTGCGTGGACAATAGGGGAGCTGCGGTGGCTTATTTAAGTCATACTTCGGCAGAAACGGCAGCCGCCGATGCACCTCCGCAACCGGGTCTAGCAACGGTTCGGATAGGTCAGGCTTCGGGAATGACCATGAATATTTCGGGCGCCGGACACTTGTTGGCTGCGCGGTCACTGATTCATCGGTGGATGTTGGCGCGGCCCCAGGCGAAGAAGCAGGCGGGCTGCCCGTAGATACTGCAGTCGGAGAGAAAGCATTCAAATCAGATCGAGCGACACTTTTCGTGTCTGTCCTTGCTCCATTTCCTGCTGTTAATTTGGATTGCGTAGGTGTGGATGCGGAAGCGAGTTGAGAATCCTTGCAGGGCGTTCGTTCATCGACCCACCTCCTGCCTTCTCCTTCGACGTCGTCTTTTCTAAATTCCGGTTCGAACGTGTCTTCCGATGAAGCAGGTTGTGAACCAGCTGCACTACATATAGATTGAGTATCCCTTCTATCATCATTATTTTGGCAGATGCTGACCAGACTGTCAGCAGGCCCAGCATTTTGATGTCCCCCGGTGAAATTTGCAGCCCCTTCGCGTCTTGCTGCGTTACATAGTCCACCTGCGATCGCCGCAATGTTGTCTCGCCGAGGGCCTAGTACTGCCGTTGACGTCGTCGAGGTACTTCCGACCACAGGGTCCTTGTCGGTTGCGGCCGCATTCATGGGCTCCTCTTCATTTCTTTTCATTTTGCTCGTGCTCGGCAACGATGTTGAAATTGAAAACTTAAACTCGTCAACAAGCTCATGATCTGTTGATGTCTGCAAAGCAGTACGTAGGTGCGGCTTCGCCTGAACGGATGAGGGAGCGCTTGTAGCCGCAGTGTCCTCGAAACTCGGTCTTGGGCTCTGCGAAAATTGCGTCTCTGTAGGCGACGCAGACGGGGCGAAGGATGTGGCTGGGGAAGCGGCCAGATGAACTGCAGTGGCGGTTCGCCGACTTTCACGCGTTTTTGCGCCGACTGCCTGGAAAAACGTCGAGTGCCCGACGATCCCTGAAAAATGCGGCGCCGTAGCATGGCCGGGCCCGGCATGACCAGCGCGAACGGCTTCGCGCTTCAATGCATTGGCTTCAAGCGCTCCCGCCGGTGTAGAAATGCTCGTTGCCACGTGGCCGCCATCTTCAGACAATATCGATCCTATTGATGCAGATGTTGCTGCTTGGTTATGCAGAGCGCTGGCAACATAGTTCGTCGCGTTTCTGGCCAAGTTGTTGTTTTCGGTGTAATTCATCCCAGTCGGTGCTGCTGCAGTCGTACTTGTCCAGAACGAGCCAGCTGCGCTGGAGGCAGCGCGACCGGCCAGGAGCGCCGTGAAATTGTTGATGCTATTCCTACTTCCATCTTCGCTGTTAACGCAGCACGGGCTGCAGGGTGGCGCCTTGCTCTTGTTTTTCCAAGCAGGGGTAACGCCGGTACTGTGGCAGTCTCCGTACTCTGTCTCGTCGACAGAGTCCTGCGACCGCTCCCTTGTGGGTGGGCTGCGCCCATTCGAGTCGGGAGATAGGAGGTAGAGACCCGCTGCGGCCGTACTTCCGAACAGCTGATCAGGTGGTCTTGGGGGTCGTGTCGAAATATTGGTGCTGTTGCTGGAACTCGGACGACGGTTGAAATCATGAGAAAAATCATCTTCACCGCGGATGATATTGCTCGCGTGACCTTCCTGGATGCCGTTCCATGAACTGCTTGTCCCCGGCTGGCCAAGAAAATCCCGACAACGCTGCGGGGTAGAAGATGAGAGAGGCAAATGGACGAGGGTTCCCGGCGTTGGTGCGGCGTTGCTTCTATTTCCAAAAGGGTCGCGGAAAAATGAAGAGCTGGAGGAAATTGGGATGCTGGTCGTGGGGTCAGTAAATACTTGTGTCGCGGTTGCGCCTGCGGCGCTGGCAGTCGTTGTGGCTCCGGCAGTTGCCGCAGCAACACCTTCATCACTGTCGTCGCTCCGGTCTGCCGTGCCTGTCAATTTCAGAGTAAATTTCAACACACATGATGCTGGGAAGACGAAGCTGTAGCTGGCCCCTGCTTATTCATATTCAGATTTGTTTTCGTCAACGTCAAATACAGACTTGAAGTCAACAGAAGAGCACATTGCATCCATCGTTTCTGAAACTATTTGAAGGAAAAAAATCAGTCGGTACGTTCTGCGGCCTGCCGTTTCCCGGCTTTTACCAGGCGGCGGTGATTCCTGCGCTTTTCCTTCTCCGAGTGCCTGCCGCCGCGCAACAGCTGGCACCCTCGGCGGGACCCCGCCGCAGACCGATGATGGCTGGAGGTCTGCATCTTGGTCTTCAGCCGCGATGTGAACACGCGCGTGGCTCTTGCTGTCTAGGAGGTTAGACAACCACCTACACGAAAAGGCCGCCACCATTATCTAGTAGCAGCGCATTTTTACTGTCGATTGGCGTCAGGTTGTCGTGCGAGCCCGAGTAGAACAATATAATCGGGAGCTGTGCTGGAATTAGTCGTGCAGTCGGGATGATGGAATCTGCCTCCCCGGTTGCTGAAACTGCCTCGTCACTCCCGAAGTGCCTCGTCCTTCACATGACAGGATTTGATGAATTTCTTTGTTTTTCTAGAATGGGTGAAAAGAGGACAGCGCATGAGGAAAATAATTAAAAAAGAAGAAGATGAAGAGGGCACAACTTCAACTGCTAGTCACGAAGACGATCGCATGTTGTCTTCTCGTTAAAAATACTCAAGCTCCCAGCGCTGTGCTACACGTACAGCGACACTCACACTAAAGATAGTGATCATCGAAGGAAATCACAATGGCGTTGACGAGGTTTTTGAAGAAGTTAGGATTAGGAATTCAATTTCTGTTTCATGAGATTGGCATTGGTCTACAAATTTGATGCTTGGATGGACGGACAGGAAATACCACACGAGCTCGACGAACTACATAGACCTATAGTGACATGGTGTGCCTCTGCCTGTTAGTGTGTAGGAATATGTTGGAAAACCAACAACAACATCATTCTTATGCAAACAAGATTTCTAAGTAGCATATGTTTCAATATCACGAATTAGTTAGTCATCATCTTCCTTTCAATTTATTGTCTATCGAAATGAAGATCCACGAATGATAACACGCATTCGATCGCATTTCGCCCTCGCATTTCGGACCCGTTTTGATTTCGTATCTTCGGAGGACGTATAAGGTTTTCGTGAGTGAGCGCAGTTGAAATTGATCAAGGACCCGAGTCCGCTGTCATTTTGTCGTTATCTTTTTGTATGGTGACGTGCTTTGTAGATAAAGGGGCGAGGCCCACTAGGGTCATCAGGCTCGCCATGGCCATGGTCCAGAAACCAGGGCCCCTCGTCTCGAGGCCCCATTAATTCTTGATTGCGTTTCAACGAATATCCACTCACGAACATGAGTATCAATATGAACAATAGATGGCACAGAAGGACGATGCCACTCGCTCCTTAAAAATATATCCCTGCGGATAAGGCGCTTACTTTTCTAGTTATTATTTGATTTTTTTGGGTTTGATGTTTTTTGGTCTTATTGATATTAGTCATTTGATTTTATTCATCTCAGTTTGAATTTCAATTATTAGATATCTCAACACCATTTCTCTTTCCTATTAGACTCAAAAAAGTCGGATGCTTTTGCATGCCGCCGAGACTTCAAGCATTTCTTCACTTTTTCGATAAAGAGCTGCGCGTCATTGAGGACAACTGGGTCCCAGGTCGGTTGTAAAGTTTGTCTTTTGTAAAATTTTTTTAAAGAATAAAGCCAAACGATAACACTCAAGGGGCTTCGTTTGCTGGAAAAAGATTTAACCAAAAACCTCTCCTCCAGAAGCCAAAATGTCATTTGTCCCTTTCCTCGTCTCTTCTCTTTCCCAATAGATTAGCAGTATGGTTCTTTGCTGTAAAAAGGCCCAGCCAAAGCGAGCCCTCCCCTCCAGAGGCCAAAACATCAATTGTCCCCTTCCTCGTCTCTTCGCTTCCCCCATAGATTTAGACTCTCACGAAGAAAAATTTCATCCATAAACGTCTCAAATAGGGATCGGATTTTTTCGGAACTATGTAAACTGAGAACGGAACCGGCAGGCACTACACCGGCGCGATCCGTCCTCAGTTTCTGTTCGTTTCGTTTTGTTATTTCTTTCTGGTGTTGTTTTTTTTGGTTTTTCTGCTTTCGTTCTCTTCGGTTTCGTTTTTTTCTCCTCGCTTTCCTTTTTCTCTCTCGATCCAAAAAGTGCCCTCTTCTCATCTTTCTCTTTCTTTCTAAGGGGAACAAAAATTGCGGGGCTTGCGCCCGTTGCACGGTTTCCGCTCCATCGAGCTCCGCCCCCGTCAAGTCTTCTCCGCCTCCGCAAAATCTGCCCCGCCTGCTCCGCAAAGTCTTCTCCGCCTGCTCCGGAAAGTCTACTGCGCAGGGCTTTGCGTCACAGCCAAGCTCTGCAGCCCCCCCTCGGCGATGCCTATTCTGCATGAGGAAAATTACGAGTAGCAGGCGCGCATCTTTTGCAATGAGGTGAGACAGATTTTTGCGTGGCCCACCACGCGCGCCATACATTCCCTGTCTTCCAGAATCAGACCTATTAGCTGCGCGCAATGGATTCGGCGCAGCGATTGCGCTGCGCAAATATGTCTGGTCATGGGTCATTGGAACTCGTCACGCAAAGCGCAGCGACGAGCATGCGAAAGGGAAAACTCCTATCGCCCAAAACCGTAGCCGAAGCATTTTGCCCGTTGCCCGCACGTCGAACCAGCCCCCAACTTCCGAGACCGTTCTCGAAAACAGCGGCCATTTGCCTGCTCGAACACGTTTGGTCGAATGCGAGAGATATGATTTGCCAAGTTGGCAGATCATATCTCTCGCACTCGACAAACTGAGGAAGGAGGCCGGGAGACGGAACGAGATTGAATCGCAATAGCACGACGAAGATGAGACGAGAATAACACGCGGGCGGGCGAAGCGCTTTTTTTGCGCTGCCACCGTTCCGAAAGAAGGAAAAAAGGGACTTGCAATTTGCAAAGACACCAACTCGCAGGGAGAGGAGGGCGGGACCAAAATTCAGGAACGCGAGGGCTCTTGCGGGCACAATCAGCGCGAGCGCATTCATTGCGCAAACGGACTACGTGTTTCTTCGGCTACTGCGATTCGCTCACGAAATCGGATCCAGGCGCACTACCCGCACTACTTCAAGTCCATGACTCCTATCGCCCAAAACCGTAGCCGAAGCATTTTTTTGCCCGTTGCCCGCTCGTCGAACCAGCCCCCGACCTCAGAAATCGCTCGCGAAAACAGCGCCACTCTGCCTGCTCGAGCAGCGTTTTGTCGAGTGCGAGAGATATCTATGCCATGATAGCAAAATAGAGCGGGACGCGGGAGGATTGTGCAACTCGACGCGGGTTCCACGATGGAAGCGCACACTCGTAAACGCTTTCACATTGTACACGGTGCACGGCTGTCATTGGCGAAGTGAAATAGTTTTCATTTGGCCGCCGGCAGTGGGATAGTTTTTATGTGTCGCCTACCAGTCAAGAGGTTAGCTCCAGACTTTTCCAAGTTCCTCCAAACCAATCCCACAACCTCCGCCAAAAGGGCCAAGCTGACAGGCGCGGGGGTGTGGCGGGGGGTGTAGTGGCGGGGGGCGTGGCGCGGGGCTTGGCGGGGTGTTTTCTATTTTTCCACATGTGGCCACGTCGTCGCTTTTGCGTACAGAAAGGCGCTGGCCGCCGTTTTTTCTACATGGGGCCCCGTATTAGGTCGGTTGATTTACTCCAATTTCCTGAAGATGACACGGACCCACTGAGAGGTCTTGCGCTAGTCGCCAAGTGCTCCCATCGGCGTGCGACGCCCCTCCGCCGGACATTTCCTTACTTTTTCAAAAGTTCTCTGTTTGGAAAATTCCACAAAAGCCCAAGCATCAAGCTCCGTCATCGGTTGCGCCAGGGCGAAAAGCTTCAGCCAACAGCCCAGGTTTTCGCTTGCTGCGAAGAGCTCCTAAGCTGTTCGCTGTAACTAAGCGCAAAAGTTAGTCCGGATAAGCGAGTGCGAGGGACTCATCGACGCGGTCAGCGTCAAACTGCAAGCGGATTAATATTAAAGAAAGGGCGTGGCTTTGTTTGGAGCTGTCTAAACTAACTGGGAGGCGGACTGTGGATCCTTCCCCGCATGCTCTCGCGTTTTCTTAAAAAGGCGAGACTGGGAACGGAGCTCGAAGCCGTGAACAGGTGCGGGAATGGGAACGAAGAACGCCCGGAGAAGCCCCGACAGGCGCGCCAGTAGGTGGCTCCTGGTGCGAAGGAATGGCATCCAACCAGACAAGACGAGCTGGCTGCGCGCGCCCGGCAGGTGCGGCAAAGGGGGCCTGCAAAAAAAAAAGCGAAGCGATAGGGCGGCGCAGGGTGACAAGGTTTGCTGTTGTTTGCGGAGGGGCGCGAATGGAGACGCGGAGAAACTGCGTGCGCTTTTGCCCCGGTGAGGCTTCGTCTTTGGTTCATTACGTCGCGCATCGCTATGCGTCGAAAATTTGTCTGGGGCTGGCAGATTGCAAACCTTGTCACGCAGGTTTCCCATGGCCCACGAGGCCTGGACGCAGCACCTAGCGTGACAGATTCTATGACATCCCTAACTCTATCATGCCTAAGCTGCATGAAAAACGCCCGGGCTATTTATGCGCTCCAGATAGTTCTGGTGCTGGCAGACGTGGAATGTATGGCGCTCGTGTTGGGTCACGCAAGATTCTGTCTCGCCTGAGTTGCAAAAGATGCCTGCTGTTGGCGATTTTTTTCATGCAGAATAGGCATCGCCGAGGGGCTGCGCAGCTTGAGACGCTAAGCCCTGCGCAGCAGACCTTACGGAGGCGGAGGGGGCGAGCAGACTTTGCGGAGGCGAAGCAGTCAGACTTTGCGGAGGCGGAGAAGATTTTTTACGGGGGCGGAGCCAGCTCGACGGAGCGAAAGCCGTGGAACGGGCGCCAATCCCACGACTTTTGTCCCCTCTAGGGAGATAGAAGGAACATTTTGGATCAAGGGAGAAAAAGAAAAAAGAGAAGAAGAAACCGAAACCGAAAGCAGAAAAACAAAAAAAAACAGAAACCCCACGGGAAGCAAAAAAACAAAACGAAACGAACAAAAATTGAAGACAACCCCCCCCCGGTGTAGTGCCTGTCGGTTCCGTTCTCAGTTTACATAGTTCCGAAAAAATCCGATCCCATACAAAAAAATATAATTATATATACTATGCGCTGTTGCGCTGCATGCGCATACTTACAGTGACTACCCCGCTGCTATTTGTATTTCATAACTATCTGTAAAAATAAAAGCGAGTACGAAGTGCATTTTGTAGTTTCTTGCAGTTCCACCAACTCCCTAGCGCTATGGAGTTGGTTATGGTTTTAGTTGCGGCCCGCACATTCTGATTTGGTCAGCATGAGAGTGAGTGTGAGACGCCTCTCTGAAGTGTGAGCATTGATAATGGAAGACACTCACCACGTCTTGGCGGATCTCATTGCAATCGAGAAAAGTCTTCCCCAGATCATGCTGGAAGGGAAGAAATCGGTACTCAGCCACACCCTTGTGCTCCGGCTCACGGAGTACATTCTCATTATGACAAAAAACGCTTCGGCGCATCGAGTACGGAAAGTCGGTTTGGCTGACCCATGTTTGGTCGTTGAACAGAGCGCCGGGGACGTTGCCGACATCACAGCCATCCTCATCCTTCGAAGTTGAGAGTTGGAAAAATCGACCGGACCCTGCGTTGAAGAACAGAAGGGGGCTCGCGCCATGAAGAACAGAAGGGTGCATGCTGCATTTATTGTAAGTCGCTTGCACACGGTAAGCCCATTCTGGGTGCTCGTTTTCCGGTAAAATAAAAACACACACGAGGGGGCCCTCGTTACTGTTGCAGTGGTTGAGAATGTGGTCAGGTTCGGTGTCACCGTGGCTATGTTTCCAGCTTAAAAGGCAGGAGCGAGCGGGCCTGTTGTCACGAACATCATTCCCGCTGGTTGCCAGTACTATTTGCGCTTTGATATCTTCAACAACTTCATCTACATCTGCGTCTTCGTCTTCGACTGAAGCTTCTGCATCACCATGTCCACCAAGCATGCGAGAAAACCAAGTAGAAGCGGGAGTTGTAGTAGTAGTTGTGGTGGTTGTCTTTTCTGGAGCTGTTGTCTTGACAGAACTAAGGCGCCAACTAGACATTGTAGCAGTTGTCTCAACCCCAGATAATAAGGCTTCCGCAAATGATGTCTTCCCCGAAGCGTGGTGGTGGCTAGAGGGATGTCCTTTCATCCCCTGGTGCGACTCCAAATCTTCCAGTGTCGGCAGTTGTATCGAGACGAAGCTCCCTTGCGCAATCCGGGCTCTGTGCCTTTACTAGAATTGCAATTGGACCAAACAACGACTACCGAGCAGCCAAATCCCAATGCAAGAAAGGGGAACCTCACGAAAAAATCTAAACTTTTGCGGCGGCAAGGCAAGTGCGTAAACGTGGGGTGCGCCCTGTTCGTCTTTACGTGAATTCTTGTTCTTGATCAACTGCGGCGGACGGTATTGACGGGGTAAAAATGTATACGATTTCCGGCCAGGGCGACGGGCCGGCTTCATCTAGAGGCCGCCGCGATGTGGAGGGCTGCATGATCGCAATCGTGGCGATGCTGGCAGCGTGCCTGATGGCGGACTGTCGCGCGCTAGCTACTTGTGCTTTCTCGTGCAGCTTCAGGCACAGGCGGATAGCCAACCTATTGCCGACGATAGCGGCTTGTCGATGCGCTGCCGAGGGGCGTTGCGGCTGCTGGGCTCAAAAAGCAACACTTCTATGCTTTTTGTGTCCGGCAAGATGCCCCCGCGCCTGATGCCAAACGCAGCCGCCGGGGCGGGGATGGTGCGGTCGCTGCCGTTTTTCTGCGTTCCACTTCCCCCACCTGACCACAGGCAGGCCGCGCTGTTGCTTTTTGCGGGGCCGACGTGCCCTCGTGGATAACGTTGGCTGCACTGCATGGGGTGGCAGGCACTTCAAGAAGAAAAGCGCCGCAGCTTTTATTTTATTTCGGTTCTTTCTACATACAACGAAGGCAGGTCACCTACATAAAAAATCGGGCCTTTAGCATAGCGATTGGTCGCGATTGGCTTCATGAAACTGGCGCGCTTTTGCGTTTTTGTGTTCGCTGCCATTTTCCAAGGCCGCACTTTTTCAGAAGCTTCTCAGGCTGAGATATGAGCGGGGGAACAGACGAAGGCGCGGCCGGTACTACGCTCGCCAAAAATATTCCAAAACCTCGGCAATGTCGCGCGGTTTGGCCGTCCCAATTTTGCGAGCCCTTTTTTGCGGCGCGCCTTTGGGCGCCCCGAATCGCCAGAATACCACGCGGCGAACGCCTCAGAAGGGCGCCCCTTTCGCCGGCCCTCCTGCCTGCGTCATTCTATCAAACGGCGACCGATAGAACCCCCCGGCAATGTGTTGGCAGCAAAACTAAACAGGCGTGCGCGCTGGCTTTTTTTTCAGGCGAAAGAACGTCCCGTGTGTAAGCTCTTCAACTGCTGGCCGTTCATGGCAAGCAAGTCCTGGATAGAGCCGCGCGGTGAGCTCAATCACTACACTGCCCTTACTTTTACATATTCTTTATGGATATTAATGCTATCCATAAGAATAAGGAGGCTTATCCGATAAGACTCCTTAAGAATCTGCCTTAAGAGTTCCCCTCTCAAAGCTCCCTAAAAGAAGAAGGGGCGCGGAATCGCTGATGGCAGGGGGGGTTCATACATTTTTTCGCCGGCGGCATGCTGCGTTTTGTTTCCTGTGTGCGCCGGGCGGCGCGACTATTTGCAGGCCAGCAAACCGGGCCCATGCATAACATCGAGATTTACATACGGCGAAAAATTTTGAAGCGACCCCTTTCAGGGGAAATCCTTTTTACGGGGCGTCTTTACGGGCATTCTTAAGGTGATCATCTCTCGGGAGGTTTGTACGGCGCGCGACCCTTTAGGGAGGCCCATGCGATTTCGCCCGGAGAGAGGGCGCAGCGCACTACTTGCTGTAGGGCTCTGCGAAGGCTGCCCGCCTGGCTAGCGGCAGCCGGCCTGCCCGCCCGGTAGCGGCGGCCGGCCCGCGGCCGAGCAAGCTACCTATCGCTAGCGGCAGCCTGCGGGCGCGCGGGCTAGCGGCAACGAACCATGGGGCACGCAGGCTAGCGGCAGCCGGCGGGCACACAGGCTGGCCGGCGACAACGAGCGGGGGCGCTGGGCCGGCGACCGCGAGCCGTCCGGCCTGCGGCAGCCGGCAGGCCCGCCAGGCCAGCGCGGGGCTAGCGGCCGGCTAGCGGCACCAGCGGCAGGGTGGCAAACGGCCCCCGGCAGGGTAGCGGCACGCAGCCGGAAGGCTAGCACACAGGGTCGATGGCGGCAGCCGGCACACAGGCCCGCGGCGGTGGCGGCGGCCACCAGGGTAGCGGCTGCCGGCAGGGTAACAATTGGTTGCCCGCTGGCTAGCGGCCGGCGGGCTAGCCATACCCTGCTGGGTGGCTGCAGCCCGCAGGATAGCTGAGGCGGGCCCGCAGGCTAGCGGCGGCCGGCGGGCTAGGTAGCGTCTGCCGGCAGGCTAGCGGCTGTCGGCACACAGGCTAACGGCAGGCGGCCCGGCGGGCAGGCTAGCGGCGGCCGGCAGTGTACCTAGCGGGAGCCGGCAGGGCAGCGCCAGGCAGCCCGCAGGCAAGCGGCAGCCCGAAGGCTAGGCAACCGTAGCCGGGCGGGTAGCTGCAGCCCACAGTCAGACTAGCGGCAGCCGGCGGGCTGGCTACCCTGAGGGCGCGGGCGGGGCAAACGGCAGCCGGCTAGCGCGGGGCAGCCAGGGCAATTCCGGCGCGCGAGCGTGTCCAGACTGCCTCCGGGCCCCCTCTCCCTGCCTCCGTGCAGCTCCTTACCCAACCACTGGCAGACCGGTCGCAACCGAGAATCGCAAGCCCAGGCGAGCCCAGCAGGGCTCGCCCCGAGGCTTGTAAATATCGCGCGCGGTTGTGTGGCGGGGTAATCAGTATCGCGCCAAAAGCCTGTAGGCCTTCTGGGCTCGCAAAGGCGAAACATGGCGTGGCCCCACAGAAACAGGAACGGGCGCTCCGACAATCAGAGGAGCCGGGGGCACCTCGCCCTGTTTCCTGGGCCCGTCGGGGAGGGTTGCGCGGCCCACGAAGCGCCTGGACTTTGTGCAGAGGACGCGAACCAACCGCGGCCAAGGCACGCACTCTGGCACCCTCGGCCGCCAGGCAAAATGGCGCGGGCCTGCCGCCGCGCAGAGAGAACCAAAGGCGCCGCTTCCGCGGTTCTTCTCCTTGGCATGGCATTCGGTCGGCGGGCCTCCTCCGGAGAGAGCACACACCATCCGACACCTCCCAAGCCGGCATGTGGGTGCTGCTTCCTTCTTCTTGGCATGGCATTCGGTCGGGCTTCTCCGGGGAAAACGCACACCATCTGACAACCCCCACGCGCAAGCCGGCATGTGGATGCTATTTCTGCTAGGCCCCAACCGGGAGGGCGCGCCCCATTTGCTTGCTAATTACGCTCGTGCCCGACTTGGTTGGGCTTCGTGGTGAAGGCGCGCGCGCGCCTTAACGAGCTCCGGCAAGATGCATGACTGAGCCGGCACGAGATCGCGGACTACTCGGCAAGAACAAGCTGTAGCCTATTACCATTCATTCACTCTTTCATATGCATATGTGTCCGCGGGAATTAGTTCTGTGTCTTTCCTCATCAGTTGTAGCCTAACTATTGCAAAATAAAAAGCACACAGAGACCACACCGCGAATCATTGTCCTTGCGCGCTCCACTGAATAACATCCTCGCCCGAAAAGTGGTGGCGCTGGTCCCCTGCGGTTCATGCGGAAAACGCCCGGGCGGTCCCGGCGTCTAAAATTCTTCTAATTTTTCCGGTTTTGCAGAAAAAGCAAATACCCACGGCTTTTATTTTTACACGATGCGTTCAAGGTTTGTGGGGTATGTGCATGTGCGCGGTTCCTCTTGATACGCCGTGTGGTACACGAGACAATCCTCATCGTTCTTACATTTCACAAAAGGTGGAACATGCCCATGGGTTTTTTGCACTGCATGCGCGAAAACGCAGCCGCGTTCGTTGTCAACATCGTGATGCAAGGAAAGTCGACGCGGCCGGGGAGATACGTCCAGCTGGCCGGGCGGCACGTGACCGGGGATAGCAGTTGGCGCGTACAAGCCGGCGCCCATGCGCCCCTGGCCCTGCACCTGCAGATACAGGCTCCGCAAGACATGCAGATCCCCTCTCGCCTGCGCAGCGAGTTGGCTTCCGCTAAGTACTTATTCTCCAAGAAGCGGCACACAGGAGGGGGGCCGTCCAGATGTTCAGGACAAGTGCAACCAAGGAGGAGCTTTGCTTTGTCATGCTTCGCGCCCAGCTCGGCAGCGGCACATGTCAGCGAAAACCAGGCGCGGCTGCGACGCGGCCCCGCATCACACTCGTCGCTCTCGGCGGCATGCCAGCAGTATTGCTGGTGCCGGGAGAACTTGAGGGCGTGCGTGTTTTCTCTCGACGATTTCGAAACGACTTTCGGGCGCTTGTTGGCCCCCGCACCGAGATGAAAGATTTTGTTTGCATCACACACAATATATGCGAATGCGGAAGGTTTGTCCTCCGTGTGGTGCTCTGGGTTCTTCTTCAGGTGCACGCCCCGCAGTGCATCACACGAAGCCCAGAAATTGCGCAAGGGCGAGACCTACCTCCCTTGGCCACATGCCATTGGACCAGCAAGGCCCGGTCGCGTCCAAGGTCCTTAATGTTCTCATGTTACTGTGACTGAGGCTGATGACCAAATTGACCTCCGATGTTTGGCTTCTGCTTTTGCAGACGCTCGAACAGCTGCAGCACCGATCTGGGTTTCTCCCTGCGTTTCCCCTGCTTCTGCTTGCTACTTGCAGTGACAACTTCGTCCATCTGCAGGTACGAGTGGTGCCGGCCGGGTAATTCAGCCGCGCCAGCCTCCTGCTCCACGTCGCCCGTATTAGCTGTCAAGGGCAAAACGCGTAACGTGTCAATATTATCGTCATCGATTTCATCCGAGTACTCGTCTGTCCCAGACGGCCCCGTCTCCGCGTCGGCCGTTCGTGGTTGCGTCAGGTCAAGACGTAAAGGCTCGTCCATGTAGTCGCCCGGGTTATCCGGCTCGTTCGCGTTTTCCACACGCGACATGGTAGCGTCGAACCGCACAGAAACCTCCTCCCGGCGCTGTTCGGACTTGATGCGTTTCCCGCCAGCCACATCATTAATCGCAAAAGTGCGCGGAGCGTGATAAATATATCCTTCCTTAGTGAAAACGTCCACGACACAACGACATCAACGCATCAAGGATGCTGTCTTTTTGACGCGAAGAGGAAGACAAAGAAAATCAAAATACAAAGCTCTGCGGATTGCCCATAAGTAGAAGTAGAAAAGCGCCAAACAATAAGTGTGACTGCATGCATTGAAGCTCCGGCGCTATACAACTTGTTCCCGGCGCAGGAAACATCTATCTGTGTCCGCAATGTAACCAAGATTCGGTCGCTTCGTCGCATATTGAAAGGCCTGTTTCCTATGGCCATGGGGTTTAGAAGATCATGCTCATGACAAACACACCCAGCCAAACTAAGCAGGTGCCTTTTGCCCAGAATTTGTACCAATGCCAAGAAATCAATTGATTGTGGGACGTCATTCGGCGGAGGACAACGACATCAAATGTCGGCGGGGAACGTGTTCGGAAAGGATAAACTCAGGCCAACAAATACCTTCCCGATAGCGGACGCAAAGTAAGGCATTTCGCCAAGGATAATTAGTTTGATATCAAGCAGCTCAATTCTTTCGGCTCCTCGGGCCTTCGCCCCGGAGAAGGGTGCAGGACAGGCAGTTTAGTCCCACATGTGAATCTGAATGTAGTAGTACCACTTACATTTCACGACGCTACTTTATGTTTCATCTATGTTTGTAAGTATGGGGTGTGGGGGCCGCGGTGGGCTCTTCTCATGTGGCTCGCTAGACAAGGGGAAGAGGAGCACAGCTGCATCTGCAACAGCTCTGCCTATTAATTACACAGGGCGATAGGGGTGGGGCACGCGACTACTAGATTGATACATGATGAGGGTGCGGCATCCCCTTTCTATGTGGCTCAAACGTAGTAAGTACTCTCTGCATCCACCACAACAGCGATCAAGGGGTCCACGTGTCCGCGTACTTTTGATATTGATGATCGTCCCTATTATTATCTTCATCTTTGGCTCCAAGTCCAAGAGTCAGAGTCATACAAATTAAGCCTGTGGGTCCAGCGCCTGGACATCCGGTTCTCGCTCTCATCGTCATTCCTATGAATATGATCCCTTCGCCTCTCATGATATACCAGAGCAACAGATCTTCAAACTCTACTCCCTCGCCAGTTCCGCGGTCCTTTCCATTCCGCAAGTAGGTTGTTTGGTTCAAACAAAAGCACCCAGTAACAGCCTGGAAGCGACACTGTTCTCGTACCAGAGTCCTCACACAAACAAATCCAAGAAATATGACATGTGGTGCATTTCAGTTCTTCGGTGTCAAATACTGGACTTTTGCTTTTCGTTTTCCCTTACTTGGTGCGTATCAGTATCACTTAAAAATTATTCCGAACAGCACATTGAAATGTAGCTCCTACCCCACATCCAGAACAAGTTGTGAAGTTGTAGTACTTGGGTGTTGAAGTTGAAAGCGCGAGCAACATGCTTCTGAGACCACGAGGTGCAACTTTTCGCATGGGCTCCAGTGCCCTGCCTCTAGCAGCAATCTAAGTACTATAACTCCTATTGCTGAGCGGTGTGAGTTAAAACTTTGCGACGGGGAGGAAAATCATCCACGCCGAAAATTTTTCTACAATTTTCAAACTTCCCAAAAATTCCGCGACTTGCGAAATCGCTAACCGCCCACCGCCCAAATCCCATCGCCCAATTCGCAAATCCCACCGCCAAACTCGCCACCACCCCCATCGATTAGCCCCCAACTCCCGTCGCCCACTTCCCAAACCCCATCGCCCAGCTCCCAACTTTCATCGCCCAATGCCCATCGCCCAACTATTTTGCAACGCGAAATATTTTGCAACTCGCAACATTTTGCGAATCAAAATACTCTGCAACGCAAAATATTTCGCAACTCGAAATATTTTGCAAGTCGAAATATTTTGGAAGTCGGAATATTTTGCAACTCAGAATATTTCTCAACCCTCGGAAAATATTCTGACCAGAAAATATTTCGCAACAACCCCCCGAAGAAACCGCTTCCCCCGTTTTTGCAGCTCTGAAGGCGGAGGGCACGGGGAGAGCAGAACGCACGGGCTCCCAACTCCCATCGCTGGATTGCCAACCTTCGTCGCCCAATTCCCATCGCCGAGCTCCCGACTATTTTGCAAGAACGCAAAACGTTTTGCCACTTCAAATATTTCCCAAAGCGAAAAAAAACTCTGCAACGCAAAACATTTCGCGACTCAAGATATTTCGCAACTCGAAATATTTTGCAACGCAAAAGATTTCGCAAGCCAAAAAATTTCACCAGTCGAATTATTTCGCAAGTCGGAATATTTTGCAAGCCAAAATAAAAACTTCGCAAGCCAAAATACTTCGCAAGCCGAAATATTT
>CAJINV010000002.1:10828633-11139153 GCA_905178155.1 Amoebophrya sp. A120 | reverse complement strand
GGAGGGCGCCACCGTCCGCCGTTTCTGTCTTGGGGGCTGGCTGCGCGCGAGGGAAGGCGGGAGCGGAACAGATTGCGTGCGGGCCAGCGCGTGGGGAGCCATAGTTGTCCGGGGGGTGCGGAGGGAGGGTGGTGGGCCCAAGCGCCTGGAAAAAAATGAATGCCCCGCCCCGGCGCCCGTCCTCTACCTTCACGCGCGGCAGGGCCCCCAGGAGCGCGCCCCTGTCCTGCAAGGCTGCGCGCGGGAGATGGACGGGAGAGCATGAAGGCGCGCAGGGGCAGGGCCGGCGCACCGGCAGGCGGCACGGGCGGGCCGCTCACACAGCACACGCGCGGCCGGGGCGTCGCGCGCAGGCGCCGCGCATGGCGCGGGCTGTTCTCCTGCTTCCTTCCCCCGTCCACTGGGGCCCGCCCGCTGCCGCGCTTTGCCTTTGCGCTGTTGGGCCTAAGGCTTGCCGCCTCGGGCGCGCGCCCAATGCGGGCGGGGTCCTCGCGGTCGCACAACGACGGGAACTACCACGGGCGCCATGGCGCTCCGCCTTGGTTCTTTCAACTAGAAGTGGCGCAGATGCTTGGCCCCGCCCTGCCTCAGAAATCTTTTCCCTTGCCCATCCTCTGGCGTTTTTCTTTCCCCCCTGTCCACTCGTTCACCCTCCCACTGCGCGACATAAGCTGCGGCCTTGTAGATCCTTCAGACGAAACCGGTCATCAGTCGGAGAAGAAGAGAAAATTGTCAAGTTCGCCGCCTCCTCAAAGAGTTCATTTTGTTACTGGTTGGAACCCTCCAACGCCATAAACTAGGAGTTCACAAGAAATTTTGCTGTTCATTTTGGTTTAGAGAGCTTTCCGATTGCGAACCGTCTCACATATCAGAAAAAAAAGTATAGTGTGCCCATCTGTCTTCGAGCAGAAGTCACTCAAAAACCACTTCTTCTACTTCTTCTTGTTCTTGCAGCTCTAGCAAGTCGGTTAGAATCACAACTAGCAGCTTATCGGTATTTTCCACGACCCAGAATCTTTCATCGGGCCATTTTGAGGAGATGAAAATCGCTCTTCAACGGCCTTCGTTGTGGTCGTCTCCGTGCTAGCACGAACAGCGCTCGCACTTGGTCCAGCAAAGACCTCCACCAGATGTTCTTTTTCTGTATGTCTTAAAACCAACGTCGATTCTTGAGTCTGTCACTATATTTCCACTCGATGACCAGCACGACTACTCCCCGTCGACTCATTATATCTCGTTAGAAGGAAAGGAGCGCGAATGTTGATCTACTTCTGCTTTCTTTACCTTGCGCTTCGCAGCGCTATTGGCTTTCCATATTTCTTTTGTGCCGGGTGCTTCACCGTCCTCCGTTTACAACTGCAGACACTTCTTCCTCAACCGGTCCTGCAGACTCCGATTGCCTTCCCGCGCCCGGAGAATCAGGCCCTGGCGCTCCAACTTTTGTCCCAGGTTCATCAATCCCTGATGCTGATCACCCTCGCGGAACACGTGGGCTTTCGAGATGCCCTTCTGCAACCCCGCCCCCAGCGTCGACCCGAGATTCGTTCCCGGGGAGGAGGGGACAGCCTGCGCGCTGCTTTTCGGTCCAAAGTTCAGAAGTGGCGGCGATTCGCGCGATGGCCGTGACGGTCTACTGGTGCGGCCGCCATTGGTTGTCGGCAGCAGCGCGGTAGCTGAGGAGGATCCGGAGTATGGATTTTTGCTCGTGATGCTAGCACCATAATTCTTGTTTCCCTGTTGACCGTCGACCGGACCGCCGTGGTTAGAGTAATTTATTCCGCGGCCTTGTTTATTCTTCTCCATGAGAGACATCGCGGTCTTTGCCCGTCGAAATGTGGCAGCAGCTTTGTTTCCATTAACGCCTTTGTGATTGTTGTCAGCCTGGGTTCTGCTTCTGGCTTTGATTTGTGCAGTTATAGAACTGACGGGAGGTCCGGCAGCGCCGACTGAAGATGTTACAACTCCTGGGCCCGTGACGCCATACTCATCAGTTGTTGCTGCAGGAAAGATGTTGACCATTTTTGACTCGTCAATAGGCGACCGCGAGAGCCTTCTACCCGCAACGACCGAAACAAAAGTGTTTGATTTGCCGAGCGGTGGAGTGGCGGGAGAAAGTCCATTTTCTTCTTGCGCTGCGAAAAGCGGCGCAGGTATAATTGGTCTCGGCCGAGGGAGTGCGGTCGATGCAACGCCGCCGCTGGGGATGGCGGCGCTCGGCTCTCCCTCGTCCTCGTCTTGGAGTAACACAATGCCCTCCGCAGTCCTCGAGCTCGTTGTTCGTGCCCCGCGGATCGGCGTGCTACGAGGGGTTGTACCTTCGCCTTCCGAGAGAAGAGTGTCCGCTTCATTCTCTTCCACAACGTTTAATCGGACAGGCACTTGCTCACGGCCTGGCTCTTCTCGTTCTCGTCCCGTGTAGCTGTTGCCGATGCTCGCGAGGTTTTCGACTCCGCGATTGTAGTGCGCAGCACCCGGAAAGCCAGACCAATCGACGACGTCGCGAAGATGCTTTTGGTTTTCTATGTCGTAGGCGTCCTTATCATCCTGATCATCTTCGCTGATCTTCGAGTTCTTATCGTTATTGTCGTTCAAATCCTCGCTGATGTTTTTCGCTGCGTCCCCGCCGAAGAATGCACCGTTGCCGTCGTCTGCTCCGTTTGGCGGCAGCCCGACATCGAACTCGGATCTGCTCGCTCGTTCGCTTCCCCAGCTGCCTGGACGACCTCGGAGGAACGAGGACCTTCGCGATGAGCGCACGGACGATCGTCGATCGTTTGTTGCTTGCGCCTCTCCGAGAAGTTGTGCTTGCTCTTCTTGCCTAAACCGGTCGTTGGCGAGTAGTTCCTCCTGTTCCTTTTCCTCGGCTTCGACGCACCCCACGACCTGAATCAGCCACACCACGAAGATGTTCCCAACTACGGTGGTGAAAAAGAAAAAGAACAGGGCCTGAAACAGGTACCCGTAAGCAATGCTGGTGACGGGCACGCGGGGCACCCACTGAAACCCGTCGACCTGGCGGAGCTCGGTTACGCGTTGTTTTAGCCACTTCAGAAACGCGCACAAAGGACGATATCCGGGATATGTCAGGTCCATGGCCTCGGCGAGGGCTCCGTCGTGCGTATTCACCCAGATCTGGTAGCAGTTGTGCATCGACAGGAGCAGATCGTTGAAGTTCAGAATCCCCATTTCGCCTTGGGCAAAATCTGAATCCTTGAACTCGACCAGTCGCTGCTCGGCTTCACCCAAATCTTCAGCGGAAAGGACCTGTTGGGGGAAAATCAGAATTTTTGCAGCTTTAGAAATCTGCACCTGCGCCGCGGCCGTCTAATGGGCAAATGAATATCTATACGACTGGATCTACTGCTCGCTTGAGGTCTATGCAAAAAAAAGATCGGATCGTGGGCGAGGTTCGGCTGGAAAACCGTGATGTCAAGAGCCAAGCCGGAAACGGAAACAGTAAACAGATGGTAACAAATACACTCTTCCGCCATTCGGCAATTCGGGGTTCCTTCATGCCGAGCTCAGTGCCGCCCCAGACCAGCATGCCCACACTGGAGAAGGTGAAGAGAGCTAGAAACATCAGCGCCGCCACGTCCTCGCAGGCGGCGTAAAGGTCTTCCACTGCGGTGAATACGAGCTTAAAGCTGTTTGATTTCTTCAACAGCTGAACCAACTTTAGCAGTCGCAGCAGGTTCAGGTACCGGGCAAACCCGCGCCAGGTGCTCGGTTCCATTTCCGAAAGCGCACGAAGCAGTCGCGGGGGCGTGTTGGCAGAAAGTAGGCTGCTGCGGGGTGGACGCAAGGGTGGCGCCAGGGTCGGAGGTTCGGCTGGAAATGAAGTATAGAATTGTTTCTTTTTTTTGTTTTCTCGTTGCACTAGCTGCGCAAGCAGGAGGAACCAGACCTGCAATATCTGCAGACTCTGGCCGTTATCAATCAAAGAATACCGCACTATTTCTTGTGAGCAGCGTCATCCAAAATTATCAAAGTCGATCAATATCAAAAGGTCGCTATTGGTAGAAAAGTACATGTAAAAACGGCCATGCTCCCGTCTCCAACCCCTATTCCGCCGCTCCGCGGGCTGAGTGGTGACGGGGGAGGGCTTAGCCCACGCCCGGGTTGCAAGTCCACGAAGTAGCAGAAGATGACATCGGTGAGGGAACTGAAGAAGAGCAGTAAAGCCGTCGCGAAGTCGAACCTTGCCGACGAGTTACCGTACCAGTACTCGGTCCAGGAGACGGTGAGAATCCGAACCAGCACTTCCAGCAGAAACAACGAGGAAAACACGAGTTCGCCGATGGAAAATAGGGCGTGGCGTTCGCGCGCAGCCCGGCTGCGCTCGTCTTCGTGCTGCCGAGACTCGTACACGAATTCCACAAATAGAACAACGACGTTGAAAAACAACACAAAATACATGCACCGTGATAGTTTCCCAGAAATCACCCAACGCTTCTGCAAGTACCGGAAAAACAGGTACAGGCTCTGGCGGCACGTCTTCCGCGACGAGGGGAGCTTCCTTTTTTTCAACTTCTGGACCACCTGGGAGGACGACCCTTGGACTTGGTTCTGTACCAACCCACCCTGCATGATAGTACCTGGGACGACGTCATCCGCATGCAACAGAGGTTGGAGTTCTTGCTCCGTGACTTCTGCCAGGCTTGGTTGATGTATCTGTCCCACACTAGATCTCCTGGAAGTAGAAGATGGTCCAGCAGCTAGTGCCTCCACTTTGCTTGTAGTTCTTGTGCCCGCAACAGTACAACTTGTTGTATGTCGTGAATGTGCACTCGCCGTATTTTTCGCTGTGCTTCCAGGCTCAGCAACCGCTGCACTCTGCTTCGCAGTCGTAGAAGCCCATTTGTGCCTATCTCTTCCGAGCCACTGCAGAAAGCAACTGTCGCGTTGCGCCACCCAAAAGTTGTTTTGCAGAATTTCGCAAATTTGGTACCACTCTTGCAGATCGATCAGCCCGCTGTTGTCCCGGTCCAGGACCACAAACAGCAGCTCGATGTATTCGCGCTTCACGGACCCAAAGTGTGGCAGTCGGTTGATGCTCGCCACGAGGTGCTGCAAGGTGCGCAAGTCAATGCCCTGCTCGTTCAAATTTTCCAAAATTTGCTGCGGGTCACTCTCGTCTGCGGGGAAAACACGAGCGGGGCCCAGCTGTGAGCCCAGGGGGTCAATGGTAAAGCGGTTCTGGTAAGAACCTTGAACCGGCTCGTCTTCGGAAAGAACGTCGCTCGAGTGAAAGCTACCGGAATTCCGATTGTGCTTCCGTTGACGCATACCGCTTGCCGCGGCAGACGTTGTAACTAAAATTTGGTCCTTGTTTCTCTTGTTTGCAGCGTTGTCGGTGCTTGACCCGTCATCTCCACGGTGTTTCACGCTAAGGATTGAAGACGACCCACCGTCCTCGACGAAGGAGTTGCTTCTACCGTCCGAGGAGGTCGAACTGCGACGATAAGAGCTTGAAGTTCGTCTGCTCGTGCTTGTCGCTGTCCTAGCTGCTTTACCTTTTCCAGTTCTATGATCATCTAAATGCAGTTGCAACTTGTGTCCGTTTCTGGTGCTCCCCACATCTGAGTCAACTGGAGGTTGCAAGGGAGCAGCGTCTTCGTCTCTTTGACCGCCCGTGGCTGGGACGTCCCGCATGAGATGACGCTGGATGCTGTCTGCAAAAAGAAGTCGGCACTCACCCACGGTTAAGGACTGAAAAGGCTGGAGCACAACGTCGGCAGGCACCTCGCTAGGTGCTGCCACAGATTCGTTGAGGAGGTTCAGCTCGTGACTCTGCATTTGACCTCCAAAGCGGTCAGCTGCAAGTGCTCCGCCTTGCTCGGAGCATCTCGACGATGATGGCGGGATCTGGTGTGCTCCGGACGCGGCGCCGAAAATCTCAATGTTGTCGTCCTCGTTGTCTTCTTGTTCCGTTTGCTCCATATCTCGTTGCTGATTCACGTTAGTCCTTTGGCCGAGCTGCTGCCGGTCTTCGTCGTCGTTGAAAAGGAGAGCAGCGGCCAAGCCCGCACCTAAAAGGCGGTCCGGGTTGTTACGGTTTTCCCTCACGGAAAATTGTGTCGCGTGCTGTTCTTGCTCTGCAGCAGGAGGTAGAGAATGCGTTGTGTTAGGACCACAGCTGTTCCTTCTTGTTCTTCCGTCGCCACCTGCTGAATGATCGTGCTGATCGTTCATCAACGCACCACAGCTGCTCCCTGCTAGCAGTTCCCAGTAGGCGGCTTCGAGCGCTTTCCGGCGGCCCTTGGTGTATTGCTCGTGCTGCTTCTTCATAATATCGCTGTACTCATTCATCACTGTGGCTAGCAAGAACTGCATGATGATGGTGCAGAGAAAGACCTGCGCGCTGGTGTGAAGCCAGCCCGTCCAGCGGTAGGCCGTAAACTCGCGCAGCATCTCCCCGGGGTAGTTCCCCGTGGTACCGGAGTTCCAGTACGCGGTTGCCCCGCTGAAAATGTTGTTCTCTTCCCGACCGAAATAGACGCGCCCCTTGTCGTCGACTTGGCTCGAGTGAGTAGCGGTGATTAGGACCAAATGTACCCAGGAAAACACGAAACAGAAGGTGATCATCACGATCATGGTTTTGGTGTTCGCCTTGATGCTGAGCCACACAGCCGGAAGGAGGCGGGCGAGGGTCGGGGAACTGAGCATTATCCCCGCTCGTGCCAAGAGGTGTAGCCGGGGGTACAGAATCAAAGATCGTCCGTACCCGATTTCCAGCAGAAAAATCACGGCCTCCACGAAGAGGTACAAACTGCAAAGCAACTCCACACCGTGCAGCTTGCACTCGTGCTCGTGGAGCCTCTGGTAGATAGTGCGCTCAGATGTTGTTGATCCAGCAGCATTCAGCAGGCCGGTAGTGCTGTAGTTTCCGTTTCGCATGGGGCCAGCCGGGGGCGTGGTGGCAGGAAAAAGCAAAGACATCATCATGCGGCTGTTTTTGGCGAGAAAAGTAGACGCTTTTGCTGCGGCGCCGCTGGGCTTTTGGCCAGTTCCTGCAGCTTCCGTGCCTCCTCTATGATCGAAGTCCTCTACTAGCTGCTCCTTCATCCCCTTTTTCATCTTCCCTGGTTGCGTTTCATAGCGCAGTGGGTGCTTGGCCAAAAAATTGTGGCGGTGGGTGTGTTTTTTTCGCGCGACAAGCTTGCTGGAAGACGATTCACTGATAGACGAGCCTGGACCCGCAGCTGCCGCTGGTGGTGGCAACAGCGTCGCTGGCCCTCCTGTTGGGGCTGGTGGAGGTGCGGCAACAGATACGTGAGGAGCAACTACTGGAAGACCTAGACCAACGCTTGGACCACCAGGAAAGTCTTTGTCTTGCTCGATAGTCATCTTACACCCACTCCCTTTCAATACGTCGCCGGCCATGCGCGTTGCGTCCTTCGAACAATAAATGTCCTCCGGCACCGAGGCTTTCAGTTTATTTCCGGATTTTGCGATAGTTGTTGATGTTTCTTCAACAACATCACGACAAGCTGAATTACATTCGTTTTCACCAAAAGGCACCTCACCCCGTTTCAGTTTCTCGAACGCATGGTCGCTTGCCCTCGTGCCGGCGTCGTTTCCGTTTCGGTTCCCAGTTGTGAGCAGAAACGCTGTGGGTTTCTCCTCGTTTTCAACTTCAATGTCGAAGAAGAAACTGAGGTACTTGCAGCGCCAAAAGGCCTTTCGCAGGATGAACAGGACGACAAAGATTATCCAGAGAAAAAAAACCCATCCACTTCCACAACCATTTTTTGCATGACAAACACAGAATTTTATGTATGTTTTGCATGACAAATTGGATGTGGATGGGTTTTTTTCTGTGGATAAAGATCTCGTACAAACTACTCCAGATCGGGTTCACCAAGACCACGCCCGACAACAGGTAGTTGGTGTTTGGCGTGGCCGCGCTATTCCCTGAAAATTAACCATTACCATCCACTTTTTGCATGACAAACACAGTCACAGACTGTGGCTTTGCTTTTCCTTTTGCTACATATTTTGCATGACAAATTGGATGCGGATGGTTAATTTTCAGGAAATACGCGTTCTCAGAGCAGATTCGCTCTTCGTTCAGGAACGGCCCGGTGAAAAAGTCTTCCCGGATCAGAGCCGCCTTCGTCTCGGCCTGCCGGCTCATGCACCAGGATGGCGTTTCCAGGAAAGACTCGAGGACCAAAATTCCGAACACCAGTCGAAACCAGGAACGGTAGAGCCGGTACGTTGTGTACGCTGTAAAAGCTTTCCGGTCTTTCGGGTACGGAACGGGCACGAAAACGCCCTCCTCCGCGTGGCCCACCCGCCACGCGACCAGGTCGTAGACCGTGCTCCATTTGTTCTTCCTCGATGCGCGTAAACAACGGCAGCAGGAACTTTTATCCTTTTGCTTGTCCACCTCGCTCCTGTTCCCGATGGCAGTCATGGTACAACAAGAAGTCCGTGCGTTTGAGCTTGACTGCTTTCTTTTCCGGATCTGTGTGCGACTCTTAATTTTTTCGGCTGGTATTCTTCACGCTGGTTTCTTGCGCTGCGTGAGTTGCTGCCTTTCCCCGCTGCTGTGGCCTGTCGACTGTAGCTTTGCACTACTTACCCCCCTCGCATGCCAACAGCTCAGCGATCTATCTTGCGAGAAAATGCTCCCACTTCGGAAATAACACTTTGCCGCAACTTCAAGGCTGCACTGGGACGGGGAGGCTTTATCAATATTATATCGCCAGAGTACCACAAAATTTTCTATTTTTTTTCTACATCTAACTATCAAGGGGAGCCAGAGCCCGAGGAAAGATGAAACCTGTCCTACGTCCTTGCACATTTCTTGCTGCATCGTGGTGGAAGTCGTGCAAGTCGGAAAAACGAGAAAAGCGAAAGCTCTACTGCATGCTCGAAAACTATGTACAGTAAAATTTCGAAAGTGTTTTCGCTGCGCCGACTATGTCGTCGACCAAGTCCAAGACCATTCCCGGCTTCGGTGAAAAAGACAAGTAAGTACACTTCAGTAAGTAAGTACTCATCATCACGTATTTATTAGCGAGCACGTCGTGTCTGAGAGCTCGCAGTCACACTACTGGCAAGAAAATCAAGTGAAAACAAAAATACGTGTCAAAGGCGCTTTTGTTGCGCAGCTGACTCACCAGTCGGAGGCTGACAGACGGTTACTCCCAGCTTCGTCCGTAAAATGTATTGCCACCGAGTACCGCAGCAAAGCTAGCAATCGACCCCTGAAGAACCTCAAAAGTCAAACAAAACAAAATGCAAAAAATCGAAAATCATCACAATGCACGACTTCGTTGCAGCAAAAGGAAAAGCAATGCGATTGCGAGTCGGAAAAAGAAATAAAAAAACAAAAAGCAAATTAGTATAAGTAATTAGTTTAGTATTTGAAATGATCCACTTGATGGTCACTCGTCTTCGTCAGACAAAAACATTCAAGAGCTGCACGGAAGCGGAACTACAAGGAGCACGGGAGACGAGGAAGTCGTAGAAGCAAAAAATGCTACTTAAATATAGATCCTTTCCCCCTTAATTGGTCGAGCAGATCTGTCGTCCGTCTCCGTCGTCCTTAGAAGAAATAACTTTCATGGTCCGCACGACACCGACGCTCGCAGCATTTATTTGTAAGAAACAAAAAAAAAGATAAAGATCCTCATCTTCTCTACGACAATAATGTTTTGATCATCATGCACGTGCAACTTTAGACAATCATTGGCGTCCAAGTCGATGATCGTGAGGACCATACGAGTTCGTCGTAAATGCAACACGTTGTGTTTCGATTTCCTCGCCTGGCGATGTACGTCAGCCATCTGGTGGCCCCGCTTTGATTTCAATTTCTATTTTTCATGCCTTTGCGTTTTCATTTTCAGACTACAAAAGTTTTTCTCTGCAGTTGTAAAACACGAGCTTTACTGCTTTGTCGGGTTCGTTTTATCAGTCTTCAGTCTTTTTAAGTTCTTTTAGTTCTAGCTAGTTATGAGTATTGTACATGATAAATTTTCCGGTGCGGGCAAGCGCTTCTTGTCGTTGATATTTTTCATTTTTTGTAAAATATCTATAGATGAGCTCGGTTTGGTCTTTGGCTTTTGCAAACAGAAACACTTTTTTTTTGCGTCCGCCGAGACGGGACCCTCACGGGCGAATTTGCCTATACCCAGCGTATTGCGGTATAAACACTAACGTATTCTCAAATGAAACAGTTGCGGATGCAGAGCGCTCATTATATCAGCTTCGTCCGCCGATCGAGACGGCGATAGCCGCCGCACACACTGACGATCAGAAATCATGTGCAATTCGGTGCGCGCTATAAGTCTACTAAGCTCGCGCGGTTTAACATCGCATGCATGTGGTAGTGTCCTCGTCCCACATACAAACTATTCCGACACAATCATCCAGCTGGATCAGTGATGAATAAACGGAAACGAGTACTATTAAGAGCTGACGACAATAGAACTCTGTATCACATGAATTCGAATAGTGAAGCAAAGAGGTACAGGTAGCCTGAGTCTACGTAAGCAGCCAGTTTCAACAAGAGTCTTTTTCACCAGGCGTCCGCAAGAACGTGAAAAAAAATCGAGTACCCGTGTCCGCTGGACCTAACGGACCTGCGGTGACCTGTCCGGCGACATTCATCTGCTTAAAGTGTTTCTGCATCGCCCCGCCCTCGTGGATGCGTTTATCTTCTTGTCCATCTTCAGGCAGTGCCGGGCTATCTACGCTGTCTCATTCGCCTATAACTTTCTCGTCTTTGCGTCAATTCATTATACTACATTTAGAGCAAATAGGTATCGCTCGGCCTCGGCCCGCAAGTTTGCATTTTGCACTTTCTATTCAGCCGACGACACATATTGCCCCTTGTCCGTGACCTTCTTCTCCAACAGGGCAAGCAGCTGCGTGAAAGCGGCCACGCGCTCCACGTGCGCCAAAAACATGCGCTGCCACAGCGCAAAGAAGCTCCGTTGGAACCGGGCAGACGTTGCGGCCAGAAAGTCCTTCAGCAACGGGTTGCTACTGCCCGATGTCATGCCCGACAGATAGGGCGATGCTGGCCTGCTTTGCATCTCCTGTGCGAGCATGTCGAGGTGTTTCCGAACGTACATTTTTTCGATCGCCGTCTCAAATTGCGCGCCCGCGGTGGACTGCAAATCACGCTCCAGTTGTTCCCAACGGATGAAGTACTTGCTCTGCTTGAAGAGGCAGCGCAGAAAGTTGCGCCGCGCGGTGCAATCGACCATGTAGTTGTCCGCAATGATATTTTCGCCGTTAAGTAAAATTTCGCCCACCGTGTTTGCTAGCGAAAAAATGTCGTAGCTGTCCATGGTTTGCACCTGCTCCCACGCGCTGCCGTCCTCCATTTCGCGGGGCGCGAAACTCGGCGTCCACATGTTGATCTGGTTCGCCTGCTGCCGGGCTTGCCGGATGTCTTGCATGATACCAAAGTCAATGATCTGGATCTTTTCCTTCTCCGCGTTCCACATCAGATTTTCGCGTTTGATGTCATGGTGGGAAGCCCCGACGTGCGTCCGTAGGAACTCGATGCCCTGAAACAGTTGCTTGAGAACGAGCAACACCTTGCTGTGACTCTGGCTCTGCTGGCCGGAGGGCGGGTAGTTGCTGCTGTAGTTACAGTATTCCCCGGTCCGGCCGGACGCTGACCGCGCACGCGCACTTCTAGCACCGCTGCGCTCGGAATTATAGTGATCGTTGCAATCCTGTGCGCAGTATATTTGGCGCTCACGCGGGCCCCTGGCCGACCTGATTCTGTAGTCCTCATTGATGTCATCACTTCGTCGTGACATCACCGCTGCTGGCGATCCATCCCGATGTCCGGGACCACCAACCGTTCGACTTGCTCGCGGACCTCCGGCTGCACCGCTTTCCGCTGCGTTTACCCTTGCTGCCGTCCGTGCTACCAGCTTGAGCATGTGCTCTTTATTCGTCTCGTTTAGAAACGACGGCCCCACGTTATGAAGATGATCTCCGGGCTTCACGAGGCGTAAATGCATTCCACCGGGAGACTTGACAAGCAGATTGGGAAGCGGGTGGCCCGCGGCCACATCACATGCATCATCTGCATCTACTAATTGCAGCGCTTCCGGACGCCGCTTTGAACAAGCCCGGCTGGCAACACCAGCCCTGCTGCCCTCGTCCATCTGCACTTGCTTCGCTGCTTCATCGGCCTCTAGCATCTTTGCAATGGGCGTACCAGCGTGCTCGAAAATGGTGTAGAGTTCGTCCGTCAGGGACCTTGGCAGGTCCCCAATCGGTTGGAGCCGAAACATCCCTAGCTGTTGCCAATTCGGCGGAATGTGCTTCGTGACCGGGTTGGGAGCGATCGGCATCATCTGCAGTTTGCCAATGTTGCGGGCCAGGCAATTGACAAAGAAGGTTCGTGGATCCATTGTACCACTTCTACTGTGTGCAGCTCCTCCTGCACCGGCGTTGTTGCTTTTACTGTCCCACGCGGTGGCCTGAATCCGTCGAGCCCACTCGCACTCGTCGCGCGCCAGGTCCAGGAACAGGCGGCGTTCGCCCGCGACATAGTCGCCCCAAGTGAGAAACCGATTGATGAAGCGCCCTTCCTTCTGGTACCGCATCGCCTCACTTTGGTATAGGGGGTACCGTTTGACGGCCACGTGAGCCCCGGTGGTGCGCAGCTTTCCGCTGACCACGTACCCGAATGCCCCAGCGCCCAGCTCCTGTGTCAGCTTCGGGTCCGAGAAATCGATGAGTTCCGGGAGGGGAGGAAACCCGTTGTATAGATGGACGCTCGCCAGGGCCTTGACTTTGTCCAGCAGGTTCTGCCCGAAGAAAGTCCGCTTCCCCACTTCGCGCTCCGCCTCCTCGGTTCGGAGCGCCGCCAGCTTGCACGAAGGATCAATGCTCCAGCCATTGTCCGCCTGAGGAGGGTGCAACTGCTGCCCGAAATTATGGCCGCCCTCGTAGTGGCACACCTGCACGAAGGGCGGTCGCCACTCGTCCACTGGCTGTTCGTACACGTTTCCCTCCGGCGGTGGCGCCGCCAGGGCTTCCATCTCCACCGGGTTCGGCGAGGAAAGCGCCGGCTGCTGTTCGATGAATGCCGGTCGGTAACGTTGGGGGTCCTCGGGCTTGATTGGATGGAGGCCCCGGGCCAGCGGTAATCCGTTAGCGCCCTCCGCTGGCGGCATAACGAGAACTCGAAACGCCCCACCGCCCTCGTCGCCGTTGGAGCAGCAACACTCTTCCACCTGGTTCGTGCAGGCCCGCAGCATGTCGCGGGGCGGGCCAAACATCGACACACCGCGAACACTTTGGCTCAAGAGGGTGACCAAGACCAAACTGCAAATGCCAGCAGAAGGAGAAGGACGGTTTGCTCGTCCGGTTCTTCTGCTAGAGCCGACCCAAGAGGGAGCAGCTAGGTGGAGTGTGAGAAGGACCAGACTAACGAAAAAGGGACACAAATGACGGATGCGGATGAGAGGAGTCATGTTGCCTGATATATTATTCGTCCCGGTAGTAGTATTTTCTCGGGGTCCGGTTTTTTGTGTTCTCGGTACGCAACGAGAGCAAGGCTGCAAGAATTCTTCTTGAAACGCGCACAGCCACAGGCACAGCATTTTGCTTTGTGTGCTTTCAGGGACGACGGCGCTCATGCTCATCTTACTCTTTTAGTTTTACTTTTATATTTTCGTCGTTTTTTCAGCCTATCTTTTACCGACAGTAGATGAGGTCCCTTGTAGTTGGTCTTGGTTCGCCGTGCCGCCGTTCCCGCTACGCCATAACATCAACAAGCTCTTCCTACCTTCTTTCGCGCTGTGCAGTGCGCTGTCAATACTAAGAATTCAAAGGTGAGTTACTTTCAAAAGGAATTTTATCCCTTTAGGTTTAGTCAAACCAGGGACAACAAGGGCCACCGCCGCCGGCGCGAGGACACATGGCATCATGAACTCAATCATGCTTGTAAAGAAGTACCGAAGCAAAACAAAGTTGCGCAGCCAAGCTCACGTCGAGCAAGAAGGAGCACGCTGTGCACCTCACCGCAACAATAAACGAGCAGGATCTAGCAACACATAAAGCATCAAGTGGATACCTTTAGTATGTATGCTCAGAGTCAGAGCTCCGCGCGAACCCAAAAAAGGCCCGAGGGTGACGCCAGCAGCGTTCGACGCACAGAATAAAAATGAAACACAAACTACAATACTAGAAGATCAGAACGACGAGCATCATTTTCATATATCTTTATCTTCTACTCCGTTTACTTCGACGAACAGCAATAGGCCTGAAACGTCAGTGTCATCGTGCCTTTGGATCTTTGGTAGGACAGTTGGCGCTGCGGTTTTCAGGCCGGTCGGCTTTGTCGGTGTCCGATTGATGTTGTTGCGCCTGCGAATCAGGAAGGGGACGAAATAGATATCAGTGATATTGCGTGATTTTCTACTTGACTTCGACTTGTCCATGATAGCTGCCTTACTCTGCCACTCGCTCTTGAAGTGAGAATCAATAGTACAACATCTTGCCCGTCTCGGTGGATTGCGTAGGGACGACCTGCGGCTGCGGCTGCCTTCTTCCCCGTGCGACTAGACTTCTACATGTAGATTTCATCCCATTCGCGTTTCAACTTGGCCACGCCCTTCGCGCGAAGCCGGGCCGCATTGCGCTCGGGAATGCGTTCCGGCTGGGGGTAGCCGCTTTGGGCCACCGCCTGGAACACGTCCTGCTCGCGCAGAAGGTGGTAAATCGGATACGGTGCCTTGATGGTCCAGTCTTTAGCGTCCTCTTTCAACGTCGTGAACATCTTGATGTTGGCGCTCTCTCTCTCCCTTGGGGATCCATACTCACCTTGAACATTGCAGGATTGCAGCTGGTGTTCATAACCTGATACTGGAGAACTTGAAGCAGACACGGGACGCGCTGCATCCTCATCTGCAACTTGAGCACTTATGTGCTCATCATCGGCATGCGAGTCTGTCGGTATCTCCATCTCCGCCTCCTGTCGGTAGCGATCGTGCACCGCATTCGGATGGAACAAGACCACTTGGAGCTGCTATCCTAACCGAACGACCCTGTTGCTACAAATCAAGCCACTTCGAGTGTTCGCAACAATTGCATTGACATCATGCGTTAAGCGGACCTTGTTGAGGTTTATGATAAGAATCAGGACCCGATATAAAGAATTGATAGTAACTGCGCACCCACTACTTGTAGTTTGAGTTTCATGCAGTATCTAATATACTTTTTTTTTTTTATACTAGAACGACTATAAACTGTAATAAAAGAGTAGTAGATCAGCTCCTGTTTATTGGAATTTGAGAAAGTCAAGATGCTGTTCCGCTTCTCCTCCACTGCAGTTTAACGATTCCAACATGCGCTCCCAGACTTGTCCAACAGCACCGGGAGACCTATCCGGTGAAGTTTTGGCAAGCCAAGGCTCCTCTTCCTCGTAGTCCGCTTTCACGTCCTCCTTCCACGCTTGGGACGACATAGCCAGAGTGCCCCCCTTCCTGCTGCGCAGGGAAAGCGAACACTCAAGAGGCAAATGAAGTACCTTGGTGGAATCCCCACTGCCTCTGCTTGTCGTTGCGGCTATGCCTCTGTACCTTTTTCTCTCCAGTGCTCTGAGGTCCAAGCTGACTAGCCGAAAAGGGAAAGAGCAAGGCACAAAAATAAGCTAGACGCAACGCAATCATTTAGCTATCTTCACCGGGAGGAAGAGAAAGGCTCTACCATATAAATCAAGACACGAAGATACTATCTAATTCTCATACCCTACCACGTCCCTTTTCGCCGCCATTTTTCCTCGCTCCTGCTTTATCTTTTTGCTTTTATTTTGATGTAATTCATATCTCTCTGTCCCTTTCTACTCGTGCTGTGTCGCATTTTTTCAGAAACTTATTTGCGTTTGGTTTTTGAACGCGAAACTGCATCGCAGTGTGGTACTGCTTTACATATACCGACCTGTAATCGGCTTGCGATCATCAAAATTTTTCATCATACATCTTTTATCTTCTTGTCTGGTCTGCACGAGCGTAAAAATGAAGTTCACTTGAAGTTCTTTGTCGTCGCGTTCTGTTGAAAAATTCCCTTTGTTCTCATAGACGTCAAACAGAAAAAAGGCATACTTCAGCAGCGTAGTGTTACTGTCCGGCCCTCCCCGCGCACCATTGTTCAGCATCAAGCCTGGTAAGAAGAAGCCAAGGTAGCTAGATGACGCATGTCCGTGCCCATGCACCAGATGCTCGGCTCATCCAGTTGAAGTTAGTAGTCCGCCTCTACCACTTCTTCACCCAGCGTTCCTGTCCTCCTCTTCCCGAGCGACACTTACAAATCCACCGACAGGCTGGCGCAAGACCATAACTATCTACGCCGCGAAAATACTATTGCCTCTTCCTGTTTGCTTTTTTTTTTAACTGTTTTTTTGAATTTCTAAAATCATGCACAAGTTTCTCAGGTTTCAGACTGCTTCGCGTTATTTTTGCTTTCCCTTTCTGCTTTCTGAGATAGACAAATGAAGCTCATCAAAATTGTTTTTGTAACTCTTGCGCGCACTCTTTTACTCATTCATACACAAAAAGAAAGCTCGACTAGTGTGCTTTTTGCTAATTAGTATTTACATTGAGAAATAAGTTCACAAAAGTATTAGTATTGAAGTTTAGATCTCATTACGAATCACGCTACAAATAACCCCCGTCTGTTCGAAGGCATTCGGCATGTGGAGCTTGATTTTTTCCGGCGGCGTCATCAACTCTGCCACCTTCTCCACGTTCTTTTCGATCTCCTCCTTCGCAAAATCCTTGAAGATCTGCTTGCGTTTGTTGGCCTCCAGCAGAAATTTGCACACAAGACGAGGCTTGTCCAGTACCTTTCTCTCGTTCTCTAGCGTGTCCTCTATTGCTTCGCACTCGAAAAAATGCTTCCGCTCTGCCTTAAATACCTGACACGATAGCAATAGATGTGTAGCATGTGTTTTGTTTTTTGTATTGCAGAAAAAGCACTTCTGTGTGTACGTAGGCTCCCCCTGTTCATTTTTTCCGTGCTCCCCTACACCTGCCCCCATTACGTTGTGTGGCACTATCCCACTCCATAAGTAGAAGTAGTACATTTCTAGTAGGCGCGAGGGGAAGACAGAGTTTTTTGGGCGAAAGGGCCCGACGTGCCTGCCCCTTTCTACTAAATGCGGCGCGGCTGTCGCTTTTTGTTGCTTTGGCCCTTTCCAGTATTTCACCCGATTTGTGATCAGGCGACGCAAGATCGTAGGCGTTATTTCTTTCATATAAACTATCATATCCAGGCCCTGTTCCACCGCTGTTTGGTAGCGGCGCAGCGCTGCACCGGCTAAATAATCTGCAGTGTCATTAAAATACATATCAGCATGGCCCGGCGTCCATTTTGCGCGAAAGATTACTTCTCTTTCTGGATTGATGGACGGTCTTTCTGGTGGCAAGCCGTATTTGCACTTTCTTTGCATGAGCACATTTCTGAGGAGCTCCATCTGTTGCACGATGAAGAAAAGCACGACATTCGATTTCTCATTGAAATTCTGCAGGCCTTCGAGCACAGAATTCGGGTCCAGGTAGATCTCAACTTTTTCTATAAATTCGCTTACTTCAAACTCAACAACTTTTTTTGCTGTGCGGTTCAGCTGCGTATTGAGAGCGTAGCGCTCTGTGTCAAAAGAATCAACTTTCATATCTCTAAGTGGTGTCTTTATTGCACACGTACTACAACGCATAGGATTGACCGTTCTGATTGGCGTGTTTAGCTGTACCTCTTGACTCCACCACCACGTCGCACCGCCTCCCCCTCCTAGCTGCCCCTCCTTGTTCGCCGACCCGTCTGTGCAAATTATGAGCCCACTCTGACTTTTTAAGGTCTCCCGAGTCTCTTTCTCATGGTCTTTTGCAATCATGAGCCTTGCTCTTGTCTTTTCTTGTTCGTTTTTCAAAAGACTGAGGCTGTCATAGCCATACTTTTTTCCGATGTCGTCCATTGTCTCGCAATACAAACGAACGCCATTCCATGGGCGTTTCGTAATCTTCATCGGATATTTGCATACTGCTTCATGAATATCATGCATGCGGTCGCTCGAAATTGTTCGCATGATGGTAGACCGCTTTTCTTTGATCGGGTCAAAGGCTACGGGATTTGTCATGCTGTTCATCTTCCCGTATTTTTCATGTCTGCTGTCAAGAGTGTCTCCCTCTATTTCCCATTCCTTTTGTGATTTTCCACGAAAAAATAGCATCACATTTTCGATCAATATCATCAAGTGCGGCCTGAGAAGCCCGGACGCCTCGAAAACTACTGTGGAGGGGGCCTTTTTTGGAATATTCAGAATCGCTTTTAGCTTATTTGCTACCAGTTCCTCCAAGTCTATTTTTGCTGCTTTTCGAAAATAGGGATACTGGGGCGCCCCATTGGAAGACAAAGCTGAATAACACAGAGCCCGAAAGACATCGCACTTCGCCGTAACCCTTAAAGTTTTCAGCCCCAAAATTACTGCTGCTTCCTTTTTTACATCTGCGAAAACTTTTGCAAACATCGCTTCGTGTGTCCTCGTCCATACAAGTGTCATAAAAAAGAACGAAATAAATCGCTGCAGCAGTCGGGCTTTTGGCTAAGATAAATCTTCGTGGCGTTTGAGCTCGGTTGCGAGGTAGTGGCACAGCTCCCAACTTTTTGCCGTAAATTTCGAATAGTCATCCAATTCGGTGCCTGGCGGAAGGATAAGCAGTGTCGACTCCGGATCATGTTGAACACGTTTACTGAGCGATGGGAACGGCGGGGAAGTTACAGCTGCGGAAGTACCGCCTCCAAGTGGTGGAGCTACAGCACTACACGTCTCTTCTTCATCCGATGCAGTGTATGCACCATCGGGAGGCTCAGGAGTGACAACTGTAGTCCAGCTAGAAGTTGTACAGGCTCGGTCGTTTTGGTCCTGTCCTAAAGTCGTTTTGGTCGTGGTGTCCTCGCCAATGGTGCGTTTCTCCGCCTGCTTCGGCTTCCCCCTCTCCGGGCAGGAACCTTGTTCACCTCGATCCACCTCGTCTTGCACTTGTGGGCTAGTCGCGTTCCGCTTCTCTTCTTGAGAGGCAGACCTAGAACACAATGCTTCAGATCCATAACGCGTCCCCATGCTGGTTGGTGCTGGGACCTCCGTCAACATGGTGTTCTTTTTACAAGCGTTATTCCGCTCCAGCAGCAACAGCACCTCCTGGTGGAACACTGGCAGCAAAGACGGGAGGTCAGGAACCAGCCGTAAGCGCAGCACACCCCGGTCCACCAAGGGTCGTGCAAAGGGACACAACTTCTGCCCGATAACCCAACGGCGAACCCATGCGGCGGTGGTATTCAGTATCACCTGGCGTTGGCTGTGCGTTTGCAACAAAGACGAAGCTGCTTTGGCGACACTGATAGAACGGGTTGTGGTGCTCGATGGAAAGGGACACATACCTGATGCATCGTTCTAAATGATGATGAGATGGAGAAAATGGGAAATTACATGACAGCATTCAATAGATAAACTCAAATACGAGGTGATCACAACGTTAACCAGCGGAAGCGGTGTAGTCCGGTATCGCAACACCCTGCTACAACTCTTCACTCATCATTCAACATATTTGTGTACCATACAAAACAGACAAGAAGACGTAGTCGATCCTCCGATGTTGAGCGAGATGCGAGCCACAAGCTTCTATCGTTGCGGTCTACAACTTCATCACGCGCGTAGTGATCTATCTGCAAGGGTGCCGCCTGTCACGCACGACATGAACATCCATCACGATGTGGCAAGCAAAATAAAACGAGATCATTTTTTCAAATCCATGTTTTACTTTTAAGATGCTTTGGCTGTTCGGACATCTGCGAGAGACACACATTTCGCTTACGCTTAGTCGTGAGATTTAGATTATGTTCGTGTTCCTTTTTCATCTTGTATATTACTTTCGATCATATAAAAAACGAATGATTCTCGTGCGGTAGCAGCAGCTATACACACGGATGGCAGTTGCAATAAACATACAACTCCATGAGACACAGATACACCATCACAATTGCATGAAAAAAAGATCGATAGGACAATTCAAATTCTGTGTGGATAAAGTAAAAACAGCATTGTCCAAATAGCGGAGCGTTCGAATCTCTCTGCGCAACTATGACTATCTTAAGGAAATCAGGTCAGGCCCAAGCATTTCCACACAGCAGTTGTGCATGGAGCAAATACGTATTTTTATACCTTCCACCAGCAGCAACCACGGCACTAAGGACAAAGACGTCCATGACAAAGACAATGATTACTCTTTACAAACTGTTTCTTCTTCATTTCGATTCACCTTCATGTGTGCCCGGACAATAATCTCCTCTTCTATGGAAATGAATTAGTGAAAATCGACGTCAAAAAGAAAAACGCCATTGGAAATAAAAATATACGTGTTGAAATAAAGTACGATACCGTTTCGTCGTTGTTGTAGGTGATGAGCGTGTCTGTGTGATACTAAAAGCAATACGAATTCCAAGTAGCCTAGCCAAAGGACTTGAAATTGAACGAAAAAATCTAAATCATACAATAGAAACTACAGTTTTACGGAGATCAAGATCAACATGTAGCATGATGCTCAATGAGTCTGTCATCTTCTCCACCATGAATGCTGCTCAAGGAATCTGAAGATACGATAACAAACAAGGAGCAATGGCTTCTTGCTTATGCTACTTAGCTGCACCTCCAACTGCATGAATAAGCGTGCTGAATTTGTTTTCTTATGACGCTCGAACAGGAACAGCCTGATTAGCAGTCCATCCTACAACAAGGTCGCTTTGCTTTTTTGAAGATGCCTGAAGGTAGATCCTTGTCTCGTGCCCGAGTTTATCTGCTAGAAACCGGCGAGCAGCAGTCTCTCATCCTCTTTAGGGCGCATGTCCCTGACCTGCTGCGGCTGATCTGTCACTGCATGTTGGGTAGCAGGATTCCTTTTTTGTCTGCAAACTGGTAACCCACATAGAACGAGCGGTGGAAGGGAATTCCTAGCATTATAGCGGTGCTTCCCCGATTAGCATTCCTCGCAGCCTGGCCGCCACGGTGGTCCGGCGTACTGTACTCCTCAAGACAGTGGTGCAAAGCTTTGACCTTCCCACTTGCGGTGCTCACATTGATGCTATACCGGTGGAAAACTCCCCCTGCCCCGTATATTAAGACATGCAACACCAACACGGCAAACTATTTCTGAAACTATAGTATATATAAGGCATTAGTGCGGTACAACTTATGCGAGCATCTGCATGACGAGGACAAATCAGTAGTCAGTGCTGTGCTGTTCAACAGCGGGACTTCTCACGAACCTTGTGTGCAAATACCCATTTGCCTAACGGCATATTACCACATGGTAGCACAGGGACGACCACGACAGGTTCGCCATTGTATTATTTCCAGCACTCCTCGCTTTCACTACACAACACTTTCACTTCAAACTTGCTGCTGCAGCACCTTGCATGTCAACAAGAATCAAAGAGAGAGGGAGTTACTCACTATCATAGATGCCCTCACAGTAGCAGTAATCCCGTGGTCGCAACGTGTACCACGAGGTCTCGAGCGCCTTGCTGGTCGTTGCCCCGACCGCTGCCGCGCCACCTGCACTCCGAGAAGCTACCGGCGCAGCACTCTCGACGGGAAACTCGATACTGATTTCAGGGCCCTCGCTGCATGGCTTTCGCTCCGGTTTTATGTTGTTATTTTCTCCGCGGGTGCCAGCTTGTTGCAAAAACATTTGAGGTGGAGTGCGAGTGCGAGTGCGGCCACGTAGTTCTACATTAACATGGTGTGCTCGCTCTTGCGGCACTGGCACTGTTCCATTCAACATACTTTCCGCAGCGGGATCTTTGCTGCCCTGCTGGGGAACTAAACTGTTCTTCATCAACTCCCGATAGACCGAGTAAACCACAGTAGACGAAGCAGGTTCTTCTGCTCCTGCAGGACCATCTTCACTCTGGTCGTGGGGTACAACCTCTACTACTTCCCCACCATCCACTTTCGGGGTCAAGTTGGTTGTAGGAGGCCGACGCAGCTGATCCACCTGCTGCACTGTAGCGTTTTCTTGTTGCAAGAGGGCCTTGGCCTGGTTTTTGTTGGCGCGGCCGCTTGCGATAACGTCCGACGTGAAATGGTCCTCAAAGGCCCGGAAAAGCGGTGGCGCGAGCGACAGCATCGTCCAACCCGTGTCAAGCACGCACTTGTAAGCCTTTTTTGCAGCCCGCCCCCCTCCATCCGCCTCGCGAAGGTTCTGAATGACTTTGTCCTTGGTTGAGTACCAGGCCGTCATGCTTTCCTTCGGCGGCTCCTCGACATTTGTGCTGCCCGGATGGTCTGGCTGTCCTCCGCTCGGATTTCGCGTCCGATGAAAAAACTCTTCTCCGCCGCTCCATTGCAGCACGGGGTTCAGAAACGCCGGGCGCATTTCAGCAGCGTACGCAGCCTCGAGGTCGTTCGGGTCAAAGATGTGATCGCCAATCTTGATGCGGAGCGCCGGCAGCGTCCAGTGATGCGAATCCAGGTCCACGGCGTTTTGCACGCGCGCCGCGGGAAACCCGAGGTGCGGAAAGACGGGCGGCGGGTGCGGCTGGTGGTAGCGCATCGGATACACTCCCGGCAGTCGTCTCCACGGCATGTCCGCGTTCGTCGTCGGCCAGTTGTCTGGTAACGGGGCGATCGGGCGGATGCGGAGTTTGTCAGCGAGCGCAGCGCTCGCGCCTGAGGGCGAGTCGCGGGATACGCTCGGCGTCAAGGGGTCGTCTTCGTCGTGGCGCGCCAAAACTTCGACCACCATTCGCAACACCTCCCGCAGCTGCTCCTGCCTCTCTAGCAGAGTGCGCTGCTGCAGCCTCGCGTTGGTCGGGATGAAGGTTTCGTTGTAGATATCCGCAGCGGAGTCTCCCAGACGCTCAAAACGGGACACCAGACTGCGAACCGCGGGCGTGAGTCGGTCCTTCAACTGCACGCGCAGAAGATCTGCGAGCCACGCCGGCGCGGCACTGCCGGGTGCGCGGTCGTTTCGAGACTCCACCCACTGCAGTCCTCTGTCATACTCGTCCATGAGTACGACGTACTTCACCACTTTCTGCACCGCTTCGATTTGCTCAAGCGCCTCGAGCACAACCGTTCGGAGCGGCAGCCTCCCGACCGCGTTGACTTGCACCTCCTGCAGGAGCGGCACGCGCCGCAACGTCTCGAATGCAGGCGATGCACCCAGCACCAGCCGCAACCGTTCTTCCTCTTGTTGTGCGTGCTGTTGTTCCCGTTGCTGTTGTGCCGGGGGAAGGTGCTGCACTGCGGCACGATTTTTTGAGATTCTCTGCGTGCCTTCAGGCGGCAGGTGTCCATCTCCGTCGACGACGGATGAAGAACCGGAGTTGTGGTCGAGACCCGTCATAACTCCATCTCCCTGTTCTTCTTGCTCATGCACAATTTCTTGTGCCAGCTCCTCTCCACCTCGCTGCTCCCGGTTTTGGTTGTTCTCGTCACTGGCCGCTGTGTCATCCCGATCTTCGTTAAGATTTTCCTCCTGCAACCAGCGCCCGTTCACGTCCGTAAGCTTCATATCCTACGTAAAATTAACATCACCCCCCTCAATCTGTCGTGAGAACGTGCCGCCCGAAAGAAGCGAAAAATCGTAAGGAGTGGATTTTTAGCAATTTTCGAGCATCAATTTTTTGAGCAACAAATTACAACAACGACGACCAGCTGCAGCAAAATATGCATACTATATTTTATTTTATCAGTTACATATATTATATGTAAAAAACTACATAAAATCATCCCCCAGAGGATGGACACGGAGATGAAGGGGTTGACGGTGGTTTTTTGTGCGGCCTACTGCAGCGAAAACACTATCGCGCGCTCCTTCGACTTCTGGGCCTGCTGTGCTTCCCAGGTGACAGCAAGGTGGTGAAGGTAAAAGTAGTCGAGCAGGCTAGGCAGCCGGTCGAACCACTCGGCCTGTGCGCGGTCCATGGCAAACCCTAGTCCCAGATTTCCCGGGGTTTTCCACTTCTGCGTGTACATCAGCGGTAACTTGCCGGGCTGGTCTGCGAAGTGCCTGCGATCGTACTGCCTACCGAGCCGAATCACAAAATCGCCTCCCGCAGTACCGGCATCATGGCCGCCGTCCTGCGCTGGCGACAATCCAGCGATGGGCGAAGTCGGCGCCGCCACATTAGTGTACCGGTGCTTGTTTTGGGTCCAAACCGGATGCTCCGGCGGGGGAAGCCGGAGCTTGTCCAAAATGCTGACGGTATCACGCAGCGCCCGTCCCTCCACTTCGCCGTCTCCGTACTTGCAGGTCACCAGCGGCCCCTCGGCTGGTTCCTGTGGGTCGTTCTGGATCTGCGCGTCTCTGCTCCTGTGTACACGCGCATGGTGGGTTTCAGGTACGGGCAAAAGCTCGCGAGACCCACTCTCGAAGGCTGGTCGGTCGTCCGTAGGTTTTAGCAGGAAGTAGCTGTTGGCGCCCCCGCCGGTATCGAGCAAAAAAGTGTGGTTTTTTAGCGCAGGGGCAGCATTCGCCAAGCTTCCAGTACTACTGCTGCCGACATTCAGCTGCAGACCAAACCCCTGGCGCCACTCCGACGCAGTAGCGTGTTTTCGGTCACGTGACATAACCACAAGAGGCCACTGCACCGCTTCTTCATTGGAAACCACCGGCGGGCGACGCTTCTGGCCTTCGGGGTCAAGGGCGGGAAACTTGCCTCCCAAATACGAGTCGCCACCTTCGTTGAAAAGTTGCCTCTGGTCCTCGCCTGTGTTCGACTATCGTATTTGAAAGCATCTACTCCCGATCGCACTAGTTCTTCCAAGAATACCTTTACTCGTATTTGCCAAGAAACAGGAAGAGGATCATTGTAAGCTCGTATTTTACTCCTTGTATTGATTCATTAAAGATTATAGAGCTGCTTGCGTGTTCCACCAGTTGCCGAAGGATACAAAGCGATGCCAAGAATGCGGCCAGAAATATTGATGCATACTACGGCCAACATATCAAAAGAGCCATAAAATACACTAAGAGCGCAATAATTATCGTCTGCGTTCGGCTTGAGCCTTATTGATCGCAGTATGGAGGAGAGATTGATGATGCACGTGCACTCATACATTGTCATCGCTGCTGAGGGTTGTGCTGCCGGTTGTAGCAGCTATTCACCTCCGTGTTACAACTGCTGACATACAAACTCAAACGCGAACGAAGGTGGGTATTCTAGATTTAGAATGTTTAGTGTAGTGCGATCAGGAAGAGTAGTTGTCATCCATGATAACAGAAGGCCGGTACAGAAACACACAGCGAGAGCAATTCCAGCCAGCACCGCCATCCCAGCCAAGACTATCCAGAACACCGCGCACGCGCCGCACGCCTTTTCGTTCCTTGGTTGGTCGTCACCCAGTTCATCTTCGGAGCCCTGTGCGAACGAGCAGGAGGCCTCTAGCTCTTTTTCTTTGCCAGAAGTTGATGCTGCAGATTTGCTGTTTCTTTTTTTCTCCCGTTGTTGCCGCTGTGCGGCATCTGCATCCTCGGGGACCGCCCTGACGCCGGGGGTGCCTTTCTCATTCCCTTTCTCACTTTCGGCTTCGAGTAAAGTACTAGAACCTGGTGCCTGGCTACATTCCATTTTTCTCCGCGATCCGGCAGTTACGGTGGGAGAATACGCCGCTGCATGCGACCGCGGAGCGCGTTCGGGGAGCTCGTCCTGGTCCTGGTGGCACGCGGCGGCGGCGCCCTCCTGACCTTCATCATGAAAATCATCGACTACAACAGCTGTTGCCGCACCGCTTGGCACGTTTGCAACAGCATCTTGGGCAACTCCACCTACGGGGGCATTAATATCCTTATCATCAATATTGCTTTCATCTTCATGTGCATTATTGATTCCGTCGCATTCCATGTCACGTTGCCCCGGCTGTGCTTCGTCGCCAAGTAAGGGACTTGTATCGTCCTTTATCTCACATTCCATCAGGCCTGTTTGGCCCGTCATCTGCCCTTCCCCTTGGCCGTGGCTACAGAGTTGCTCTGACATACTTCCTTACTGCTCCGTCTCCCTATCCCTGCTCCGCCTCCGTGATGCTGAGTGCTAGGACGAAATTGATCAAGTTGGCAGGCTTCAGCCCGGTTCACATCACCGCCGCTATCGTCCCAGGCGATCCTACAGTAGAACGTGCTGGTCTATAAGTGGTGCAGGTGACGCAGAAGCAATGGATGTTGTAGTCTTTATGCCTCTATCGCAGCGCACAACCTGGTTCTAGCTCGTCTGAGTTGCGGCCGCACCGCGCGCTCGCTTTCGGATCTTTTCCTGTCGAGTCCTTGTGTGGTCGTTAGTGGAATCTTTCACTTTCTATCATACACATACAGATTTTCCACAACAATCAAAGGTCGAATGCGGTGGTCCACAATCGAAATATTACGTTCGCTTTGACTTTGATATTTTTCGATAGATCGCGCAATCATATTATATCTAGGGTGTTTAAAGATCTATCTATTCAATCGTATATCTTTATCTATCGAGTTGTAAAGTATTATACACGGAAGAAAATAAATAAAGACCACCTGGTTATCTGAAACAACTAGAGGAAATTGTGAAACCAAAGAGCTAAGATATTGATAGCCTGATGATTGTGATTGAAATCTAGGATTACGTGGAATAGTGATTGGAAAAAAGGATTAACAACAGGACACAATTCTGGCGAAAAGATCGGCCTTGTTCGGAGCGAGCTTTCTATTTCGCTCAGCGTTCAATTACTAACAGTTACAACTACAACATCGACGGATCAACAACATTACATCTTCACTTTGCACCGCCGGGTGCGGAGCAATTATGCATCTCATCGTTCTGCAGGCGGTATGCGTATGCTCATGATTTTGGACGTGAGCGCAGCTGCTTCATGTTGAAACTGCAAACAACTTGAAGTGATCAAAGGCACGAAGTTGCTCCTGGTCAACAAAAAGTTTGGCAGGAACTCGATGCAAACAGTGAAACTGATCGCCAGGAAGCAAAAGGATCTTCTCGCAATTTGATATTATTTTTGTTCGAACCAGAGGAGCTGTCGTCCACGAAAACGTCGAAAGATCAAGATGAGACCAAATTTACAATACCAGCGTGAAAGAAGAAACCAAATTTTGTTCACGCATTCGGTCTGTGGCTGGTGATCCAGTAAGAGTCAGCGTCAGGATCGACGCGCTGCGTGCTTTTTTTGCGTTTCTATCTTCGTTATTTTTGATATTCTCGTGCGTAGCAGTACTGCTTTTCGAATGAAAAAGCGAGCTCACAGTTTTGATTCTGATTTTCGTCATCCAGGTCACTCGGCTCCCTGCTTGGCATCTGATGTGTCGTGCCGCAGCACGTAGAGAATGAAATCACTATCTTCGTCGTCCGGTTCTAGCGACAGGGAGGTGAGCTGCAGGCCCTGCGCGGCGCAGAGATCGCAAAATGTGGAGCAGGTCCACCAGTCATCTCGAAACTCGTACGCCACCAGAGCTCGGGCTTCCGACGAACGCGAGAGCAGGCTGGATATCGTCGCCACCAAAACCTGCATCACTTCCTTTCCCTGGTGGCAAATGACGTCCGAAGCTACGACCAGATCGTACCCATGTCGGTCCCGGACCGGGTCCAGAGCGGTTTCCCCCCAAACCTGTGTAGTGTAGATGTAGAAGTAGATGCAACACTGCTATGCAATTGCACTCAGAGTTAGATTCAATTTCAAGGGCGGGTTGGTCACCATGCATCATTCTCTGGGCGGGGGGCAAAGCTTAGCTAAAAGTAGCAATTTTCCCCCGCCCCGGTCCTCACAACTTCTTGTTATCAAATAACCAGATGTCCGCGCAACCCTCTTTATGTTTATTTCAATACGTATTTCAATACCTATTTCTGCGACGGGCGAAAAAGGGTGAGTATACTGTAAAAAAGATGGGCAAATAAAAGTAAAAATGAGCGAGACCGAGAGTCCTGCAGATTGAGAACAAAACGGCTCTAACTCTAACTGTATGGGTGCTCCTTTACGTTTTTGCATTTCCATTTGCCAACATTGCCGCAACGCTGGGATTGGGAATACTTGCACATTATAAAAGACCGCGGACCGCTCGAATTCGTTATTAAACATACGTGAACTTAACCCTCCCCCATCGTCCTTTTTGCTCGAATATGAACAAGTATTTGCCAACATACGTTGCATCATCTTCATCTTTTAGAGAAATCCAACTTTTCAAAGTCCAACTCATCATTTGATATCAGTATAGATATTTATGTATTTTTATACCAATTCCCGCGCGTTCAACCGCGCACGCGCCTTTTCTGGTTGGAGCTCGATGTTTTCTCGCGCCAAATCCAACGTCTGATCGGTGAGCTCTTATGGAAATGCAAAAAATCACATTCTTGTTTTCTATTTGCAATTTGTGACTGAGCCCGCAACCGCGATGGCGGCTGTATACGTTTTCTTCAGTTGAAGTGTCTAGGTGGACAGCTAAACATTATTTATCTTGCGCCGGACAAACGCAGAAATATTATACTCAGTCTCAGTACTGTTGACGCGAGTTATGTCTTCATGTCATTTGATGCGCGTGCGCTCCTGTGCTTGCAAAGGCGCCGGGCGGAACGAGCATGCAAACGCATGCGTTCGTTGTAGATTGAAACCACCACCTGAAGCAACTTTGCAAATGATGAAAATGAGCAGGAGCTCTCGGAGGAAGCCCTACCGCACGAGAGAACGGCATTCCTGTACAGAAAGACTTCGGAAAACCTATACAGAACTCGTCGCTTTAATAAAAATATAATATTATTATCGGACAAGAAAGTGAAAGGACTTTCATCCGCATAGGACCACTTCAGCCCCAAGGTGTGCGAGAACGATGCCTACGAGTCCGGTGCCTGTTCCGAGTTCAATGCATCGCACTTTTTGGTCACGTTCCTGCTTTAGCTTTACGTGGTCTTCTTCGCTGCTGCTCCCAGCCACCATCTTTCTCAGGGCAGGAATTTTCACCCCATCCACAAGCCGATCAGCATGGCAAGAGCCACCTTCATCACCGTTCACGTTCAGCTGCTCTTCGCATTGCTCCTGGCGCAGGATCTTTACCCGGTCACATAGGTAGTTGCAAAGGTGGCGCGCCACGGGCCACAGCACCGAGGAGGTGTCGCCGACAAACTGTTTGGTACCCGCGCCGTGCTGATGCAAGACAACAGCTGTCTTCGTTATGACAGTGGACATCTACTTCTCCCCCTCCTGATTTATTGCTCTGTTTAACTCGTTAGCCTTGTTATCTACGCAAACATCTCTCACGGTCCAGTCTCAATAGAGTTCGTGATGTGTTCGTCATGCAGAAGCCGCATTCTTTTTCTTCTGGTCGATTCTGTCGCTAGGGATGCTCTTCAAATGAGGAAGTAGATGAAAAGGGCGAGGAGTAGTTGTCCATTTTCGTATCCGTTCCGGAAAATCCCAACAAAATTCAAAATTACAGCTATCGCTGGTGGTTCGCAACAGAAAACAAAAACGAAGTAAAAAATTGCAAAACGCGGATGGCATACGCATGCTTTCGAAATGCTTCACATAGAAACACTGACAACCATGGGAAGATACATAGGTACTATTTTGCTGAAAGGGTGTAAATGCAAAGGTAAAGCATAGCGATGCCTGCACAAACGCTGGAAAGAATCGTGTCTGATGGTCTTGCAACTTCGTTTCATTTTCAATTTCATAATTACTGCTAGTTTTACAAAAAGCGGCTGAATTACCTAGTACCAGCGTCACAGTGCTGACTAAATCGATATTCATCTGTTTCTTCAGCTGCTTTCCCACGGCCTCCTCTGTCTCGGAGCCCTTCTTAAAGCATATCAGCTGCGTCATGCAAATAGAAGACGAGCTGCTCAGTGTTTCAGCTCTGTGGTGGTGAAGATGAATACCAGCAATGAGCGTGCAAAAATTGAATTTCGATGGGATAAAGAATGCCAGAAGTGGATTTCTGGTTGTCTCTGGTCACATCGGTGGATCTTATCCGCTGCTGCCAAACTGCTGCAAGTTCCTGATTTCGAAAGCGTGCTAGATGAATCTGGTTCTCCAGCATCTGCATCATGTTTCGTCGTGTTTGCATTCAATGTGGTCCGGGAAGGGGCAGTGGTGCTGGTATCGACACAAAAAAAAATGACATACATCAGGATAAGGATACGAAAAATCACATACACTTTGTTTGGTACCCAACAAAGCAAATGCATATTATTCTCTCTGATCTTTACAGAAAAATACGTACAAGTTGTACTTGTAGCTGGAGTATTGAATTGGAAATGCAAAGCAATGACGCGCTCTTCATTCGCTTGAATACATACATTCCTTTTTCGGTCGATAGTCTGTGGCGACACGGGTCGTTCCGGTCGGCGGGGTTTCCATTTTTGTGATGTTTCTATACTGTTTATTTGCAGGAGAATCTGATCAACAAAGACAGGAGCCGTGGTGTGATGAAAATGAACGGCTGTTTCTCAAGGACCAACTAGAAAGACACTCACACTACACACACATATACGTTCCACCGGCACAACAAATCAATAGGAATAGAATGCCCTGCCGAAAATAGAGAAAGTGAAAAGGGGCGCTAAGTGAAGTATGAAGAAGAAGACCTTGGCTTTCACCACCATCGTGATCAATCATGATCTCAGTGCCACCCTTGCATTTGCTTTGTGCGAGCTTTAATCCAGCAGCTACACGACCTATTTCGATCAATGCCGGCCATTTGCTGCGTTTTCGTTCATTCACCGAGGGAGAGCGAACGCTTTACAAAATAAAGAATAGAATGATCTTTTCTGCCTCCTGAAGCTGTGTGCACTGGCTTCGCATCTCCACCTGTCGAGAAGAGGCAGTCTCCTGATCCACAACGCCATCACTGCCGGGAGTGATCACATCCACGTCACGCTACCACTCCTATGCTGTGTTTTTTCATATTTCTCTTATGAGCAATCGATTGAAGAGCAAGACTGTCGATGCTGTTTTACGCATCTACCAGATCATTGATTGATGTGACTGAAACTTGACCTGATTCAGTTTGAAATAAGTAGGTTATTTACAATTTGCAATTTGCTAAGACCAAAAGACGTTTTTCTCTTTGTCAGACGAGTAGGCGTAGGGACAAGGACAACAGAGTGACGTATAGATACCGGTGCTCATGATATTCATCATAAATTATCATCTTGATGAGGAGAATGAGGATCTGCATCTGTCACAATACTATATTGTTTCAATCGTCACGATTTCCTGAGTGGTCGTGTCCCTTTTCTGGTGCTTCTCGTGCCCGTGTTTTCATCTTCGTGAATTGAAGCCAAGCTCGCTTCATCTGCGCTCTCGTCTCTTTCTGTGCCCACTCTGGTTTCCAAAAGTATTTGAGCGGCGTCAGCAAGGTGCGCACGAGCGGGGCAGATAAGTGTCTCCCATCTCGGAGGCTCGCTTCGAGGTGTAGCAAAATGTTTGGGCTGGAAGAGAGTGAGCTGTGTTCATCTGCACGGTTCCTGCCGGGAAACATCGTCGACTCGCGCATTTCCTTGCCGCAGCCTTCTTGCGCGTTCGCGATCCCAAACTTGAAAACGTCCTGGTCCAGCAAATTGTCCCAACTGGCGACCCGATCCTCGGGCAAAGGATCAAAAAACATGATCAATCCCAAAGCTGCCCCATACCAGTCCAGCGCTGGGCCGTACGTTGCCCTCTCCGCTATTGAGTTACATGATGTTTCGTTCGGGAGTAGCAATTTCCGCTGCCGATCTTCCGACGGAGACAACTCAATGGGGGCACCCTCTCCCTCGAACTTGTTCAGCCCTATTCCTGTGATGTACAAAATCGGATTCCGTGGGCCCTGATGGTGAAGGATCGGCGTGACTACTCCGTCAACAACAACTTGTCTGCCGAAAACAACAACACCGGTAGATTTTCCAGCAATGTCGAGGGCAACAAACGAGGACCCTCCAAGGTCAAGAAGCTTGATTTCCGGCCTAGGTTTCCCTCTGTTGCCAAGGGCGCAACCCAAGTGTACAGTACGTAGATCGTTGTGCACAAAGCCAAAAGTCGAAAACGCTGCCAAGCATTGAAAAAAGCTGTGAGTCAAGCGCTCCGGTTGCCCTGGCTCGCGCATCAAACCTTGCGCGGATGTCGTGTACAGGTTTTGTGGTACCTGGTCGCCATCGTCGGCAAAAAGCGCGACTCTTTCGAAGAAAAGCAGATAGACCGTTGAGTATTCCTCATCTCCGCACCGAGCGTTGCAGCACGTACCCGGCTTTGCTGGATCCGGACGAATGCCAGGAGCCGGCTCCCCGTCCCCATCCTCGATGTCGCTTCTTTCTCCCGCCTCTGCGTGTTCAAGATAACGATCGCTCTCGGTCTTTTTGTCTTCGTCAATTGGTGCACGGGCTGTCGCCTCAACAAAACTGACGATCCGCGTCATCTGGGCTACGCATCTCTTATTTGTGGCATGGCTGACCATCAAGTTTGTGAAGATTTCCTCTGCAATATCGGGACAAAGGCCACAGCCCTCCCGGTTTTCTCCAGTTTTCCCGGGGTGATGGCATTTGGATCCTCTACACGCGAGGACTTTCACGATCTGGCCGTGCTTCGGCTCATCCGACACACCGAAAGATCCACGCAGCACTTCCGCGGCCTGCGCCGGTCCCCCGTCGTCCAGCAGACTCACCAGCCGCTTTCCTAGCGAGACATCGTAAAAACTATGAACAGGCATGGTCTCGAAAGTTTTAACCGACCGCGGGCGAATTCCGAAGTGTTGTTCGTGTAGCTTCTCGTCCTCGTCGTCCAGAACAATTGCTTGTGCAGTGAAGGGCGCTGGCGCAACACTGTCCTTCCCCCTGCCGAGGCTGTTGGACGCTGGCGTCCGAAAAAAACCACGGCGTGCCCGCCCGGTAGTTTCGTCCTCCTGTTCTCCAACAGGCACAATCAGAGTCTTCTTCCCGATGTTCTTTTCCCTTCCAGTGATTATCTGCGCATGATCGACCTTCTCGCCGTGCTGGACCGTCAACTTAATCTTGTCGCACCAGAATTGAAACAGCTCATCAACGCTGCTTTGTTTGTCGGGGACCGCCATGCTAACTCCTGCATGCACACCGGCCGCAGTGATTTGTCGCAAAGCGTTCTCCCCGACTCTGCTGTCTTTCGCGAGAAACTGTTTGCGAAAGAACTTGCACAGCTCACGGTGGTGCACGTCGTGCGGGAACGCTTCCTCCGAAGCCTCGCCACTGTGTAGCTGCGCCTCTTTCGCCTCCGTACCACCATCGCTCCCCCCACCTCCTTTGCCAAAATAAATATCGTTTTTGCGGTTTTCCTTGTCCTTCGATTTACAGCTCGCTTCCTCCACTACCTCTACCCCAAGTGGTCCTCGGTCAGTACCGTTCACCATAACTTCTACTAGTACAGGAGCAATTGTGTTCCTGCTATCGAGTGAAGATGCTCTTGGCTGCAGAAGATCTTGGGTTTCCTGAGCAGGATCCCAGCTACAACTTTTCGCTTGTCCCTTTTCGCTAACTCCTCCGGGGCCGCTACACCTACGAGGAGGTGAAGAAGTAGCACGCGAATCCTTTTGTATTTGTTCTTCGTCCTCCGCGTCGACGTCCTTGCTTTTCGCATAGTGGTCAGGAGGAGCTTCATGCTCGTCTTCACCGTCGTCAAGGATCTCGTCCTCCTTAGATGAGGCCACACGACCGGCGTCAGAGTCAATTTCCCAAGTATCTTGTTCACCTCCATCTGTATTCATTTCTACTAACTTGAAATTTGTCTGCAGCTAAAAAAATCAAAATTTTTGGTAGTGCAGTTCGTGTTCTTCTCTTCTCGCCCGGACTGCAGCCCGCTTGCGAGCGCTGCGGACTCCGTGCTGGGGAACTTGGCCGAGGTGTTGCGCTCCATTCCTGCGTCATTTGCTGGAAGGTCCCGCACGAGCTTGTTTTGCTACCTCCACACGGAAATGCGGCAACAGGTAGGGGCCTCCGACTGCCATTTTTCGGGTAAGTTTCGCACCTAAGATAACAACATGACGCCAGCCTCAGAGAGGTGCTAGGGCGCAGAGCCCCTCCCCCCGAAAGTGGCAATTTTTAACTCTGGCCGTGCCGTCGTGTAATTCGATTTCAAACTGAATTCAAACTGAATTCAAAATGCCACAGTTTTCGAAAAAAGAGAATTGGGAAAGCATCGTGAAACGCTTCGGGCATGGATTGTAGGTCCTCACCCAGAAGCACAAAGGCCGCACGCAATCGCGCATCGGGCTCCGACCATACGCCCTCTCATTATGGCCCCAGATGCCACCACGACGGGCGCGGCAGGAAGATAAGTCCGACAGACGCGCGACATTCTGTCTCGACTGAGCAAGGATGCACAGCGCGGCAAGGATTTATGGTGTGGGCGAAAAAAGGAAATAGAACAAGGAGCAAGCGTGCTCAGGATGCAGCACCACCACGAAAGAGCTGCTCCGGGTTGGTAATCCGCACACGATAAAAGTTCTCGAATGAACGAAGCCCCAGCTCCGTTGGCCCCACACTTGCAGTGCCCACGTGCTTCACGGCCAAGCCTTGCAATCTGAGCAGAAAGCGCTCCATGGGAGACGCCGGCTCCCCACCGGCGTTCGCCCATGAGCATCGCCTTTATAGTTCAAACGCCCAAGAGGCAGAAGCGCAGGTGAAGCAGATTCAACCAACACAGAAGGGCTGTATGACAAGACCCGGCGTCACCTGTGACGGCCCACCCTGCTCCTCAGAGGCTGCGATGCAGCGCCAAGAAACACAACTCGCCACACCAACGACAAGGCAACGCGGAATGAAAGAAAAAGGTATTGAAGAACACCCGGATAGCGGTGCGCGCGGCAGCGCGCGCCAAAAATCTACAACATAGCCCAGACGTTCTGGTCTGATGCAGAAGAAGGTCACGGATTGGACCCCAAATTGGTCCGACCAATTTCAAACGGAATCCGAATTCCATCCTTTTTTCATCCGAGTCCAATTCCTTATTAGGGAAATGGGATTCGGATGGAAATCGGATGGGATTCGGATGGAATTCGGATTCCGTTCGAAATTGGTGTGGCCGCTCCAGGAAGCAACGGATTTGGTTTGAAATTGAAGAGGCGCCCACGGATTCAGTTTGAATTCGCGGATTCAGTTTGAATTCGCGGATTCGCTTTGAATTCGCGGATTCAATTTGAAATTGAACGCTGGGCCCGCCCCATGCCACAGGTCAACGCGTCGGCCTTGCGTTGCACGTGGTAAGAGCTGGACCCAGCTGCCCTGTCCTGAGAACAGGAAAGCGCTCTGCCCCGAGGGCCGGCCCACGAAAGGGCCGGCGCTCTACAACCCGGACCACAGAGCATCGCACCGCGCCCAATCGCGGGGCGCTCTTTGCCGCCGGCTTACAAGGAACCGGACAGGGCACAATTATAGCTCCGGAAATAAAATTGCACGCGCGCACTTTCCTCCTGCCATCAGCCCGCGCCCCAGGAGGCGCCGGAGACGTCGCATCTCTGACGGCTCCATTGGGGCGTCTGGCCCAAGGCGCAGGACGGCACGTCCGGCAGCGTCCACGCAGTGCGCCCACAGCGGGCGAAGCTGCCGCTCGACCCTTTGAAGCCGCCCACCCCTTGTTCCGTCTACCGCACCATTTTGCTAGGGTCCGCGTCATATCTAATTTGCCTCCGACAGTGGAACTGCAGTCGAGTTCTTGTGTTGCGCCCCTCAGACACGCGGCCCACCACACTGGCGCACCCGAGCCCCGCCATGAAGTGGGCACGGAAACCGGACTATTGCCCGCCACGTTCTTGCGACGAAGAATCTAAGCGGCTCAAGAAGTCCAAAACGCTGGCATTTTGAATTCAGTTTGAATTCGTTTTGAAATCGTTTTTGGTAACGGACGGTCCGGCGTTAAGCAATTTGTAATGCGCGCTTCGCATTACAAATGGCCTTCGTTTATGACCCGTCTTGGGCTCGCTCTCCGGGCCAGGTCACAAATCTGAGCCCCTGGATCAGCAGAATGCCGTGCTGTGAGGGTTCAGATTTTTGATGCAAAACGTGGCTCCGCGAAAAAACTCTGCACCTCGGCAACGAGGTCGCCAAGTGGAGGTGCAGAGTTTTTTGGCGCGAGGGGGGGAAAGTGGGGCAGATAGCTCGTGTTTGTCTGCGCCGCCAAAAAACTCTGCACCTCCGAAATTGGCCTCCAGATGAGGTGTCCTCGGACACCTCTTCGGAGCCCTCCCGAGTCGCGGACCTCCGGGGCGACAAATTTTGGCCGCCATTTTCGCACTACCCCGAGCTGAATCGAGCTCAATTTGCAGGCAGAAACCCTGCAACTTGAGCTCATCCCCGAGTCGACCTCCTCCGAGGCCGCGAGGTTTGAACCAAAAGCGAGCCTCTGCTTCAGCAGATTCAGCCCATTCCCAAACAAGACACGCACTAGGTAAATCGTCAGGAATCAGGAGGGAGTTTGGGAACTTGAAGAACTACAACTGCGAACCCGGGTGGACGACATCCACCGATACCGAAGCACAGAGTCCCCCGGTGGCTGAGCTGTCTCCTCTGCTTCGTCCGCCGAGGCCTTGCCGGAATACCTGGCCTGCCCATTTCCTTGCTTTCGTTTCATTGTGAAAAAAAATAAACACACAAGAAGGTGCCCGAAAATGTAGGACGCAAAAATTTTGATTTTTTTAGCTGCAGACATTTTTCAGCTTAGTAATTTCGTCGCTCATGTCATATTCCATGTAAAAAAAAACTCGTCGCATCGTATCGTATCTATACAATTACAAAATGCAAAACAGTTGCAGTAGCAGGTCCTGACGGCTGACGCAAAGCCGAAGAATAAGTAACCAAACCCCCAGCATGATAGACCAGTTTTTTGGTCCTGTAGTTTGGCTTGTGGCTCCTCGTCATACATTAATATCCTCAGCACCAGACATAGTATCTCGATCTCCTGCATCGGCAATGTCCTCGACAAGATCATCCATGGCAAAAGTTCAAATGCGTGCACTTGCCTGATCATGCACAGTATGCTTAGTAATGAATCCAAAAAGGTACAAAGCTAACTCCTTGGCTGGATGATTGAGAATGAGACGAGTTCTTCACAGTGAGATAAGCTGAAAGCCTGTGCATCTGCTGCGCTTTTGAAACTGCTTCTAGTTCTGGAACGACGCGGTCGAGTAAATGGTGTTTTTCGGAGACTCTTAGCGCTCGCAAAAAAAATGATATCCGTCGAATGATGACAACCGTGGCGACCCCACCACGTACTCCGAACGTTGTGCCTTTTCTGGGCAAAAGGGATATTCTCCACAGTCGTCCTATTCCAAATCCAATAGGGCACCTGGCGAAATATGTGCAAACTCAGACTGCCAATGAGAAAATAAGTCCCCGTAGTTATCATCTGTAGCAAGACGAGCACGAGGACCGCCGTGCTCAAAACTCCGAACCGCTCCAAAGACTTGCGATGCCGATGCAGCTTCCGCCTTTCATTTCCATAGGCCGGGTCCGCCAAGAAGAATGCGTCGCTCGCAGTCGTCCTCGCAATAGTGCAATTGCGTCGCATAACGCTTGGCCGCACAAAAGAAACAGCCAGAGGTGTAAACGGCGCGCACATGATATTTTGATCAGATCAGCTGGAGCTGGGGTCAAGTGGTTTGCACATCGTTGAAAATGGAATAATGAAAACAGTACCTTTAGTGTAGTGTTAAGATCATTTCATTTCGCTATATACTTGTTCCTCCGCACCAGTTGAAGCTCTGGATTCCTGCATTCCCTCGACGGGCCAACACAATAGTGCAAAGATCGATCTCCATCTCCTCGCTCGAAGCCACAAGCCGGTCGATCTGTATTTTCAAAACGTTTCGGCCAGCCAAATGAAGTCAAATACGTTGTGTCTTCTAGAGGAAGCGGAGCCCGCGATCGAATGGGCTAAGTGTTAGCTCTCTCCTCAGCGCGCTTTTGGGTCTCTAGTGACGTGGCTGCGCAGAGTTTCTGTTTTTTCTTCAAACCTTGGGACCAAACAAACTAGTTTTGTGGAACATCTTTTCGAAGCTTATAGAACAGGGCAAAGGCACGCGCTCGGACTCACGCCGGGACAGGCATCCGCGCTGCCTGCTCCTATTCGTGTGCCAGTTCGCGACGCGCAGCTATCCCGCGCCTGTCTATCGAAAGTTGAGGAAAGAGGCTTCGTTTTGCCACCTATGTCCGATCCAAATCCAGCAAAACAGCGAAATCAAATGCAGTAGCAGGCCAATGAAAAACACTCCACAGCCATTATTGGTGTTAGTTTGCGCTTCCTCCAAGATAGAAAACAGAAGAAGGGTTGGACAATGCTAAAAAACTCCTGCGATATGCTTGTTTCAGCCAAATATTTCATCAATCTGGCCGCCGGCCGATGCAATATTTGGCGGTCGGCGGCCAGCTCATAGCCGCTCGAGACGTTTTGCTGCTAAGCTGTTTGGCCAACAGCTGCGGTGCGAGTTCAGAATCTACACTAGAGGTACTGATCACTCGAATACAGAGGGAAACCCTCAAACGTCTGGCTCTTCAAACGAAGCGCGTCCATTGTTTTCATTCTGGTGTGATGAGCAAAAGTGGGATATTTAGAAGGCCATCGCATCGTGGTCCTACACCTCCTGCGTAAAGGATACGAAGTGGCTAAAATAGCCGCCCGGGCAGATGCCAGTCGCGAAAAATAGCACGCAGCTGCTCCAACAGCGTTCAAAAGCAACTATATATTAAAACAGAAACGTTTGAGTTTTACAAAAATGCGTAAGACAGACCACGCAAGATCTGCAACATATGTAGTAACAAAGCGCAAAAGGTTAAAAAAAAGAAAAACAACAAAAAACAAGAAGAAGTTCCGTTTGCTCGTCACAGCACAACTTTTAGATTTTTCAGCTCAGCAACCTCTCGATCAATTTACAGACTTTTAGAAACTTTAGCGTTTTTCTCACAACAGAAACAGTCCAAACAGACTTTTCAACTTTTCAAAGCAACAACTTTATCAATCGACAACTCCTTTTCAGCAGCAATTTTATCGGTCGACTTTTTAACTTTTAAGTAGCACTTCCTTTTCGGATTTTTTATCAGCAGGCCTAAAGCGGCTCTGGCACACTGTATTTTTCTTCAAATAGCGCTAGAAGTACACGAGAGAAGAAATAAATCTTCACCCGGATTCCGTGTATCCAAAGTCAACAAACAAACAAAATCCCTATCCCACCCAGAATGAAAACAAAAAAAAAAATAAAGAAGAATAATAATCATAGGAGAAGACTCGAATATATTTTTTCATAGAATCCATCCAAAATTCCGAAGATTAACACATCCACATCCATCTATGGTTGGACATCGATCAAGATCCATCTACAGATTCGGAATCACAAAATTATCAGCAACATATGACATTCGGAAAAATTTCATCTTGATGAATATTCAAATTTTCAAAGTCTTTCTTCAATGAATCCATCATCTCAAAATTGTATTTCGATTTCATATACACATAGACATCCTGATATATCCTGATTGTGTATTTACTGAGGGAAAAAAAAAGCGCAGTGATGAATTGAGAATTGGGTATGTGTAGTTAAATGAATTCTCTGTATGAAGTGGTTTGCTTTGTCTGTGGATGCCACACCGCCTCTTCAGATCCTGCCTGCTTCGTTTGTCCGCGACCTGCTCTGGTGTTTGGAGTCAATCGGGTGTATGGTTTTCAAGGAGAATTTTGCAAACTTGTGTTGGCAAGAATGAGTTTTTGTGTCGCGCCTCTGTGGTTTGCGCGTTTGTCGTAAATTTGAATTTGAATTGCCTTGATTTTGTTTTGAGTTTTGCAAGGACAACTTGTGAAGGAACAGTGTGTTTTCTTCCTTCTGATTTTGTGTTCGCTCTATAACGCTTCCTCAACTTCAATGAGTTCCTCGGCCTCGCTTCCGCAACAAAAAAGCACGAAGAAAAGAACAATCCCGACCAGGATGGTTGCGAGTAGCCCGGAGGAGGCTGGTGCTGCTGTTTTGTCCGTTTCGTTGGTCTCATTGGAGTCGTTTGTGACGTTTGCCTCCATGATTTCCGGGGGGTCAGTACCCTGAGTAAAAACGTCCCCACCTCGTACTTGTCATGCTAAAGGAATTGCAGCACACTTCGCCTCCCCCTTCGCAAACGGCCGCAGATGGCTGTCACGCAGGGAAGGCAGGTCAGGCGGGCACCGAAGCGCCATCGCCATCATCTCCCGGCCACGAATTCCAACTTACTTCACGCCAACGCTCACTACGCATAGTTGTCATGCAAATTTGCATGCTTAAAATGCAATTGCTTCTCATGTGGAGCGCCATGAGAAGCATATTCTAGTGGTGTTTTGGAATCTGTGATACCCGAATCAGTACAATATTCTAAGTACTTGGATATGTCATACTTCTGCATGAGCAGGTAAACGAGACTACATTGCACACCCAGACTTGTCATGCGCAACCGCCAAAGCTTCAGCTTGTTGCTTTGTTTAGCAGCTTTCCCATCTTCTTGACTATGGGGTGCGGACGTTTTTACGCAGGATAGTCGACCCACAGGCAGATGCATGCAAGGAAAAAAGTGCTACAGTTACACACCTGTAGTGAATTCAACATCACAAATTTGCCTCGCATGACGCTAATGCAGAGATCATAAGGCAAAACGCACACGAAACGAGACACGCATGTCTTTTGCGCATGACAGAGATCGTCTGTCTTGCATGTTTTGCAACACAATCTCACCCTGTAGCAGTCTTTTCTTTGCATAAGATGCGTTCGATCGGTTCGAACTCGTGGTTCTCGTAGCAGTATCAAATGCAGATGCGTGTGGGTCTGGAAGGATGCAGAGGTTTGTGATGCAGCTTTCGCATGATCAAGAAGGTTCGGCATACACGCTGTAGCATCACAAGCTTCGAGAATGCCACTTAATGCGTAATCCGCATAATAAAGCCCTTCTTTCGGTGGCAAGAATTGTGCAACCTTTGGCTTCTAATCTATGCATGACAGATTTTTGGGTGATGTAAAATGCGCATCACAACTTCGCACAGTTCCAGACCCAGACATATTCGCACCCGATAAGCAGCCTGTACTTTTGCATTGAATGTAGCCATGATCGCATCCTGGGTAAAAACGTCCCCTCTCCATATTTGCCTAGTCCCCAGCAGGGTGATTCTCATGATACGGAGTTCCATTAGAAACGCTGTCGGTAGGACTTTGTCATAAGGCAATCGCGATCGTCGATTTGCGACGTGGCTGCACGAACTGACCAAGCGTAGTAGTACACTGCGGCTCCAAGGCAGGCAGGCTGCCCTGCGCAACGGCGAAATCTTGTTGTGATCAAATTTCCACCGCTCTTGATGAATTATGGTGTGGGGAGGACGTTTTTGCAACTCAGGATACGTCAAAGCACGTATCTTCGGGGTTGTCTGTATCCGGCCCCACCGCCGGATCGCCTCCCTCGCACGTGCACTGGTTCTGCACTGCTTCTTGCGTTCCCGCAGCTGCGTCGTGGACTATGAAATGCAAATATGTCTGGGTCTGGACACTTGTGATGCTGGGTGGCGTATCATGAGGAGGCCACAAGTGCTGGCTCAGCATGACAAGTTTCTGAGCTTCTTGGTGTTGCCTATTCTGCATGACAAACTGCGTTTCTGCACGACAGAAAATAAAATGGGGGTCTTGGGTAATGTGCGTGACAAATTTAAGAGTCATGTGAGACAAGCATGACAAACTTGCATTCTTCTAGACCGAGACATTTTTGCACTTGATATGGACGAGGTGATAACCATAGTCCACCTCGGTGCAGAATTCATTGCTTTCCGCCGGACAATATCAAATGTAAAAATGTCTGGGTCTGGAAGATTGCAACTTGTCATGCTGATTTTGGATTGTAAAAAAATCTGTACTGCATGAGCAGCAAAGAGAGTCCAAGTTTTGCTCAACGGAAAGAGCATTTGTCATGCGGTATAGGCATCAGGAAGCCCTTACAAAATCTGTGACGCTCGGGCATGCATCACAGACATCAGGAGTCATGCAAAATGTGTATGACAAACCTGGCAATCTTCCAGACCCAGACATTTTTACACTTGATAGACAATATGCATTGCAAAAGTACTATCGCACAACTCTAGTACTTAAATGGCATGACAAATCGGCTCAGCATTGGAAAAGAAATTTGTCCAAAACGCTGGCTTTGCTACTTAGGAGCTAGATTTGTACCGCATGCGTCCAAGAATTACTTACTACGAGTGCGATACTTTTGCACAGATTAGACAAGCTGCCCCGGTGGCCGGCGTCTTACCCCCAGGGCTGGTGCATTGACACTCCCGTAGCTTGCAGCACGTGCTCTGGTCGGGCTCGCTGGATGTGTCACAGTTTTGTAGTTTGCAAAATTTAGCCTCGTTGTCGCGGTTGTAGGCCTTGCCTAGGTCTAGGGATTGGTTCGCGGGGTCCTTTAGGTTCCGACAGTGCTGATTGCCGCCTGGCGCCTCCGTGCTGCTGCACTGGGCCGTGGCACTGCAGCAGTTCTTGGAACAATCATTTTCCACGTTATTTGCTGTAGTTGTTTCCCCGATCCTGCCACAAATCGGGCTGTCGCATTCGTCATCGTCGCTGGCTTTGTTCGACGGGTAATACCAACCGGCGGATGGACTGGAATTGTCGAAACAAAACCCGCCCGACGGAGCGCCTTCATTTGCGTCTTGACATTTTTCGTGGCAGATCGCAATTTTGGCACAGTTACAGGTGCCGGAGGTTCCGTCGGTGCATTTGCTGCTGCAGTGTTGCTGTTTCACGGAATCCGTATTGGACGATAGTGCGGTCGTGTAGTACTTCGCGTCGGCACATGTCTCAGTCGTATCTGTTAATGTGCTGGTGCCGTCAGGGTCGCCGTAGCCCCACTTGCATTTACCGCTAGTTTCGGTCTTTGCATACGTCTGGCAACTTCGGTTGTCGTCGTACTGGTTGGTGTTCCTCTTCGAGTCAAGAAGTGAGCAGCATGTTTTTGAGCACTTTTGCTCATCTGGTTCGCACTTCCACTCTCCACTCTCGCAGATCTGGCACACGCATCCCCAGTAAAAACGCCCCCGCCCTGAATTCAAGATGGAAAAAAATCCTGTAAAGCAAAGCCGGATGAAGTTGTGGGACTCACGCACAACAAGTCTGGCTGTGCAGCGTAGTCGTTCGTAACTACTCCAGATGCATCTACAATTCCGCTTCTCTGCTGTCTGGATAATCAGTGCGCGACAGATTCCCAAACACCGTTTAGGGAATCGAATGCCTCGTCGCTCTCATAGCAACCCGCATCATCACCATCGTCATCATGTAATGGACACCCGCTCCCTCCCAGCTGCGCCGCAGGCCCTTTAGTGGACACCCACATGAGAAACACCATGACCACGCACCCTGAGCACAACAGGCAACTTTTCATGACAAATCTGGGGCGGTTACGGTTTTTTTCGGATAACGCGCGCTTTTGCGTCAATATGTTGTATGCGACGCCATTGACGTCCTTAGTCTCTGCGCAACTTAGGCCCTCGGAGGTGGGCTGTTTTGTCTGCGTTCGCTTCCGCGTCTGCGTTCCTATGCCGCAGGCTGCATCGCACCGGCCCCACTCGTTCCAACTGCCCACCTCGCAATCGCAGGGTGGGTATGTGCAAACTCTGTACTTGTTTATTGGCGCGCCAGCTTGGAATTCGGCAAAATTGAACAATTTGAATCAGTACTTTATGCAGTTGTGGTTTCGCTTTCTCTGCGCAATTCACTCATAGGATGAAGGCGTGCGCATCTGAATAAAAGCGCAAGTAATGGAACAGAGCGCGCCCCAGACTGGGTCGCAAGATGCCATGCGGCGACCACACTGCCAACAAAAAGAAAACTCGGCCGGCGCAGCGAGCTACAGGAAGCAAGCCACGGAAGCCAGGCTCCCAAACCCCCCAGAGCCACGTCGCGGGGGGACATAAAAAAGGTGGGCCAGGCCATGGGACACGACATGGACCGCCGGACTGACACGTTCCCCAAAGGTGAGAGAGGAAATGCCGGGGCGGCCCGGAGCTATCGGGGACAGAGGGCCGCGCGCGCGGTGCTGCGAAGCTAGGAAGCGAGATCGTGGGACAGTGCCGGCACGTAATCCCTGCAGCTAAGTGAGGGAGCCGGGTGGAGCTATGGGAGTTTGCTGCCAAGTTTGTCTAGTGAATGTCTGCCCGGAAAAGTTCCACGGGATTGTGACACAGCGCAAAACGCTGCGACGCGATGCTTCAGCCCGAAGCGCGCAGGCTTTTTGTTTCATCAGATCCATCAGCAAAGCGCTCCCAGGCACGCTGGATGAGTCGAACAACAACGGAGAAGTTCGAAACAGGAGAAGAAACAATCAAGACTGCGCGAAGACGGACAGCTCTCGCCCCCACACCAACCGCTGAACCCCTTCGACCGTGCTGACTGCCTTGGCAATCAACACCGGCGGACCGACGCCGAGGAAGGACGGAGTCGCAATGCCGGTAGGCAACGCTACTCAGCTCTCCTTCCGAGTCGGCACTCCTGATACTCCTGCGCGACAGGTCTGGCTACGTCGTAGTGACACAACCAAACGTCAGCGCAAAAGCTGCAACGAGAAGGTCACGACCCCCGTCGAAAGGCCGCAGCAATGCAACGACGTCGCGATCGCACGACCCCACCCCAATTCTTCCCCGCAGGCGGCTTCATCGAAGTCATACACGCGGACGGCGGAGCACCTCTATCAACTGGCGTCCCCGGCATGGGACCCACTGTATGCAGGCCGCCGCCACCTGCGGGGCTGTGGGGTTGCGCGTCCAGGGTGCGGGGCGATGAGTGTGGTGTGGGTGCCGGCCATCTGTACTGCGCTATTTTGTCCCCGTACCCATTGGGCAAGCGGGTGTCTTCGTATTTGTCAACCCACCGGACGGCCGCCCCTGCGAGCGTGCGGCAGGGGCGAAAAGGTGGGCGCTGGGGTGCCCTGTGCTGTGGCCGTATGTCTCGCGTTTTTTGTAGTTGGAGTATGGTTCGCTCCCTCCGGCTTATGATCGCGGTAGTGTGATCTTATACCGGCTAACGCCAAAGTTAGACTGGGCTCGGCCCTTGGCAATTGCCAAGGGCCTCGCGGGCAATCAATGCCCTAGGAAGCCAGCAGCGTCGCTCCGCCTTGAGTGCGGCCGCTATTTGTGGCAGCGTGAAACGCGGCCCCCCCGCCCTCGCGGCTTCATCGATCGCTGACAGGCGAGTGGCCCACTACTGCTGCTCCTCTGCTGCGTTGCAACTCACATCGGAGAACAGAATCATGGGACACCCGCGGCACGCAGAGCGGCAGGCCGCAGAACGGGCTGCGCTGTTTGCCGTTGCGTGTTGCCGAAAGCCCCCTCAGCCAACGGCCGAGATAACGCCGGACATGTGCCCTTAACGGCGTGTGTGAAGAACCACAGCGGCCACACCGTGGCCAACTGGATCCTTCCCTCGCTCCCCGGCCAGTGGCGCCCACGAGAGCCGTAAGCGCGTCAGCGACATGTGCGTAGGTACCACCGCAAGGGAACAACCTGGAAGGAAGTTGAAGAATCCAACATCTCTATGCGCAGCAACTTCCTTCCCACCGGGACATCACCCCCTGTCAGGACAATGCCCTGGCGCTCGGTGGGGCCGAGCTACGTGCACACGGAAAAACGCACACCTCCTGTTCTGACCTGCCCATGGCTAGGGCAGCTCAGTGGCAACGGGACCGCCGGAGCTCTTTCCTTGCCGCACACTGTATTGGTCCACACTAAGTATCGGCAGCGCCGGAAACGACAACGCGGAATGCGAAGCAGAACCAGAGCGAAGGCCTGAGGCGTACAAGTACGCCTCGCTTTCTCCCCTCCGTCAAATATCCAACCTCCGAGAACCGAAGAGACGAAAAAACGCCAAGCCGAGGCAAGCCAAGGCGAGGCGAAGACTAACGATAGAGGACAAAGACCCAGCCGAAGGTGGTCGGCGACGGGCAGCCAGCCCGACGCCGAACAGTGCAACTTCCTTGCTTGTTCATGCACACTGATATAAGCTTAAGCGCTACGCGTTACAATTACATATTTTTGAGGCATAAAACTGAACCCCATTGGTGAATCCAAATTCTCTGAAGCAGCGTACGACAGATTTCCCAGACACGGAGGGCCAATCGCCACGCCGTCCAGGAATCTAGAGCGGAGGGAGGGCTTTTTTTTGTCGCGCTCGCCTACACCGGAGCCTATGACTCTGGGCAGGCTTACAAGCTGCCTCGGTTGGCTCCAGTCTAACAGAGCACAGACACTTTGTATTTGTTGCATTCTATACATGACGGCGCATTTTTTTTCAACTTTTACAAATTTCCAAGGGCCTGACGCTTTCATATCATTATAGTGCAAGTTATGTCGGTGGTTGCCCCACCCGTCCCCGCCGCAGCTTCCCCAGGCGTTCTCGCAGTCTCTATCCCCGTTTCTGACCTTTTTCCGCTGTCTCTCGACTTGGCCTAACCCACACGCATTCGGTGTCCTGTGTAGAAACGTCCCCACCCCAGATTTGTCATGCAAATCTGCACGTCGCCTGTAAAAATTTGTCTCATGATACGGATTCCCCTAAGAGCCATTCCCAGTCACTAGTCGCGTTTCAAAAATTTTGATGCTCGAATCAATTTAAAACAGTCTATGTATGATGCGGCTGCGCTAGCTACTCACGACCACGCTGCGTAGCCAAAGTTGTCATGCGTATGTCATTCCAAAACTCCTGGATTTGTCTAGAAAAGTTCTTTCCGTCTTGACTACGGGCGGGCGGGGAAGTCGCAGCAATTTTCACTGCGGATATTCGGTCCGCTCTCCGCGGCCCAGCTTGCCGGGGCCCACTCGTTCCATTCGCCCCACCCGTCAACGCGGTGGCATGGATCGTAAACGCAGTTCCCGTACGTGGGTTGCGGATGGGATTCTAGATTATCTGTTTCGCACTCAGCGTTGTAGTTTTTTGTCGTTTGAAGGTAGCTGCCTGCGCCGCCTGCGTCCGGGTCCGCGCTTCCAGACGGTGGGCCCTGTGGTTGTGTTTGCTCCGCACCCGCTGAACTCTGAAAGCCGCGATGGAGCCGCTCTTGTTGAAAAATATCGCGCACAGAAGCCGCGGCCGAGGAGGTCGTGTTCGTATCATAGAGATAGAGGTCTTCCGGTTGTATTCCGACTCCTACTCGCTCCGCAGAATTCTGAAAATTATGGGGTTCTTCTTCTTGCTCCTGTTGAAATGAAAGAAAATGGTCGTGGAGTTGTTTGTGTTTAGAAGATAGAGAGTCATGCGCTGCAGGCACAGACGAGACCGAGCCTCGACCGTCTTCTTCATCTCCGCCCAAAGCGGCCGGGCTCATTGCCCGGCTTGCATTCTGGCGGCGCCTTTTCGAATACAATTGGTGAAGGGGAGCGGGGCGGAAGTTGTGACTCTCTTTCCCCGTGGACGATGTCGTGCTAAACGCGGCTGGCGGCGAAACAAATCGAGACTGCTTCTTTGCGTCCGTCGGTGCAGCCGTTGCTCCGTCTCTGCGTCTTGTCTCGGGTGCTTCAACTTCTGTTGTGGGCGCCGCGGACGATAATGGTGGTGTCCGTTTCGAATCTATCCTGGAAACGTCAGCACTCATGCGAGGTTTTTCTAGGTCGTTCCTGACGCGACCTGGACCTGCTTTCCTCGCAGATCGAATTTGGGGGTGTCGTGATTTGTCCTCGTCGTGTCCGGGGATATCTGAAGTGGCGGTATCGGTCGTGCTGGCGCTTTCCTGGTGCTGGCGCCCGGCGCCGCTTCTGCTGACCAGAGCGGCGGCCTCCTCTTTGGCGGCGCTGCGGCCGTCGTCCGCCCCAGCAGTTCCGAAAGAACTACTAGTCGGCCTCTGAGCGCTATCGCAAGAAAAAACTGTTCAGTCTCAACTCGAGATGCGGACACTCCTTGAGGCGCTTTTTTGTCATGCCTGACATGCAAGACAGGTGCTTTTCGTATGTGTTTTCTCTTGCTGTTTGGCACATCAGGGGTTTTGTGTGGCATGCTGTATTCTAAAGTCTGCAGAGGTTTGAGACTGAGACAGTTTTTTCTCGCGATAAGCGCTAGCAATAGCTCCGCGCAGCTGGATTTTGACATTGTTATCTTCTTCGCGCAGAGCTAAAGCTGCAGGGCTCTTTGTCGTGCTAGCATGCCGGAGGCGTCTTTTTGAATGCAAGTGCTGGATCGGGATGATGGGGTTGTGCCTTTCGTTCCTCGTCACGGCCGTTGCAGAGCGGGTTTGCAGCGAAGAAGATTGCAATTGCTTCTTGGTGTTGCGACTACTAGGTGCTTTCGCAGCTTCGCGGTCTCGGCTCCTAGCAGCCTTGGGGACAGTGCTGTCGCTCGCGAGTTGCTGCTGTTCCGGTATGTGCGTCGTGATTGTCAAATTTTGCTCCGCTCCTGGGGGACGAACCGCCGATGGAGGTGCTATTCCACCTTCTTGTCGCGTTCCCCTACCAAATATAGCCGCCGGGGCGGGGGTAGTGAGGTCGTGGGCGTTTTTTTGCCGACCGCCGCCTTGGCCGCGGCTTTGCTTTTTATGGGCTCGCCATACCGCCGTGCGTAACGTTATGCCGCACGGTATGGCGCCCACTTGGGAAACGTCGCAAATTTTGGCGCATTTCCAAAATTCCCTTCCGAAAGCCAGCCCCGATGCTATGGGGCCGATCCGGGTGCCACGGGGGGCGCCCAAAAAGCGAAGAAAAACCGGGCCCATAGCATGCGGATTGGCTTTGCGCGTCTGGGGCGCTTTTTATTTTTCGCGTTTTTATTTTTCACGCCGGCGCTTTTTGTAAAGCTTCCCAGGCTCTAAAACCGGCGAAAAGGCGGCCGCTTTCGCGACCGCCCAAAATGCTCCGAAATCGCGGCCGTGCCATGCTGTTTCGCTGTTCTGATTTTGGGCGCGTTTTTTGCGCGCCCCTTTTTGGGCGCCCCAAATCGCCAGAAACCAAGGCGGCGGGCGCCTCAGAAGGGCGCCCCTTTTGCCGGCTCCCCTGCGTCGTTTTATCAAGCGGGAATCGATAGTTTTCGACCGGGCTTGTTTGTTGGCAAAGCTCCGGCCGCTTGATAATTGAAAATCTTTTTCGTCAAAAAACACTCCCGCCCGCTTGAAAACTGCCGGTCGTTTTTCAGGGGAGATGGCAAAAAAACTCCCCGGTTAGAACCGTTCGGTGACCTCACTACATACTAGCGCCTTCTGCACCAGTTTGAGGCACAGGGTCTGTACGATCTTCGTCTTGCTGTTTTACACTATAATGGTCGTCGGAACTAGAAGCTATCGAAGCTTCTATCGCCCTCCCATTCCCCTCACCACCTCCAGCGCCAGCTTCCACTCGCAGCATCTTGTTGCTGTTGGGTCCCGTAATATTACGACGACTCGGTCGTGCGTTTGCCCCTGGTTCGTGTGGTCGTGGTGTCTGGTCTGCCCCCGGCTCTTCGCCGCGGACCTCAGCTACCAGCGGCCCCGGTCCTTTTGCTGCGGTTGATTGTGAATCCTCTTGCGGCGGCTGCACATAATCGACGTCTCCGTCGGCGAGAAACAGAGACTCACCCGTGCTGAAGTTGCGCGGAAGTAAACTACCGGGGGAGTCAACCAGCTTTACTGCCTCTCCGGTTACGTTGCCTTCGTGCAGCGCTTTTGGCGTCGAAGAAGAAGTGGGAGTGTTCGCAACCGTTGGAAGATCGGTCACTACACGACCTGCGGCAATTTCTGTGTGCCTGTCGCGAGTGGTGTGCAGCGCTGTGGCATTCTTGTCAGGCGTTTTTGATGCTACACTGGGAGTGGCTTGCTGCGGGTCCTGCGCCGTTGTAGTAGAGGCCGAGGAACTGTTGTTCGTGCCGGAATAAATAGGACCTCGATCCTCGCGCGCAGCAGAGCCAGAGGTGTCCGCGTCTTTAGTTTCGCGCCGGATGACGCGTCGCGCCCCTATCACGAAGGGAATTGAAGTAGCAGAAAGGCAAGACCGCTGGAAAGCAGAAAAACGCCAGTGGCTGTACAATTGGACGAGAAGGCAAAACAGAGGGACGGAGCCCGGTCCTGCTGTTTTGAAAAACAACCGCATCTTCTTTCATTCTGTCATTTTCACACAGACAGGCTGACGAATGCTCATGCGGCGCACGCGATACTGCGGAAAGACAGTTATGTTTGTGTTTCGGCACGAAAGAACTGAGGGTTCAGGTGGATCTAAGGTGCGCAACCTTCTAGGATCGCAGGATAAAATCAAGTTGACATCATCAAAATTGAGATAAGATTCTGAAACGACCGGCTAGTGGTCTCCGAAGACACCCGCTTGCCTGTTCCAGCGACAAAAGTTTTTTTGCTTCGCGCGCGACGGGTGGCCGTCGACACCGTCGCCGGAGCTTCACTTGCAAGGCATTTTGTATGGTTGGAGAATCGCGTTGTATATTTGAAAAGAAAGCATAAGCATGAACAATTTCTTTGCGTTTCTTTTTTCGTGAGTGCGTCGTGTCGTTCGGATGCAATGAATCACTAAGCTTAGGCAATATCACCGCTCGGTTTCCCTTTCCTGTGCTGCCGCCACCTTGTTCAGCAGATTCAGAAAGTGCTTCTGTAGTATCGTTTTCTGGGCTTTGGTGTAGACTGGGTACCCCGTCCTCGATTGGTGGCCCGCGGGTGGCACCATGACTCCCGTTCCGGCGCGGCGTCGTGGCGGCACGGGCACCTCCGGAGTTGTTAGATAGAAGTGCTCGCCTTCTTCTATCATCTCCGCAGGATCGTTCATCTTCGTGTTGCCAGGGACGACGTGGTCGACGACTGCGGTGCGAGGTGGGAGGCTATGGTGGAAATATGATGATTTTTATGATAGTGCACAACTCCAAGGCGTTCTCATTGAAAGGTCGGGCGGGTGTAGGAAGTACTGCTTTGGCCCCCGCTCTTTCCGGAATCCGCCATGCAAAAAGTGTCCTGAGGCTGAGGGGACGGCAGCAGCGGGATTTGGCCGTATTTATTGATTTGCATGACAAATGAAAGGGGGAGAGCGGATTTTGCTGTGCAGTCTCATAGAGACGAAAAATTTTCTTCCTCGTCTGCAAATCTTTTCTCTGCTTCTTGCATTTCATCTTCTTCGGCCGCGTAGCTTCTTCGCCCTCCGGGATGCGGTATGGCTCCGCTTTTCCGTGCATGAATTGCAAATATGTCATCTGGCTCTGGAAGATTCTGAGACTTGTGATGCACGTTCTGCATGAGCCATGATGTCTGTGATGCATGCCCTAGCATCACAGCTGTTTTGAGCTTGAGGGCATCTCGATGCCTATTCCGCATGACAAACGCCCTTTCCGCGTAGCAAAAATCGCATTCCCTTTGCTGCTCATGCAATACAGATTTTTTTGGAATCCAAATGCAGCATCACAAGTTGCATTCTTCCAGACCCAGACATTTTTGCATTCGATACCGTGTTTCCTGCATGTATTCCAGCCTTTCAGGGTTCTTCAAGAGCCACGGCGCTAGGTATCCGAGAAAAAAATATTGTAGGTGTAACTTTTTTGGAGGAACAGCATTACAAATTTGTCTGGCATTACAGCAAAAACCTGTCATGCGCAGATAGTACGGGAAAACGCCCTTTAATGGACCCTATGACGCATGCCAAGCATGACAGTAGGTGATACGGGGGAGCAGGTGGGGAGGTGATACGCTTGGGGAGGTGATCCGTGGGGAGGTGATTCAAAAGGGTGGGGAGGTGATTCACACTCCTACCCGCATCGTCGTACTCATGCCATTCGTCTGCCCCGTGGCGGCGTCTACCTAGGCCACCACCCGCCAAACCCGATGGAAACGAGCGCGATTTTTTCTGACATGTAGGGTCGCTGTAGCCCCATTCACCTCCTAGGTGGCTGGCGGAAAAGGAGGACAGGGAAGCACTGCTGGGCGATGAAACAGGTCTTCCCGGGGCGCCCGCGCCAGCGACGGTGCGTGATGGTGCTTTATCTTTATGCTCGCCCAGAACAAGAGCGCCCCTATCTTGCCTGTGCGTGTCAACGATTCTCGACGAAGTCCACGGCCGGCTCTGTGGGTGGTAGAAGCTATCCTGTTTGTTGTCACGTCCAATGCTGGAGGTGTTCGTCTTGTTTATTGTGCGACTCCAGTTCGACTTCGACGTGGTGTAGCGGTCGTCATCATGACCTTCGTCGCTATCTTGAAGATCATCAAGTTCAAGTAGAGCATAGTCCTTTTCTGGATAAAAATATCCCTCGTCTTCGTCCCACACATTGAAGATGGTAGGGTAATCCTCCTCGAGAATGGATGCTTCTGGTTCGCGGTCGTTATCGTTGCCGTTACCTTGTTCAAGAACTTCCTCGTCCACGGTTGGCCCTGCCCCACCGATCACTGCGTTTTCCGATTGGGTTTCGTTGCCCGTGCTTGCGCGTGCGTCCTCTTCCGGCGGCGTATCTGCTGCTGGAACACCATCGAGGTCCAGCATGTCTTCCTCGTGTGGGCCATCCCTCTTCCGCAACTCCGTATCATCCTTATCCTCTTCGCTCGGATTCCGCAAGACCATGGCCGCGTGGTCGTCTTGACGTTGTTCCACTTCGACTTCCGCCCCTAGCCCTAAGCCAGTTGGCTTATAAAAATTGCAGGCGCGGCTGTGTGCGAAAAATATAGTACAAACTATTGGAATCCAAGTTCCTTGCGTTGCACCAACACCAGCAGCAACTAAGAAGCTGGAGGGTATTTGGCTTTTGCGCCGAGGCGCAAGGCCAGGGGGGCAAGGTTCCTAACCATTTGGCTCCTTCATGTGTCACGCAACTGTTGCGTGACGCATAAACTCCGAGGAGTGCCTGTGCCCTTCTTTAGTCAATCAACACTGCGTCCCGTGGGCGACAGGGCCATGCGTACACAAACGTGGTCTGCTTCTTGCGTACATGTTGCAACGTAAAATCAAAATAGAAGCTTAGGTAGATCACTGTAGCCGGAGCTCACCCATTTGACCACACCAACGGCCCAGCGGTCTCCTTTCGAAGGTCGTGCACGCAGGTGCTAATCCACCAACCGAGCGCATGCAAGCACAGCCGAAGGCTGAGACATAGAGCAAAAGGGGCCACGCGCAAAGGCGCAGATATGTTCGCAAGCGAAAAATTGCACTGAAGAACGAGTGCGAGACGAGCATCGAACGCGAAGGAGAAACGCACACAGGTCCCGGAGAGTAGAATTGAAAATCTGCTGCAAAGAGCCGCAACAGAAAAGAAAAGAAAAAAAAATGAAGCTATAGCTACTGCACCGGGGCCGGGTCCCGGCGTGCTGGGACATCGTGCGTAAGAGCCAAAGAGCGAAGAGCCAAAACATCTGACTCTCCTCCGCACAAAGAACGCTGCCCCGATCTATTTTTCTACCGTAATTATGGAATGACTGCAGCGACAAGGTCGAGGCGCGCGACTGCTTGCAGCCTCGTTCTTGTCGTTCCTTACTCGTTCTTTCTACTTGAAGGGCCCGCGCACGCATTTTCTCTCGTATTGCTTACGCATTCATAAGCAATCAAACTGTTTGCTTGAACAGCCCAGATTACCACAGCCCCAGCTGAGCGCGGCATAGTTGGCTTCCTGTGCACGCAGTCCTTCATCTTGTTTCGTTCGCGAACCCCTCAACGTCGCATCTCGAAAAGGCTGCGCTAAACTCGGATTTGTTGTCGTCTTCGTCCGCAAGGTCTGCTCCTCAGGACTCTGAAAATCATGAATATTGTCGCGTAGAAAAGACTCTTCATGAGCAGGTGAAGCAATCCGACTACCTTCTTCTTCCAAAGCAGCAGGGCTCGTCCTTGCCCGGCTTGCATTCTGGAGGCGCCGTTTCGAATCCAAGTGATATAGAGGGGCGATGAAATAGTGACTTTCGTTCCTCGTGGAGGACGTAGAGGCGGCGTGCGGTGAAGAGAATCGCGACTGCTTCTTAGTAGAGTTGATTGGTGCAGCCGAAGTTGCTTCATCTCGGCGTGTTGTCTCGGGGACTGTGGGCACCGCCGCTAGTGGCAGTGTCGATTTCAAATTATTCTCGGCAGCATCAGCATTTTTTACCCTAGTATCTTCTAAGTCCATGACGACACCACCGATTCTTGCAGCGCGCTCTGGCTGGTGTAGTTCTGTGTGTCCCGTGGAATTATTTGAAGTGCCGGCGGTCGCGTTCGGAAAGTCCTGCTGGCGACCGGCATCGCTTCTGCTGACCAGCAACGTGGCGGACTCTTCTCTGGCGGCGCTGTGCTGTTCGTCCGTCTTGGCTCTGACACCACTAGTCGACCTCTGATTGGCAGTAGTCCCATGCGTTAGCGTTTCGACATTGTAATTTCGTTTTGTGCCGTGGCCGTGCGTGTCCAGCTCTACATCGACATATTCATGTGCACGATCGTCCTCGATCAATCCTTGATGCGCCTCATAATTGCGTGGCTGATCCAGCTCGGGACGTGAAACGCCAAGCACTTGCCTTCTCCCTCCTGTACTTAGTGCTTCGGGCCCCTGCTTGGCTGCATGTGCATATACATTCCAGCTCTCCGCTCTATCTTCATGCTGAGACGAAGGTGGTCCACCATCTACAAGCGGCGTCGTCCTCGCGCTAGCGTCTATATCGAAGTCCTCAAGTCCTCCAGGATTTTTTGTAGCAGACTCTGGCTTTGAAGAGGGGGAGGCTTTCATCGATCGATTCTTATCATCATCATCATCATCATGCTCCCGACGGATTACGCGACGGCCTGTTGTCAGTGATGGCCCAGAAAACAGCTCAGCAGCATGCTGGTACAAAACCAGCGCTCTCCCGCAGGGCAAGACGGGGCCCCTGAGACGAACCATAACAACTGCGAGAAGCAGTGGAGAAAGACGAATCAATCAATACTTTGTGCCACGGGCAAGCCACCCTTGGCTGCACGACATGGGTTGGGGATTCCGACAACCGCCGGCACGGAAAAAATGTTGCCAGAGCTGGTCGAAAAAAACATTATTCTATTTCAAAAGTTGCTGACTAATTACAAACACGAGGGGTGATGTTCTCCCGCTACGCTCTTCGATGGCGGGAGCAGTTGCAACCTTTAGCCGAAAGCGAAGCACAGATCTAATTTCGTCTGCGAACAACAGGAGTGTGGAGATTTTTTCCAAGGGCAAGCTGTATTCACGACTCAATGTCGAAAAAAACACAAATATGAACGCTGATAGTTTTCATTTGGTTTTGCCTTTCTGGCGCGCTGGTTCGATAAAGAACCGGGGGAAGCGAGGCCTAAATTTGCGTTCCACCCCGCGCGGAGCGAAGCGATTTCTAGGTGCGCCTTCTTCGGTTGACGTATCGATGTACAGTCGCAAGTCGCGCTTTCTCGCAAAACCAGTGCAGCGAGCTGCTCACGGGGGGACTGTATGTACGAAGAAAATGGCTGAAGATCACAGCGCTCCGTGCGTTGTGGTCATAGTACGTACTCGCGTCAAGATACTACCCGCGGCACAACCGGAGACGGTCCTACCGCTGCCATGTAAAGTGGCTTCATATCCGCTGCAGCCCAGCCGGCAAGTAGGACCTCCGAAAAGTAAGCGTCCACAAAACATCCCATTCCTGACGCACGCAACTCCCACGGCGAGGAAATAGCAGCTTCCTCGGCTTCAGTCTTGCTCTCAGAGGCTGTAGCGCCACCAGTTTCATGTTCATCCTTTCGTATTCGCAGATATTCAGTGGCGACATACAATCTATGCACCAAACGACCCGCCTGTAAGTGTTCTGTCCTATAATCTGTCTGGGAGGACCAGGCCGCGGCCGGTCGAGTTTCTTTCTGGTGGTCTCCTCCATCATGATGCGCCACTGCTGCTTCATCTTCGATTTCGTGCGACTTGAATTGACTAAGCACCGCCAAAGCGAGGAATCCGTTGCCACCAAGCGTCTGGCCACAGGCAGCGTTTTGCCCCAGGATGCGGGTTTGGTTTTGGTGCATCGGCGCGACCAACTCCAGCTGTGGACGACTCGACGCAGAAACTGACGGCTGTAGAAGATACATGCCAGACGTGTACATTTCTACGTTGTGCAGCAAGAGCAGAACTTTTTGCGGCTTCGCGAATCGCCCCTCCGCGGGAAAGTCCGGAACCAGCCTTGCGAGCAGAAATTCGAAATCAGCCACCGCCAGCGGCGCGCTGCTGCTCACCGCACGATCAAACGAAGCCCCCGTGCGCCGTTCGTAGATTACACGATCGGCAATCCTAGAAGTCGACCATGAGGAGAGCAAGTCGGCGCTTTGTAAAGAGATGCCAGCCAAAGACGCAGCTGTATGACGGGAGACCTGGAAAACAGCTGGATCGTATGAACCCCCCGTTGCCACCAGTTGCGGCCGGAGCTCTGATTGCGTCAAGAAAGTCGAACCCGTAGTTGTAGAAATGGTTGAAGATGAACCGTTGGGTTCTTCCAGTGCGCCATCTTCTTCGTGCCCGCTCAGAGTGCTGTCCCCCTGAATGGAGTCCAGTGCGTCCCATTTCGCGGTCACATTTGCGATGGCAGCATACATGACAAACGTCGACGCGTAAAAATCGTCCGATGCTGTGAGTGTACTTTGAAAAGGCAATGTGTCGTCCGGGGCTGTCGAAAGGTAGGGACTGGTCTGTGTGGACGCTTCTTGCAGAGCAACACGACCACTCGTCCAGTCGCCTTCACCTGTAGTAGTTCTCACAGCCTCACTTTCAGGCCCAACAGCGACACTCTGAGGACTACCAGACTTTGCGACTGTATCGTCCGAGGGAGATGAAGTGGTGCCCACACTACGCGTGCTCCTCGTGGCCGAGCCCGCCGACAGACGAAGTTCGAAATACTTCAGAAACTCTTCGCTGCTCCGCGATGAAGGAGCAGGCGAAGTACTAGAAGAAGGAGACTCGTCAGATGAACCATCGACTTCGGCTTCCTCATATTCGATTTCATCTTTCCCAAAGTTTCTACTTCGTCCAGCTCCCGCAGTGGAAGTAGCGCCTGCTCTCTTCATCCCGGAGTCCAGCCTTTGACGCAGGCTTGTCGGCTGCGTGGCTATTATTTCTACGTCTCCCGCGCTACCAGAATCCGTTTCGCCCTGCATAGAAGTAGAGCGCCTCCTTGGCGGTAGAATGTTTTGTTAAAAAAAGCTCCGCACTTCGCGTTCCACGACGCGATCCGCTGCAAGCCGCGCTCTACTTCTACCGTCGTCGTATGTGAGACCATTTCCATTTTCCGTCGTGAAACGAAGGAGAGGGGGCACTGTACTAGGGCGGCGGCTCGTCTCATGCCGCTGATCTGTCGCGTTGTGGTCCTCTTTCTGTCCTCCGTTCAGGCCACCCTCAACTGGCCGCGGTGACAAGGAAGACAACGGACGGCCGTCCTCGTTGTCGTCATTAAGCTCCGTCTCGTCCGAGGCTGCAGCGGCTTCTGCATTGAATTTCTGAACCGCAAACTCCAGCGCTCCCAGTACGTGCCCCGCATCGAGCAGCGCATAGCGCAGACCCCGCTCGCCATACTTGTAAGTCTGTCGCTGCCATACCGTTGTCAGCACAATGCCGAGAACGCCCGCGTCGGCGCGCGCCGGATGATTTTTTTTGCGAAAAGTGCCCACTTCGTAATCGTCATCACCGTATTCGAGGGAACAAATGACACCACAACGTGAAACAAATTGAGTTTGTATATTTATTTTTTCCTAACTTGATACTCGGGGATGACGCTCTTTCCCGCAAACCACGTAAGTAGGTAGGTAGATAGACATAGAATTCAGTAAAGATCAAATTAATAGGTGCACCTTCAAAGACGAGCCTGTGCTCCTTGCAGGTTGCGCTTTTTGAATGACGTTGACGACGTCACGAGAAACATAAGTACTAACATGCAAGGAGAATCCCCCTGAGACATCAAGATGGGATGACACTAACAGGGGTCGCACTGGCTCGGTTCTTTCTTGTGCGTAATCGTCCAACGCCATCCTTTTGTCTACAGCAGAGTGTTTATGAGCAGCCGAAAACGAACGTGGTATGTTCGATTGCAAATGCACATCATCAAACAGCTGCACACAAGAAGATAAAAAAATATAATATAATCTTTTTTATACTCTTAGGTTGGGTTGGCACACCGTCTGGCACGACGAGGATCCCTTTCCCTCACCCTCGGGTTCATTAGCACGACATAGTGCTGGGTTAGCATTTGTTCCCATACGCTACCTTACGGCGGCTCGTGTCAAGCTGGTAGGCCACCCGAAAACTATCGTCACGCACATCGTAGTGCCACACGTGTGATTGCAGAAAAACTTTCTTCCGAACCGCTCAAAAGAAAATCGAAAAACTTTCTTCCAGTGTATCAAGACGCACGGGAAATAGAGTGATCAAGCTCCGGGAGCACAAAGAGGACCAATCTATCTTCATCCGTCGTCCTTGATCATGCTGCATTCTGAGTGTTTCTAGTTTTTTTTTCCCACTTTTCGTGATTTTCCACCGCTACAACAACACTTGCTCTAAATGCACATTCTCCATCTTCGCTTGTCAACAAGCGAAGATGGAAAATGTTGCAGGAGGTTCATCGTGAAATTGCAGGTGATTCTATCAGAAAGTTCGATAAGCTGGATACGTCTGTCAAGATACGAGACGACAGCCCATGCGTTTCAGCACTCCGAGTCCCACCAGGCTGGTCCGCCCCAGAATTAGCTAATATCCGCGAACGGGCGAAATCTGGAGGGGTGGCATGAGCTTGCTGACTCCGGAACCGGATTTCTTGAGCGGTTGCGGTTTGATAGAATAGAAAGTAGATTTCCGTGCCGTACAATGCGCCGGAAGAGGGGTAGACACGCAAGGACCGTTATGCAAGCGAAACACCACAACCACGACATGTACTGCTTCTACCATACACCATCAGCAGCTGGAAATGGAATGCACCTGTCTGAAAAGATAAAGAGACAGGTCAATGTGCCTGGGCATAGGGTTTGATGCATTTGACGGGTTTAAGTTTATCTCGTTAGCGATGGGAGTTCCTCTTTGTGAGGGAGCTCTAGCTGCAGCAGCTGCAAATGAGTCTACCAAGACAAGGAACCGCCGGAATAAAACATGAACTTCCAATATCTCCCGTTGGTTCCGGATAGGATCCATGAGCTCCGAGCTTGGTGTTGATATATGCTTTCGGTTCAGGAGCTCTGAATTATGCACCCTTCTATTGATATCAATGTTGTAGTTATTTCCAGGTAAACCAAATCGAGATGAAGTGTTTTTCCCTTGCAGAACCATTTAACGAAGGCCTCCGGACAGATTATGCCAAAGGAAGAATCTTCCAACGTGCGCTCTTAGGAGGAGGTAGAAGCGAAGCAGCTACTGAAAGAAGACTCCCTACAGCACAAATTGTTTATGTATTATCAGCAATCCATATTCATGCCTCTGAAGGTGCACGAAAATGACAAAAGTACAACTATTGTCCTGAACTCATATGCAGGAGCGGGGGGCGGGGGCTCGTGAGGTATACATGATTCAGAGGCTCTACATTTAAGCTGAAGGCCTGAACAAACGCCTTCACAATGCCAACTAGCGTAGCGCGATCGCGATGGGATGAATAACAAGATGCCCAGAAATAAGATCCGCGTCAGAGCTACGACAGGATCAGGATGACCAAGTGCCCCAAGGCAAGAGAAAGCTGCATCACATCGAGCAAGCAGACGGAAACAACCTGCAATCATTCATGCTTGACGAGTTTCTAGAGCTGGTGCGCAGATTCATGAAGCTCAATCGATCGAAGATTCTCCCTCTTTTCATTTGATAACGACTTGTAGAGACTTCCACTGTGTAATTTTCAGTGCGTTCGTGGCCACGTAGCGCGCCACAGGTTTCATAATGTCTGCGGCCAGAGCTGGGGTCGCGACAGTAGAATTCACACCCCGACAAGGCTTGCTCCAATACTTGTTGTGGCTATCGCATTCCGTGTGTGTTTCTGGCGAAGTTCTTTCTTTTGAAGGACCTAGAGAAGCCTGATCGACGTCTTCGTATTCATCCGCTCCGACAGGAACGGCACAATCCAATTTTTGCAGTCGCTCGAGTACAGCGGTAAGCGCAGCAATGCTACCGCAACGGTCGCATTTATTTAAGTTTTCGCTTTGTTCAACTTCTAGACAGGAATTAGGGACCCGCGGGCGTTCCGAGATATCATTGCGTGGACCACCCCTCCGCTGTAATTGCGGCTGCTCAGCCTCAATAAGCTCTCGGCGTTTTTCGTAGTCTTCGTAGTAGAACACTGAGGGCATAACTCCAACTGCAGCGGCGGGCTCCTCCTCCTTCGGCGAAGACGCATCAAAAGTGTGTTGCGTCCGATCGTGAAACCACAACTCGGTTACCTTCGCCGCACGGTTGTAGGAGGAGGCCGCAGCCAGACGAGCCGAAGATCTATTTGTTTTCACGCCGTCCTCGGAGTCTTGCTGCTGCTCGTTCTCCTTCGTACGAGGGTCCAACTCTCGAGCTGCAATCTCCACAAGTCCTTTCACAGACCACAGTGGGGCCACACGCTGCAATTGGAACAATTGCAAAAGAGCCACATAAGAAAAGCGCAGCGCCATGCTAACGGAAAGCTGCCGCGGTATTTTTGTGCATGTGCACATTCTCTTCTTTGTAGTAAGATTAGCACCAGGACCGGAAGATGCGTGGCTGGTGACTACTTTCTTAGAAGAAAAGCGACGATCTAGAGAGTCTTGAGCTTTGCCGCGGTTGCAGTACCTTCAATAAGACTCGAATCAATCGAGGCACTGCGCTCGACGCCCCGGCACGGGAGGCCATTTTCGCTGTCGCGCAAAGATGCTGGTGTCGATCTTCCAGAAAACATAAAAGCAAAGTGCTAGGGAGGGCACAAGTCGAGCAATGTCGCCCAGGAGAATCGTTCTAGCAAAAAAATCTAGCCCAATACCTGGTGAGACCGTTAATAGATCATGTTTCCGCTTTGATAAGGGATCCAGGATCCTACGAGCAAGGTGAGTCGGAAGTTCTCACTTCTCGTGATTGCTTACTTACTACATTTTCACTTCTGTTGCCCTGGTTGTGCTATGACTTCATTTAATCATGCGCGCACCATCAAACTGTAAGTAAGTGTCATGCTTTCAGTCCGACGGACCCCAAACCCGTCAGTATGACCCTTGTGCCTGGCTGCTGGCAAGAAACTAGCTCTGGTCGGCCGGAAAACCTTTCTGCAGGAGCTCGATCTCTTGTTGAAGAGAATCCGAATTACTATCAACTCCATAGCGGCTCATCACAAAGCGATCGTCGAATCAGTGAATGCTCTGCATGTAGTTGCTTCCACCTCAAAAGCACGCAGTACCAAGAAAAATTCGAAGTCAGCAAAGATTGCATGGCATTGTAGTTGTGGCATTTTTCAAACCGAAACTGTTTGTTACACGTCACAGAATAGCGTTACTGCTATTCGTGATCCACCCTAGAAAATTGTACTCGTTTCTATTTCATCAGTCATTTGCAAAATAGAGCACGCCACCACGCGGTCTAGAAGATCAAGATCTCCTACTACACTAGAAAATAGAAGAATCGAATATGATTATGCTAGAGATATGGACATGATAGACTTAGACTTGATTTTTGTGCGAAGTAATACAAAGTGCACTCTTTCTTGTTCATTTACATTTTCGACGAACTAATATACCGGATTCATCTAAGTACGTACTTTTGTTGAATTTCCATTTCGCCAAACGAGGACATAGTATACCAGTTTCGGCTTCGAGACTCCCAAAACAATAATCATCGGAATCAATTTCGATGTTGTTTGAGGGACTCGGTTCTAGTTCAACCTCAGATTTTCAATCTTATGCATTTCCATTTGTGCTTTCGCTTTCCCCTCCTTAACCATAAGATTCATTTCTCGTCGACAAGAGAGGGCGGACGCACATGCAGCGTAAAACAGCTACACACAGCTACTGCTACAGAAACAGTAACAGTGCGACAATAAATTTGATACAGAAACTACGCTCTGCGCAAACATGCATCCATGGTAAAATCTCCATATCCAAATTGCTTCCTCGGCAAGGTTCAATAGACCTCTTCATCTTCTACGCTCGTTGCAGCAGGTCACGGGCTCCCGCGTAGTAGTAACTTTCGTCATCCACCGGATTTGCTTCCCCACCAGCCTGCTGTGACGATGAAAACGCCCCTGATCCCTGGATTAGGATTACTACAAGCGCAGCATTACTACGAGTACGATACGAGTATGTGAAGCTGACAATAATATCACCGAAACCTCAGTCGTGCATCGTGAGTGATGCCTTCATTTTGATGTCAAGCCTGCTTCAAGTCTCGAGTGAATCAGGAATACAAACACCATGATCGACGGAGAACATGCAATCTCTAGTTATAAGTCAGAAAACCCATTATTTAATAGTATCCCGCAATAAAAACAAACAATAGAAACGAAAAACAAAAACAAAGAATGAAAACGAAAAACGCAAACAAAGAATGGAAACAAAGAATGGAAACAAAGAATGGAAACGAAAAACGAAAACAAAGGATGGAAACGAAAAACGAAAACAAAGAATAGAAACGAAAAACGAAAACAAAGAATGAAAACAAAGAATGAAAATAAAAAACAAAAACAAAGAATAGAAACGAAAAACAACAACAACGAAATGCAGACAAAGTGCCCAAGCTTCTAAGCGGCGAAGCCTCGAAACGATGAGGCCTCGAAACGCCGAAGGAAGCGGCGAAGCCGCGAAGCCTCGAAGCAGCGAAGCCTCGAAGCAGCGAAACCTCGAAGCAGCGAAGCTTCGAAGCGGCGAAGCCTCGAAGCAGCAAAGCCGCGAAGCAGCGCAGCCCCGAAGCAGCGAAGCCCCGAAGCAGCGAAGCCTCGAAGCCTCGAAGCAGCGAAGCCTCGAAGCAGCGAAGCCTCGAAGCAGCGAAGCCTCGAAGCAGCGAAGCCTCGAAGCGACGAAGCCTCGAAGCGGCGAAGCCTCGAAGCAGCGAAGCCTCGAAGCCGCGAAGCCTCGAAGCAGCGAAGCCTCGAAGCAGCGAAGCCTCGAAGCCGCAAAGCCTCGAAGCGGCAACGCCTCGAAGCCGCAAAGCCTCGAAGCAGCGAAGCCCCGAAGCCTCGAAGCGGCGAAGCCTCGAAGCAGCGAGGCCTCGAAGCAGCGAAGCCTCGAAGCAGCGAAGCCTCGAAGCAGCGAAACCTCGAAGCAGCGAAACCTCGAAGCAGCGAAGCCTCGAAGCAACGAAGCCTCGAGGCCCCGAAGCCTCGAGGCCCCGAAGCAAGCAGCGAAACCCCGAAGCAGCGAAGCCCCGAAGCCTCGAAGCCCCAAAGCCTCGAAGCCCCGAAGCAGCGGAGCCCCGAAGCAGCGGAGCCCCGAAGCAGCGAAGCCCAGAAGCAGCGAAGACCCGAAGCAGCGAAGCCTCGAGGCGGGGCAGCAACGTGCGAGACGAAACCTCGAAGCACGAGCCGGCGCCAGGTCGTGGCCAGAGGAAGCCTGCCAGGCCGGTGCCAGATCATGGCCAACCCGGTGCCAAACAGGGCCAAACTAACCGGCGCAAGGTCGCGGCAAGGCCGGTGCCAGATCACGGCCGAACAAAGCCCGCCAAGCCCGCCGGTGCCAGATCACGGCCAAGCCTGCCAGCCTGCCGGTGCCACATCATGGCCAAGCCTGCCGGTGCCACATCATGGCCAAGCCGGTGCCAGATCATGGCCAAGCCGCCCGGTGCCAGGTCGTGGCCAAGCCGATGCCAGATCATGGCCAAGCCGGTGCCAGATCATGGCCAAGCCGGTGCCAGATCATGGCCAATCCGGTGCCAGATCATGGCCAAGCCGGTGCCAGATTATGGCCAAAGCCTGCCAAGCCGGTGCCAAGTCAGGGCCGAGCCAGCCGGTGCCAGGTCGAGGCAAAGCCGGGGCCAGATCATGACCAAAGCCTGTCGAGCCGGTGCCAGGTCGTGGGCGAGCCGGTGCCAGATCATGCCCAAGCCGGTGCCAGATCGTGGCCAAGCCGGTGGGTGCCAGAGAGATCATGGCCAGGCCAGCGCCTGATGAGAAAGATCAAAGCCAACCCGGCGCCAGATCATGGCCAAGCCGCCCGGTGCCAGGTCGCGGCAAGGCCGACGCCAGACCATGGCCAAGCCGGTGCCATATCATGGCCAAGCCGGTGCCAGATCATGGCCAGGCCCGTTCCAGGTCGTGGCCAGGCCGAAGCCGGCGCCAAGTCATGGCCAAGCCGGGGCCAGATCATCTCATGACAAAGCCAAGCCGGTGCCAGATCATGGCCTAGCCGCGCCCGCCGGCGCCAGGTCGTGACCAAGCCGGTGCCAGATGAATCATGGCCAAGCCTGCCTGCCTGCCTGTGCCAGAGCATAGCCAAACCGGTGCGGAATCATGGCCATGGCAGCAAGTGCCAGGCCGCGGCCAAGCCGGTGCCAGCCAAATCATGGCCAAGGCGGTGCCAGGTCGTGGCCACGCCGGTGCCAGGTCATGGGCATGACCGTGCCGGTGCCCGATCATGCCCAAGCCGGTGCCGGACCCTGGCAACGCCGGCCGCTGTCGGGCCCTGGCCAAGCCGGTGCCCGACCATGCCCGCCCCCCGCCGCCAGATCGCGGCCACGCCGGTGCCAGCGTGCAAGATGACGGCAAAGGCCAACCTGCCCGCCGCGCCGGCCGGTGCCGGATCGTGCCGACGCCGTTCTGACGCTTTGAAAATCGCCGGCAGATGGGCCTGCCTGTGCTGAAGCGCCGACAGCGATTCTCTACAGAGACGCGCTGAGTGCTGCTATTCATCTAGCGGAATACTATTAAGTCTGCAGGTTACTGGACACGGGAAGCGGGATAAGGCTAGTAAAGGAAAGGGATATGCATTTCATTCTTTAGTACAAAAAGTGTAAGTGTATGAAGGAATAACTCTTGACACGGTCTGGCAATGCATATGCAATTCGACTCTGTAGCTAGCGTCACATGCCAACGCGGACCACGGGAGGTTTGATCATCATGATAGCGGCGTGGAAAAGGAAAAAAAGTCGGACAGCGAGAAACCCGAGCTCGCTTTCTTCATTCGATACGGGCCGTGGGACGAAGACCCGCCACCGCGGCCAGAAGAATAAGAATACGAGAGGTCCTCGCGCGGGCCAGCAGCGGATTGCCCTTCTCCCCGCTCGTTTTCTTGCTGCGCGAGCAGCAACATGGTGCGCCTGGGTGGATTTCCGAAGTTCGCTTGTTCCGCCGGTGAGTCCGAGTCCTTCGCAGCCTCCTGGCTAGTACGAAGAAACGGCGCGAACCTGCGGAAGGACGGGTGTAAATTCGACAAATTCAACATCTCACTGCTTGCGTCGTTTTCCGCTCGTGGTGCTGGTTGGCGGTTTAATCCGGTGTCACCTTCTGGACTTGCACCTCGCCGTGCTGATGGAATCCCAATGCAACTCTGCGGCTGCTCTCGTGTTCCACTTGTTGTGACATCGACGGTTTGATAACTACTTGTGCCGACGCAGCCGCTAAGCCAGTCGCGAAACACGATAAGCGGCGGAGCCGGAACAACGTCAGTACCGGCGGCAGGCAATTCGGTGGAGTCGTCGATCCTTCCCCCACGTCGTGACCGGGGTTCTCCGTTGGGCCTGTAGCGTCCGCGTCGCGACGGTCTTCCAGATCTCCTACTTCCAGAGAAGGAACCGCCCGAAGTTGCAGATGGAGACATGGTGTACGGGTCTCCTTGCTGAAGACCCTCTTCCGTGTCGCCGACCTGCTGTTCCTGTGCACCAACGCCGCTACTGCTGCTGCAGCAGCCACCCAGAATGACGCGGCGAAAGGACTCGAACCGCTGCGAGCTTTCGGGCCGGCAGCACCAGCAGAGCGACCGGATGAAGTCCCGCCATCGGTTTTCGTGGAAAAACTCCTCCTATGGATTGTACAAATGTCTGGGTCTGGAAGGTTGGAACTTGTAATGCTAGCTTTCCATACCTAGACAATCTGTATTGCATAACCAACAAAAGTCGCAGCCTCTTTTGTCATGCAAAAACGCAGTTTCTAACGCGGATTGCCTATGAGAAAGCGCTTTGGGAAGTTGTCATGCCGGACTGCATTCGGAAGTGTTTTCATCATGCACATTGACATTTTAGCATCACAAGTTTCCAGACCCAGACACTTTTGCATTTCATACCTCCACCAGCGACAGCCCTCGATAGAGGTGCACCAAATCGGCGCCGGCGGACTCGGGCCAAGGCGACCACACCTTCCGCACACAGGCGGTGCTCAGGTCGACGACTTTCAAGCAACAAGCGTCGCTGAATCCACAGCAGGGTACGCCTGTTGAAGAACCTCCTGCACCTGCTACCCCCCCGAAACAACAGCAGACCCCGGCGCCCGGCGTCGAAGAGGAGGGTAGAGCAAAAATACCAGGACACGACGGGCAGCTGCTGGCAGCGGCCGACTTATTTTTCGCCAAGGTGCTAGCGAACGCGGTCGTGAGGGGACTACACCAGGTAGCAAGGGCGTTCCGGAAGCAGCAGAAGGTCGGCTCGGGTTCTGTTTCGTTCCCGGAAAGAAGGCCAGAAGGGGTGGCAGATGCGAGCGACAAAGAGGGACGCCGTCTCACACTCCCACCAAGGTGGTGTTGCTCCGTAGGAGTTCCTGCTGGTGCTGCAGCAGTGCCAGCACTTTTCGTCGTCGTCGGACAACAGCCGCAACAGACCCCCGTCCCCCGCAAAACCAAGTCCGTGCAAACCAGTGGGAGCGAGCTGGCACAGTCGTCAGCGGTGGCCCGCAAACACGCCTGACAGCCCGCGAAGCTGCGCTCTGGGTGCGGCAATCGGCGGCAGCGAATTTCGTCTCCCGAATGCCTGCTCAGCATGCTCGTGGGCCGGCTTGGGCCGGCTTTTGTGAACAACAAATACATCTTTTCACGCCTCGAACTCAGAGTTCACTTTCAAAGAAACGACATACATGTCTTTATCTCGCTCGCATATGTATTCCTGATTCAAATTTCATCCACCATGCAGTGCTCGTTGACCAAACACCGCCGGTCAACGGCGCTTTTTCATTTTTTCAGAGACCGATTGCGATACGGTTACGGATGAATGAAAATGTAAGGATGACGACGCACATCTGTCGAAGCACGCGTCTCGATCACGAAACTTTGAGGTGGCGCGGATGCTGGTGCGCGCATGAGCCGCAAAGTTGTATCGCATGATAGCTTTCTTCCTGTAAACAGAAGGGACAGTAGCCGGTGCTTTGCGCCAACCAGAGTGACGTTGCACCGCTAACAATTCGCGCCCGCTATCCTGCACAAAATCATCGTTGTAATCGTGTGCGAAAGCGAATAAAGGAAAAGCGAACATAAATATGAATATCTCCTTGCTTTTCCATATCCATTCGTAAAAATGTATGATAAACATATTCGCATACCTATGTCCACTCCAAGGAGAAGATCCAGCATGTTTCACTCCAAGGAGAATCTGGCATGCGTAGCGTAGGAGCTTACCAACAGACACGATGCAATTTGTGCGATGCATACCCACAACCCACAGTCGATGTTGATGCAGACTAGGTGCGGCCCCGCTCCGGCGGCTTGCGCGGCACAGAGCCCCGAAAACAGACAGCAACAACTCATCGCACCGCACAGGAACTGGCGCCGGTGAATTTCAGCCTTCACAAGGTCCACGGCCCAAGGCAATCGCCGCGTCCACGCCTGGCCTTCCTCCGTCGCCAGCCATGGCACCTTGGCGATCAGGGCCGAAAACTCGGCTTCCGTCGGCGAGTGGCCTCCCAGGACGCGGCGCAACTGCTCGACGCGGTACCGGTGGGCATTGGCCATCGGTGTGTCGGTGTCGACGCCACGTGGTGGTACATACGACGAACCCTCCTCTGGTTGCACATTTCCCGCTTCCGCAGAAGCTGATCTTCCTGGCGGCGGAGACGGACGTCGAGAAGTGGCACCGTGTTGCCCAATATTTCTGGGTGCCCCCGCCGGTGTGGTTGTCGTGTTGCTCTCGACCGCGTCCTCCTCGTCGCAGAAGAGCTGAAAGAGCGCTGACTGTACCTCGCGCAGTCGCTTGGGGTTGATGGACGAAGAGGGGTCCACTTCGTACGAATCAAAGCGCATGGTAAAGGCCTGTTGCATCGGCCGTGCCGCGTTTACGCCCCCTGCGCTAGTGCAACCATTTCGCAGCGACGCCTCCTCCTGTTCTATCTGCTCAAAATACTCGTCGTCAGAAACCGAAGGTGCGCAAATGTTATGGAATTTTGCACAGCAGGAAGGCAATTGCTCGCCTTGTTGTTCATCTTCGTCAAGATCCGAATCAGAAAAGTCCTCGCCGATTTCCTCACAACTGTTTCTGTTCGTCCCGAACCATCTATCGTTTTTCCTGTTAGTACTTCCTGCGCGGCTGCGCGAACCAGGAGAGCGGGCGGCTCTCCTATCGTGTCGCCGCTCGCGAGGAACGTCGCGGCCTTCTCGTGGTTGATGCTGGTCACGTCTGGCGCTCCTGTCGACGTAGAAATGTTCTCGATCGTCAGCTTCATTCAGGGCCAGTGGGTGCCAAGACGAACCACGCAATGGTCGTCTTGACAAACTTTCTTCATGGCGCGGTTGCTCTTCTTGTATTGCTGCGGGCGCTCCTCCGATCAACATGGAGTACAGAGAACGAGAAGCAGTAGAATCGTGTTGAAAAATTCGCGTAGCCGGAAAAGCGAAATAACCGGACTCTGTAATACATATATGCATGGCAAAGGAGGAGCTGCCCACAATTCATATGCTAGCAACGCGGACTCCTGACATGACAGGATAGGAAAAATGAAATCATAGGTACCCAATGAATGAGAATCAACCTTAACCTAAGACAAACAACAGGCCCCTAGAAGTCTTTTCGTGCAACAAAAGGCGTTTCCATTTGGTTTCCAATCACTAATGAAATTTGCATCCAAAACACTTCGCAGTACTGATCAGGCTTGACGCTTTTCAACTTTTGTTTGATACGCAGAACGACCACCACTTTGGCTCTCCTCGTCGAGATCGGGGCTTCGCTTCCTGAAAGCGGCTGTCCCATCCCCATGCGAACTTCGGCTCCCATTACCCTTTCCCCGCTGCAGCAACCCGCTCGGGGAAGTCCTCTGTCGCTGTCCCACATCATCATTTTCACCGGAAGCCTCCACCAGTTCTTGTGCGTCCGAAAAACCCAGCCGGGAGTATTCAGCTGAGGCGCTCGGAAGGTGAAAGAGTGACCTCGCTGCGACGAAAAGGATCGGAGCAGAAGCTCGTATTGTTGCATCTGACGTATGGCCTTCCGGACCAAAGGTTAAGGTACCGGCAAACCAGGCAGGGAAAAATAAGGCCGACAAATTTACAACGACCCAAATCCACAGAAGCATCGATATTGAACGAGCCCCTCGATGATAAAGAAACCAACGATGTTTGTAGCGCTCAAGCAAGAGCAGGAACTTCATCGTCGATACTCGCGTCCTAGTTGTACCTCTGATGATGTATACTTGATCACCACGGACGAGGCTGCTCTGAGTCAATAAGCGTTTTCTGATCGTGTCATCTCCTCATGCATTGATTCTGTTGTTTTTCTTTTTTATCTAATTCCCTAGCCTGCGGCCCTCCTGTCTTTGAAAAAGCAGGGCTACACAAGTAGGAAATACACATAGAAGTCCTTCATTGCCTAGACAACCTATCGACGATCCACATCCAGTGGTCCTCAGTGAGTACCCAAATGCGACAAGCAGAGTAGATCAAACAGCGATAAAAAAAAATTGAGGATCACCACGCGAACACATGGACATGCGGCATCATGTTTTCGCGTGCCATGCAGCCGCGCCCCCCTTGTCATCCTTGCGAAGCGTCATGCTGGACTTGGTTCGAGGATCAGCTCGATCAAAATGATCTTGGCTTCACTACGTTTCGTTTCTTTTTGCAAGACCGACTGTTGTAGAGCCGTGTGTTTCTTTGTAGTACGTCATATTACACACCCTGACTCCGCGTAATTCTAATGGTGGAGGGCCAGAGCCATTTGCTGACTCTCGCCGTTCATCTCCGGAGGATCTATAGTACGTTCATGTGGTTCTTGAGTGTGCTTTCTCAACATCATCATATCTTTCTCCTACTGTAGAAGTTGAAGGATTGTGCCGATTTCCTGCTTCCTTGCCGCGTTTCTTCGGTCTTCATCGCAACGGCATTTCTAGTAGAGCAGTATCTCGCCTCCCTATGGATCCTTCATCTGTCGGAAGAACGTCGCGGAAGAATCGCTTCCCCCGAGGAGCATCGAAGACAACAAAAGCTCTGCATGGTCTCGGTATGAGATGGAAAACGGTCCCCATACGAACGAGCCAAGCAACCTCCATTGGTGGAGTACTAAACTTCATGATTACATCGTGACCGCTCGGACTGTGTAGGAGTGCCCCTTTGGTTCTACACTTTCACTTTGGCTAGCTTTGCACATAGCATTCATCTTGATGCGATGCGTATGCTTGCTCTCTTGGAGGTTGTCACAGTGTGGCGCAGCGTTGATAGTTCATGATCATGACAGGGCAAGTGCATGAGCCTACCACTTACTTTCAGCTCTGCGTATACCAAAGCAGAGGGAAGAGGTCCTCGTTGGAGAAAAAATTCATTCACTCGGTGCCACGCTAAGTAGCACAGACATGGAGAATCTTCTTCCACCCGGGTGCAGCTCGCCCAGGGGACTAAAAGCACTCGTTGACACAAGGATACTCGCTGCCTTTCCTGCTCGGCAGCTTTCTCCAGTGCCATGCGGTGAGCTTCCTTTTGCAGGTCCAACACGCACAAAAAGTTTGTAACGGGTCCCCTGGCAGTCGCCGCACCGCCGGCACGCGAGGCCGGCGAGCTGGACCCCCGCCTGCGTCGAGGTGACGCGGAGCGAGGCGATGCAGCAGAAAGTACAGGTGAGTGCGGCGCGCATGGAGATGGCGTGCCAGTTCTTCCACTTGCCTCTCTCGCCGCTGCCGTTTCGTCTCCTACAATTTGTTCCGACGCGGCGCCATTGTTTTTCCTCGTCGTGCCGGCGTGGATGAGGTCGGTACCACTGGTACCACAAGCGCGCTCCTCGGGTGCTAAAAAAGCCGCGTCGGTAAAATGATCCGTGCGTGGAAGGTACAGCTTTCCGTAAACGTCACAGTCTACCACAACCCAGTTCCGGTCGTGCACGACGCCCCGCACGGCCTTCCCGGATCGCAGAACCTTGTAAAACCGCCCCGTCTTTGCGCAGTATGCCGGTGTGTCTTCGTGTTGTAGATCCGCCTCGTCGTGGTCGTGCGAGCCCGCGCCGGCGGACGTGTCACGATGCTTGTTCATCGGATCAAGCGCAAAGTTCTCCGACGCGTCCGCATGGACGTACACGCGCTCCCGCGGATCGTTGGCGGGCTTCGTGAAGTATGGCAGGAAACACGCGGCAAAGTGCTTGGTTCCGCGCGCACTGTAGAGTAAAGCTTTGCTTGTTCCAGCACCCGTACTGCGTTTCAGCGGACTGTCCCCTCCGCCGGCAGCGTTGACCAGACCGACGACACGGAATAGAAGCTCTGCTCTGTCATCGAAGCGGAGCCCGCTAATACAACCACTACTCGAGGCCAACGCACCAGCAGATCCCTCAGTCACCGCACCGTACAGTTGGTCCTGAACGCCTATCGTTGATGGTTGTACTATCGGTTCCAGAAAGCTCGCTGTCTTGCCTGACGTCCCGAGTATCGGTGTCCTAGTTATCAAAGACCGCTCCGAAACGCGAAGCTTAATTTTCTCAGGTCGGATAGTTTTATCGTTCTTTCTTGTTGTAGTTTCTGCACCTTGATGTTCATAATTATTTTGGCTAGTCTCTAGAACCAGCGGCAGTGACACGATTCGGGACACCGACAGCTCAAGAGGAAGGGCGAACACGACGCTGAAGCGCGGCTCTCGCAGGCAAAACAATCGCACCGGAGGGGCTACACTCTCGAGGTGCAGAATGCGCCGCAGCGCGGTCTCGATTTCCAATACCATGCGACTGGAGACCCAGCTACCCAAGCGGAAGAAACGGCGAAGGATGCTGTTGCACTCAGTCAGAGCCTGCGACCAGCGTCGCGCGACGGAGGCGTAGTCGGCCGCAGTTTGCAGCACGTAGGGCAACAGCTCCGGCGGCGGCGCATTCTCTGAGTTCAGCCGGGGAACCACGAAGCCCAGGCAGCTGGTAGCTGTTGTCGTGGGTGAAAGGAGGAGCATGCGATAGCACCGCCCAGATTCCTCTCGCAGCAGTGCGCTCAAGAGGGAGCTCGCAGAAACCTGTGCGGTTGCGGCCGGAGCCGGGGCGACAAGCTGCCCGACTTCCATTTTACTTACACGGTAGAATGCGAATGAAAGCAGAATCAGGGACTGGCGTGAGAATCCGATAAAGAGAAACTACTGCCAGCATAGAGCTTCTCAGCTAACGGTATGGAAGGGGCACACTGGGCCACGTCTGCTTGGCAGGGCCGTCGGTTCTACGTCCAACGAACAACAACGCTGCTTGTCTGAGGCAGAGGCTCACAGTCACATTCATTCGTTGAACAGGGCAATGCAATAATATTCGTATGATCTTACCAAAAGAGCGAAGCGTGTCTTCTAAGTTGAAGTTCCAAACTACTCACGTTCCAGGCTATACGTTTAGGTGCTAGGACCACACTCACGCTCGTCTCCAACAAATATTTTTGGGTCATTTTTCAAAATTTGCCAGGCCCCGAGATTGTATTTTCACCTACGAAACATGAAATTTTGGCTCCTCGCGTTGGAGGCCCCTATCCGGTGTTTTGGTCTGGTTCTGCTCGCGCTGGGCCTTGCGTTCTGTTGTAGGGAGCTGCAAAGCTACGCAGCCTCCGCCTAGTAGAGAGGTGCGCCACTCCAAACACACACACACACACGGAATGATTGCTCTTATTGCGGCGCTCCTCTCTCACCCTCGTCGCTACAAGAAACCTCCTGCGCTCTAGCGCAGATTGATTCTGGCGGTTCCGGTTGGGATTGGGTTGTAGACGCTGCCGCTATATAAAGCTGATCGAGCATAATACTAACGCCCGATCGATATACACAACTCGTGTGCCGATCTCTTGGTTGTGACTTCGATGTTTTTTTTGGAATCGGTCTTCTTCTACAACTTCTCATTACTACAAATCGCTGGTCGTCTTTATTCATTGGTTTTTTAGCTTTGTCACCGGAGTCGCCGTCCACGCTCGCGGCGATCTGCCATATTGATATTCATACGTGTTCAGTGTCAGAATTCCAAGTTGCAATAGTATCATATTCATTCAATTTTCGCGCAAGCACGATAGAAACTCGAAGCGTGAAACAGATCATGAAACGTTGTTGTAGTACAGCCTAGTTGTACAATCGAAAATTCTGTCTTTTTCCTACCAGGATCAAAGCAAAGGCGAAACATCGGTGGAAGGGGAAGACATGAGGATGAATTAGAGTCTCTACTTTCTTTGCAGATCATCCTCTTCCTCAACATCTCTCTTCTTTACTTATCATGATTTTGATCGTCCTGTCGTAATCGGAATCACATCGCAACTACCACTTCCACACCGTGAAAACTTGCAGCTTCTTCCATTAGGACGTCGAACGAATTAGGTTCCCAAAACCTCCTGCTTCCTCGTCGACGATCTCGGGAGTTGAATTTGAGGATACAGATAAAAGGTCTCCCTCCAGCGGGCAGTCCGCCAGCAGTTGCAGGCCTAGCGCTTCGGCGTGGTTCGTAGCCGCACCGCCGGCGCTCGCATCGCTTTTGGATCCTGCCCGTGATGACGGAAACGACAGGGATCTTTTTGACTTTCCTTTTGTAGCAGTGGATTCCGTGTTTTTATTTCGTTTCACGCGCACTGCCTCCGAAGTCTTGTGGTTTTGGCGGCTGTTTGACGGGGTTGATAATGCCGACAAGTCTACTTCGGAAGTAGTCGACATCATCTTCGTCGCTCCATCTGGTGGTGCGCCACCGGAGGCGGAGGTGCTCTGGGACTGTGCAAACAGACCAGCTTCAGACGAAACTCCTGCTTGCACCGTTGCAGTCCCGTTGTCCCCAGCGATGCTGTGGACTGGTTTGCTGTTGCTGTGGATTGGCAAAACGTCAGATTGTTCTGGGCCAGCGCAGTGGCGTGTGCTACCGGAGCTAGTACTGCGCTCACCGTCGTTACACCTGGGCTCGATTCTAGGAGTTGATACCACCGTGACTACTTCATCTTCTACGGCAGGCACTACTGCACGAGACGCAGCTGTAGCCACGATGGCCGTGGAGTCATCTGTACTGCCAGATGATGCAGGGTTCAAGGCTCCTTGTGCTTCGCCTTGTTCTGGTAGACTTGAAGACGCCACTGCTCGTGCCGCCGCATGTACAATTGGTGAAGAAGGTGCTGCAGCGGCGTCGTCTACTACCACCGGCAGCGGCGACCGCAATGGCTCGCGATCAAGACGAGAAGCGAGAGGGGGGGAAGCATCCTGTCCGTCGTCTCCGACAGTGGCGCATGGAAAAACGCCACCTTTGTTCTTCAGCTTCCAAGGTGACGGGGTTGCACTTTTTCGTCCCTGTAGTGCCGTCTCATCCGCTGGCTTGGTCGGACTTTCAAAGAGCTTCCGACGCTCTGCTACCGAAGAGAATGGAGCCGGCCCCACTTGTTGCGTCGCAGCGATCACGTCCTTCTTGTCGAACCCTGCGGAGCACCATGGGTCCGCAAGACAAGCGGGCGACGCAGCACCACTTGGACTGGTTGAGTTCTGCTCTTCTTCTTCCTTCGCGTTGGCATCTGCACGTCCAGAACCCAGTCGCTGCTGCAGATGTAAAAAGTGGCTTAACAGTTGATCCCTTGTAGTTTCACGGTCTCCGGACGATGCCTCAGTTTCCCCTGGAGCAGCAACACAACATCCCTCCAAGACTAGTTCGACCAACTCGTTTACAGTAGACCGGACCACTGCGCCGGTGCCGGCCACAGAGTTCTCGCATCCCAAACCGTTCATGCTTGTTGTTTCTTTGTCGTTGGTCTCGATCGACGGCGCCGGCGCAGGCATTCTGGAAAGTTGATGATCTTGCAGTTCTATGCTGTGTGTGCAGGCATCCGATGAGGATATTATACCGTGACCATTGCTAGTCCTCTGCGAGTAGTTCGAACAACTACCAGAACCGCCGCTACATGCTAGGTTCCGCAGCAGCGTGGAGATGCGAACAAAACTGGACTCGGCTTTTACGTGCAATTGCGTTTTTCCCTCGAGTTCTAGGCTCTTTGCTCGCAGCACGTCGCGAAGGGCCGCAATCTGCTTCGCCCACGTGCTCTCCACGTGTTCCTTTTCCCGGTTTTTTTCCGCTAATTCTTCCGAAAGCGAAACTATTTTTCTTTTCAGGGTAATTTTTTCGTTCTTTTCTATCTCGAGCAGCTGTAGCGGAGTTTCGTTCTTTTCCTCCCGCCGGCCGCATGGCACTATGCCAGTAGTAGTCGTGCCGTCCCTGCTGGTAGTACCGCACTGGAACTCAGAAGTGACGTCGACGGGGCCATCCGGGACGACTTCGCGAGATGGTAATACGCCGTTAGTCGTCGTTTCGGCAGTATTCGCGCGCTCGCGTTTTACGTGCTCCAGCAACTCCTGTGTGGAAAGGAGCTTGGAACCAAACGCGGGCTGACCGTGCCCGTGACCTTGACTCGCTGGTCGTGGTCCACCAGCAGGCAGCTCAGAAAAAAAGCTATTGCCATCTGTACCTGCGGCGCTCGCTCGTTCTGGTTTGTTTGCTGCGTTAGGTCGTTCCACGCTAGCACTCGCAGGGGGAGCTTCCGTAGTTGCTTGCTCTTTCACTTTTTGCTGTTGTCGAAGACAAGAGAGCTCTGCCCGCAGTTTCACAATGGTGTCCTGGTCCTGCCTGCGCGCGAACTTCAGCCGATTGCTTTCCGCCTGCAGCTCCTGAATTGTTAGGGAGGATGACTGGACGGCTTCCAAATGCTCCTGGAGCCCGTTGGTTACTTGGTGCGCTGTTCCTCCATCAGCTTCAGCATCACTGCCGCGGCGCCCTTCGCTGTTCTGTTCCTTCTCTTGCGGGCGGAGCATCTGCAACTGAAACGTCAAGGAAGAACTTTCTCGCCGGGTGGACGCAGATGACGGACGTGGTAACGATTTCGCGCACCCCGCCTCGCTGCCGAAGTTTTTGCTGGAAGTGGAGATGAAGTTACCGACTGTAGAGCTGCTTGAGCTCGCACTTCTTGTTCCTTCGTTTTCTTCGCTGCAGCTCATCGACCGAAAAAAAGCGTGTTTGTGGTCAACAGCCTTTTCCGAGAGAGGTGTCTTCTCTGCTGCGTCGGGCGGCCGTGTTTGCGCGAAAGCAGATGCAGAGAAGGAGCCTCGCTGAGTCGTGAATCTTGGCACGTTCGCGAAATTCGATGAATCTTCCACCCCGCCAGTACAGGTGGTTACGGCATGTTCGCTCTCGGAGATAGAAGCGGCTGGATCCACACCAAAGTGCGCGTGCGGGTAAAATAGCTGGGGCTGTTTACAGATGGAATCAAATCAATTCTACGCGTACGCCCGTTCGTCATGAATATAAATTTATCGATCCCTGCGTACTATTTTCAATGGATACCCATCATGCTTGTTGAGACTATCGACGCCAAAACGGACGTCAATAACTAGCCCGCGCACGATCCGAATCTCTCCGTAAGATTCTGCAACGGAGTCAGTTAGAGGAGCTGCAGTGCTACTTACTTCTTCGACAGAACTATGCTTCGGAAACTGGCTAAGCCTTGTCCTTCAGCGTTACATAAAAAAAACACTTGTACCGGGCCGAAAACAGCTGGTCCATTGGCATGATTGTGCCCAAACAGGGGAGCGGTCCGCAGTCGCGTCTTTGAGGAGGTTGCGTGGTGGTCGTCTTCTATGTAATGCGCATGCGAGTCGTCATCGTGTGCAGAGAGTTGCAGTTGTGATGGCCGTCGCGGCTTGGACAAGAAAAGATGCTTCCTCTCCTCATGATCTCTCGGACGACTGCGCTCTTCTAGGAGCTCGGAAGTAGTTTTGGGCATTGCAACTTCACTGCGAGGCGGCCCCTCTCGACGTTGAGAGCCACTTCGCGCTGGCAGTGTTGTGCCGGAAACGGATGCATGTACGGAGGCGGAAGTCGCTGAACGACTGCTCAAGCCGTGCGTACCGTCGGTTGGACGCCACCGCTTTAGATTGACTCGCTCTGTCGACCCTTGCGCGCCAACGCTCACAGTAAGGCTTCCTTCGTGAGAAGAAGCTGACTGGGGCGACGAGTTGGGCGGTAAAAAAACCGGGTCAAGGCGGTTCCTTCTACTGCTGCAACTTCTTCGCGTTTGGGGCTCCAAGTTCTTTCCCGGTGCAAGCACCTCGTGCTGCTCTTGATGGTGCTGAGATGAAAAACAATCCGAATTCCCAAACAACGATAGGCCGTTCCTAGTCGCGCCGGCTGGTGTCTCCGGTCGCGAACGCGTATGCTAGTGAACAGCTCCTCCTCCGCTTCTTTTGCATAGTCCTACCTTTTTCTGTGACTTTGGGTTGCCATGATACCCATTTGATTTCGTTTGCACTTGGCTGTGTTATTTGTATGACAGTTTCCGGAGGAAGACACAAGTAAAAAACTAACCACAGAAGTCTAGGTACAGGTAGTTAAAGTTATGCACCAGAATTTCCTGCATTCTTTATCTTGCCCTAGCAATCGTTTCTATCTTTTGCCAAAGTTAGATGCACGTCGGCCAAGAAGAGGGCGGGGTAAGACCTATCCACTTTCGTAACGCGAAGCTGGAGAACGAGAAACGCGGGTGGACCGGAGCAAGAAACTCTCTTGCTTTTGCTGGGCAACTCTACGCTCGCGCTCCCGTTCTGCAGCGCGCAGAGCCGCAGCCTCCCTTAGTGCAAGTGCCACGTAAGGTGGCTTTGATGTACTAGCTACTTGGTCGACGTCCTGCACAATAATACCTCGGTTTGCAGCATTCGTGCCAGAACTATCGTGGGTGTGCGGGTTCGTCGGCAACGCATCTCCTACCGTGTAGAGATCCGCCCTCCAGGCTGGACTTTCAGCGTGGTGATCGGGGTCGTGATCAATACCGTCGTGACACCCCTCATGCTGAAAGCCATACAGCGATGGATCCTCGAACGCGGGTGAGGATTTCAGTCTCGTCGCGGACTCTGCTGTAGTTGCTACTGCTCGGCTTCCAAGAGGAGGAGGAGCATGCGCGGGTCGCTCATCGTAATTGGAATGAGGAAGGGACTTTACTACGCGGTAATCGCCCTGCAGATGGTGCTGTCGCTGCTGCTGGGCTTTGAATCTGCGGATAAAGTTTCGTGGTGAGAATGAGCGCTGCACAAGCCGCAGCTGATCGGCCATCTCGGCACTGCGATTATTCGTTGAACTGCGCAGCGAATTCCGCGCGACACTCAAAGCCCGCTCGACCCGGTGCTCTGGCGATGCGGTTGTTCCTGTTCGCGGGACACGAATCTGCAGACTTTCCGTCAGTTTTTCCGGACTTCCCAAGAGCTCGACGAACAGCTGCGCCTTGTCCCGCAGCTGCAAAGATTTTAGATTCACCCGCGATCCGGGAAGCGCTTGGGCCGCGCGCGGCGCAGGTTCTTTATTTTGTACTGGCACATTGATATGTTGAAGATCTTGTTTATCTTGCGTCGTTGTTCCATCCTCACGCAGCCACAGATGCAGTCCTTGGCTTGTTTTATTTTCGCCTGCATTTTTATTTTCTCCTTTTTCATCAACTCTCGTATGCAGGAGCGGTCGTCGTGCTCGATCCGCCGTCGAGGACGTCCACTTATTTCCCCCTGGCACTGCACCACCTGGAGACACAGAAGATCCTTTGCGGAACGCACCGGGGGGGCGATGGTTGGGTGAAAACGAGCGGTGCACACGCGCCGAAAAGGACGTCCGCATAGCAGTTCGCGCACTTTCACCGGCTTGAGTGATCAGAGACGACACAACAGATGATGCGTTCAAGAGCTGGCTCCTGCCTTCCTGCATCCGCCGCTTGACAGAAGATGATGAGGACACACTGCAGTGCGGAGAGATCACTGCGGAGCTGCCGGACAGAACGGAATAAAATGATGATGCGTCGGCAGCAGGGAAGGCAACTGTTGCGGCCGGAGCTTTCAGCTTTGAGCCATACGCATGGTCTGCAGAAGATGTCGACTCACCCCACGTTCTTGCACCGTCCAGAAACGTCGCATCGCCCGTGGCAGCTGATGCTGCTTCTGGTTCCGCCGCACGTACGAACTGCTGCTTTCGAGGATATTGCGATGCAGAAGCAGCAGATGCTGAGGTACTAGAAAAACGGGAACAACTTCCGGAAAGCTCGTCAACTCTGCTGGAATATTCGTCGTGCGACGGAGCAGCCCCCGCGTTCGCCGGTGCACAAGCGCCTGCCCTGTTTGATGTCCAGCTTGATCTACTTTCGCCTGGGAGCAAGCGTGGTTCGGTTGCTGCAGCGGCACCACGCGCAGCACCGCCGAAGAAGTCTCTGCTCCCTCTGCTGCTACTGGAACATGACGACGCAGACGACGAAAAGGGTGGAGTAGTCGACACGGCTCCCGCTGCAAACTTGTCCGCTGCAGCGGTACCAAAGCCCTGCTCTAATTGTCCTCGCATTACCGTAGTACTGCTGTCACTTCTTGACGCACGGAAACTTGAAGAGGCGGAAGATGACGCTTTCTCCCGATCGGAATCTTGTGCTAGATACACTGCTTTATTTTTAACTCGCGAAAGCAGTGCATCTGATCCTGGAAAGGAACTGCCGTGTGGAGAACTGACCGCCCCAAAGAGAGGAGACTCTTTCCCGAAGTCCGCAAATTTCTGCTCCGCCGCCGTTCTTCTGCTGGTTCTGGAAAAAACAGCGTGCTCCTGACGGGGGTCTGCGAAGATGTTGCCCAATGGAGACGATGAAGTCTTGCGCGGCCCCCGTGACTGCAATGGGCTTCGACGCAACAACTTTCGGCCAGTGCTGGTCATCGCGGTCGCGGGTGGCCTCAGCGATTCTTCGGGCCCACGGGCCCGAAGATCGGAGGAGCTGCCCGGCGTGGATGCTAGGAAGATGTTTGTTGCGCCCTTCTTCACGCGTGGTGAGGATCTGACGCTCTGCATCATGTCACTCCCGGAAGGGGGAAGCCAGAGCAACTCATGGTCATCATGGCTTTCGACGGCGCCGGCTTCCCGCAGCGCGCGGCCCGTTGAAAGCCGGCGCTCCCGCTCATCTGCGCGCCGGGGTGGGTGCGAGCCGGGTGCTACCGTGTTCGCCGAGCCCCCGGCGTTAGTGCTCATTTGCATCTGGGACAGGAAACACGCCAATGCTCAACCTCAAGCAATAAACACGATATTAACTTTCATGTCCAGTGCCGGCACTGCTATATGATGGCGCAACAGAACAGCGACCTCAAGTACAAGCACATCCTCAGCCTCTAAGTTTAAATCTAAATGCGGAAAGCATGAAGTCGACAGTCCGGAGCAGTAGTCTATTCTCAATAGCAAAAAAGCCCGGCCCCTCTTCATCTTCTTCACCCAGCATCTCCCATCTGTTCGACTCTTCAAAATCACGCAGACGCAATATCGATGTTGGGAAGTGCAGCGGCTCGCGTTCTTGCAGAGTGCGTCTGACTGGCGATTCATTTATTACGACGATCTCGGCGACGATTTTTTGAAATCATCTGCTCTGGTGGGAATCTCAAACAATCACAATCTCGAGCTCGACGATAGCGAAAAATAAATAACACGCGCACGAATATGAAGCAAAGTCGACTTTCGCCGGCCGGCAAGCACGAAAAACTGAAAACGATAGAACCTGGCATGGGCTGTCCCTGCCGCTGTGGCGATTGCGATAGTAGACAACTCTAACCTTTATGTTATCGGGCATTTCTGTTGACATGACACCGACCTTCTGAGCAATGCAAAAGGGTTCACGAGAGGACGAAAATGAACACAATCCCCTGCCACGATAAACGCGACTCGGTCACCGTGCCAGATCACTACACCACTGCGTCTCATTTTCTGATTCTGGGGAATTTCAGATTCAGCTGGTACTGGAAATAAAAGCAGCTGCTATGGTACATTCACAATGAGGTGCAAGTGGTTGTGGTTCGGAATTACTTGTCAAGAAACAAAATCAAACAGGACGAGATTCGGGCAAGAAAAAGGTTTTCTCATGTTCATTTGCATTGCTGGTTCTGATGAACCCAATTGTTATGAAACGCAGACTACTACCTCCTCTATCTCTAAGTCTGACAGCAAGCGCAAGATGGATAGCATACACTTTCAAGAAACGCCCGTCTGTCGGGATGCAACATCACATCGAGCTTGCCGCGAAGACAGGACGGATGGACACTACACATGAAGCAACACATACACCAGGCACTGTTGAATTACTATCCCTGTATCAAAAATACATTTTTTGTTTTTGGGGATCACGATGTAGCAGATCATCGACGGCCCACAACGGTAAGCGCCAGGAGTTCCTTGCGGTTCTGCTTGTCCAACACATCCACCATCCGAAATATTTTGAAACTTAAATCGAACGAAACATAGTAATAGACAAACTGAAACCTTGTATATATGATATCAATTTTTGTTTTAATGCTGGCCCTACCACGCAAGTGACAGTGTGCCATCGATTTCCATTTCCTGAGCATGGGTTTTCATTTGATTTAGAATATAGATTTCTATTTGTTGGTCATTGAATTCCAATCGCAGTAGGCGTGATCCTACCCTAAGTCCGATTTCCATTCTGACTCTTCTTGTCTTCTAAACTCATTTTGTGGCGAACAATCCGTATCCGAATTGACTTCTTATATCGCTGATGCTTTTACCTAAAATTGCAAATCGTGTTGGAGCAGCAGTAACAAAGCCAGCGCCGCACAAGCTGCGCGTGCGCGCCCTGCTCAAAAGTTGGTTTTATTGTTTCCACGGGATACCGTTCTGCGCGGCCTGGCGACGGGAGAAACGCTCGAAGATGGCGTAGATTCCGTCGACGAGCCACTTCCGGACCCGCTAAATAACGAACACCCGGAAGAGGTAGAACTTGATTTTTGCCTGCGATCGGCAACTGCACCGAAGCGCCGGCCCCCATCGGAAAAAAACGAGGGGGGCGCACTGCTGCTCGGGAAAACCTGGCTGCCTTGGTAATCGTTTTCATGGTAGCTTGCCTGCTGGGTAGGCGGGTAGGTGTCGGGCTCCTCGTGCAGTCGTCTTCTCGCTGCGGGAACTGAACCTGCATCCGTGGCGAGCTTTGAAGATGTCGTCCTGGTCGTGGTCGAGTGTGGGGATCGTCCAGGCATAACTGGCCGATTGATGCCCGAAGGCCCGATACCGTATAGAATCCGAGGACTCGAGATAGCTAGACGCGGCGCATCGTAACAACTAGCTTCCGAAGAAGCAATATCTGCTAGGCTCCGAAGAGAATAAAATACAAATCGGCTTGATCATTGAAACGACACTGGATCGGTAAAATCTAGTCTCCGAAGAGCGCACAATAGTCGTAAAGTCTCCGAAGAGCATATTTTTTTTTGGTCCGTAGCGTCGATCCTGCCGCCTGCTTGCTGTCGCTTGCGAGTCGCTTCTTTTTTTGCGATGTCGAGATATGCTCCGCGGATCAAATATCCAGATCACATCTAGCTTCCGAAGAAGCATTAACAGCTAGGCTCCGAAGAGAATAAAATACAAGTCGGTTTGTTCATTGAATCGACACTGGATCGGTAAGATCTAGTCTCCGAAGAGCGCACAATAGACGATTAGCCTCCGAGGAGTATTTTTTTTGATCCGTAACGTCGATCCTGCCGCCTGCTTGCTGTCGCTTGCGAGTCTCTTCTTTTTTGCGATGTCGAGATAGGCACCGAGAAACAAATATCCCTATCATCGAGGTAAAGATGGTATTGTCTAAAGGTAGTTCGCTCGTTTGTTGTTGTGGATATTTCGGTTTGGTCTATTCTAGTTCTTTTTTGCGATACTAAAAAAAAGTTCAATGGCTATCTAAAGTTCTTTTTAATTACCTTCTTCTCTTTCGGACTGGAGATCTTAACAAAAAGAATTTCTTCGACTTTCTAAAGTTTTTTAGTTACTTTCATCCGTTTCGGACTGTAGGACTCTTTCTATTTTTTCTATTTTTGCTTTAGTGTTTTTTTTCCTCCTCGTGGCACTAATCTCTTCGTTTTGCTCCCCTGATCTTTCGTCAAACAGGTCCAATTCCCAGATTTCTTCTGCTATACTGTCGTCTCTTTCGCTGCTGCGGAGGCGGACGTCACAATCCCACAGAGGTACGTCTGCGATCGCTGGACTTCGGCCTGGCTGGGAGGTTTTTGTGGAGCCTCGTGGCGCTATATGCGGGGTCGATCCCGCCATGAAGATCTTTGCGCCTCTTGCTTGATTGGGAGCGAGGTCTACCGCTTCTACCAGGGCTACGAGGAACGCCTCAGCAGCTGCTGAGTTCTTCTCCATCATCCGCTGGCTGCATCCGAGAATCAACAACGGCTTCCCCGCGGATATTACTTCGGGGTTGTTTTCTATAAACTTTGCTGCAGAGAAGATGCGCGCTGATTCTCCTGCAACGTAGTCGCTGAGCATCTCGGCGTCAATTGGCGCGAAGGAGCCGTCGGCTTGTACTATTGTGGTGAATTTGGAGAAGTCTGTGGTGGTGTCTGTCGAGATCCATTTTATCTCTATGTTGTTTCTTGCTAGCTGCGACGCGAGGCGGATCCCTCTGTAGGAGTTCGTTTGAGAGATCGATATGCTATCGTCCCTGAGTATTCTCAATCTTGGTTCTTTTTCGTCCTCGTCTAGCCCCCACGTGCAGAAATCCAGTAGCCCGAGATCCCCGTTTGATGCTGCGAGGAATCTCCTACCGAATGTGGAAGACTGATTCAGCGCCGCCTTTCTTACTGTTCTGAACATATTTTCTTTCCAACCTGGATCCTGCAGAATTCCGGAGAATAATAGTTCGGAGTCGGATACGTCGTGCAGCTTTTTTCTTTCTAGTAATCTTCGCAGGGTTGACGCCTCGCTGTCGTCTATCCCGTAGCAAGCTAGAAGTTTCTTGGCGACCTGCTGCATTATTTCACTCACGCCGTCTGGGTCGAAACATATCATCGGGCACAGCAGGTGGCGGATACTACTTAGTGCCACGTATTGCGGGATCAGCTTGTGCTCAGAAGTCCGGATTGTAGACGCGCCTCTTCTTAGTGTTTCTCGCACTATTGCCATCGCGAACCATATCTTCTGTCTGCAGCTGGTTCTGTATGCTTTTTCTATATCGCTAGCGACCGGGAATCCGAAGAGCTTGATCGATTCCTTGACTTCTATTTTTTTCCCTGCTAGCGATAGGAAGCCGGCTACTTTCTTCTCGAGGTCCCGACGCGCAGCCGAGCTGGATCCGAAGGCTGCCGGCGACTGGCTCTGGCTCGTAATGGTGCTGTCGTGCGGCTGGGAGAAGTGGCTGAGGATCACGGCTTCGCATTTATCTGCCGCAATGAAGGTTCTGGTCGCGTAGCACCACTGCAGAAGACTGTCTGTGATAAGCTTGCACAATCTCTCCAGGTTGCCATTCTCTATGTCCTCCATGGTGAATTTTATGCTGATCTCGGTGTCGTCGATGCATAGCGCGGCCATCAGATTGCGCCAGGCGTCCTCCCGGATCACTCCTTCCTTGATCTTCTTATTTATCAGCGATTGCAGGTCATTTGCTTGATCCTTCTCCGGCTCCGGCGCGCCCTCCGCCCTGAAATGGTTGACTAAAAACATTCTGTCGATGTCCGCGGAGGTGAACGAAGCCGCTGAGGGAATTTCGAATTTCTTCGCTGATACTGCTATCATATTCTGCAACAACTCGCCGGCCGCGTCGATACGGCTGGACGATAGGGCGTCGTCATCGTCCATGCTTGCTGCGATTGCCGCTTTCGCCATAGCTACCCAGTCCGCACATAAGATTTTTCCTACTGCTAATGCTGTTCGGGTGCCTTGGATGCATGAGGTTACTTGCTTTACTACTAGATGCTGTTTCTCCGATTGCAGATAGATTTTTTTGTTGCTTTGTCTCAGGAGCCATCTGACGAGAGCTGTCGGGTGCGGCTTTGCTGACTTGAGGATAGCGAACGCGGTGGGCCTGCCGATGCAGTTAAACATCTGTCTCCAGTCGAAGCTTAGTTTCAAAATTAAGCGACTTCTGAAATTTTGCAGCCATTCCCGTTCCTTTATCCTCAAAAGCTCGGCGCACAGCAAGTTGATTTTCTTCATGCCCCCGACTGCTACCCCTTGGTGTAGTTCTCGTCCTTGAGCTAGACACTCGAAGTCCGCGAAGAGGCAGCTGTCTAGTAGTCTTTCTACACACTCCTGCGAAGCTGTCAATCTTAACTTTGGGATCTCCGTAGCTCTGCCTCCTTTGCCTAGCGCGGCCGTCGTGTATCTGGAGCCTCTTCCGCCGATGATTTCGTGAAGCTTTTTTACATCTTGTTCCGACCTAAGAGCTTCCAGCTCTGCGTTGAAGATGATACGCAGCTTCTCCTTGCCCCAGTCGGGTAGGCATTTGAAGACGCTACCTTTTACTCCAGAAGGGCCTTGCAGCTCGTCGCTTTGTAGTTGTAGTTCCTTCTGGAATAATTCTGGATTTATAATCAGCGGCAGGCATTTTTTTGCTTCTGCTAGCAGCGCCGTAAGCGTCTTCTTGTAGATCTGGCAGGAGAAATCGTTGTCGATCAGCAGTGCCTCCAACGTCGCCGAGTACTTGTAGAAGTTCGCTCTGGCTACTGCTAATAGGGCTGACCAGGGGCAATCCATTACGTCTCCTGATTCTGTGCGGATTCCTTTGATTTTTTCTATCAGCTGGCCCCTTGCTTTTCCTATGAAGCTTTCTTTTGCTTTGCTTAGTGCGGACGATGATCCTGCTCTTGGGTGCTTGCTCTTGATGGCTGTGATTTTTTCCGGAAGCGATAACTGGTTATAGTAGATGCGGCGGTCAAGCTTTTTGTCCTCGAGCACGGCCTTCGCGATTGCGTCCGTAAATGCGTCTTTGTTGTTGGCCAGGAGAATACGACTTTTCTGCTTTTCCAGCGCGGTCGCAATCTCGTCTTTTATCAGCTTCAAGCCTCTGGGAATTTTGAGCGCGTAGAAGATCCCTTTGAATTTGTCTCCTTCTGGAACGAAGTTGAATCTCTCCGGAGGGCTCGGGTGCATCCTGCTCGGCAGCTGAAATTCTTCCCAGTTCGCGTAGATCCAAGAATCGTTTTTCCATGCTGCGCTCCAGCCGCTCCGAATCGAGTCCGTGTCGTTGATTCTCCATGCACTTCCTCTCCAGCGACGACCTGGATCAACAGCGGGGTCTGATTTGCGGAATAGGGATTCAGGTTCTGATGGCGCCGCGATTACTCCGTGGATCGCTAGCATGGCGTGGTCGCTTGCTAGCTCTGGATCGTCCACTACCTCGCCTGCCGAGTCCCATCGGGAGATCGACGACGCCCAGGATGCGACTAGCTGATTTCTGTCCCTGACAAACATTACGTCCAGCGCGCTGATGTCGCGGTAAGTCTTTCTCCCTTCGAATTGAACTATTTGAAACCCTGCTGATATTGCAATAATGAAGTCGCAGAAGATTTTCCCAATTTCCTTGGCAAAGTTGGATCCGTAGTTCTTCTTGATACTCTCCTCGAACAGCGCCATATCATCCGTGGAATGATTTATGTTGATGTCCCCTGCTATGAAGTTGATCGCAGTTTCCGCTGCTGTTTTCTGGTGCGATTTCTCTATTTCATCCAGTTGAGATTTAATATACTGGATATCCAGGTGGGCGCTGCTGCTGGATAACGGCCTCGCATATATCTCGAGCGTGCTGCAACTGTCGTCCGCGGCTAGAGATGCCCATAGAAACAGGTCCTCCTTCTTTATTTCGTTTGCTATTAGCTGCTCGCCGATTGTGTTGCTGCTTGGGGATTTTCTTGCCATCACTGTCCACGATTGCGCTACTTCGAATTTGCTGACGCCGCTTGTCGAATCTGTCGCTGATCGATCTCTTCCTTTTTCTTCATTACGCTCGATTGATCCTGCGTATATAAATGTCATCCCTACGTCGGAGGGGCCGCCGCAGCTTGAGTTGGACGATTTGGTGATCAGCTCTATCGATGACTGTGTGTCTTCATTCTGCTCTGCAGAAATCGCCTCGGGCGGGCTAAATGATTTGGGTTCGCATCCTCCTACCAGAAGCTGCGTCCGCTTTACTTCCCGCAATTCTGCGGCGTCTAGTGCTTTGGAGAATGCGCTCTCTAGTTTCCGCTGGTTCGATGATATGCCGTTTATGTTGAGGTGGCAGAACATGATCATCGAGGAACTATCGTCGTTTAGCAACTTGTCCTCGACCGCTTCGCTTACTGCGGCTAGGGCTAGCTCGAACGCCTCGCATGATTCCTCGTCTTGCTCTAGCATCGCATCCATCTCCGCTCTGTGGCTGTACCAAGCAGAAACGGGGTCGCCGGCCAGCTGCTTCATCAGCAATCTTGACCAGCACGCGGCTCTTCCCTGTCCTCCTTCCTTCTGAAGAATCCATGCTGCACGGCTCCCGCTGATTCTAATCGATACCTTGTCACATGTGAATCCTTCGTCTTCCGGGTCGTCAGGGTGGATGAAGAAGCTGTTAGCTGGGAGCGCTTTACCGGATTGTCGCAGCAGCTGCTCCACCACTTTGATGAGCGGTCCTGCAGCAGCACGCGCAGAGCTACTTAAATGTTGCTGCGCAGCAATGAACACGCCCGAACGAGGAGTGGAGAGGAAGAAGTCCTGAATCTGCGTTGATTTTATTATTTTTATTCTTGTCTTCCCTTCTCCGTCATCTATATCTTTGTCGATTGCTGCTGCCATTCGAAGATCGTTTGATGCATCAATGAAGTACGCCGTCCAGGCGTTGGCAGGAGCTGTAAGAAGGAAACGCGCTGCTAGTTTTATTCCTTGATCTGGGTCGAATTTCCTGCATCTGAAGATGATTTCGGAACTCATGTCGTCGCAAAACAGTACGCCGGTCGGAAGCTCTCCTTTTATTCTCCTCCTACGAAGCTCCGGAATGTCCTTGATCATTATTTTTTCTTCCGGTTTAACTTTTACGAAGTCGCACTTGCTTCTGCTCTCCTCTCCCGGGTTCATCAGCTTTGACGAAACTCCGCTAATACCTGGCTTGGCGGTTATCGACTTGAGTGCCGCGGGCGACGCAAGACCTTTAGTGGCTGGTACAGCGGGAGCGAGCGGGGTCGCGCGCGGAGCTACAGCGGAAGAAGATGATGACGCAGCGCTATCAATTTCTGCTGCGGAGGATACGGGATGATGGCAAGGCTCGGAGATGTGTGACATTTCTTTCTCTAACCTTTTCTCGAAGGCTTTTATCACCTTGCTTTTGAACTCTCTAATATTCTTCGGCGGCAGCGGCTGCAGTTCTGATTTGCAATCTCGCAGGATTCCTATCTTCTCTTCTCTTTTCTTGTGACACAGAACTACAAATCTCTCGAACGTAGCCTCTTCGTCGTCCTTGACTTTCTTCGCCTCCCAGAATTTCTTGATCCATTTTTCGTCATCGTCCAGGAATTTACTTATTATTCTTTTCAGATTTTCTTTCCACCCACGTGCTTCATTTCCAGTTTTTTTCCTTATCTTCTTGGCAGGGCTCGTGAACTCTTCGGCACCTTTCAGCGTGCATTTCGGGATCTGAGGCGATTTTGCCTTTTCTGGCAGGATCATGTAGACTGGCTGCTCTACCTTCTTCTTAACCTTGGCCGGCGGGCCCCCTTCCGCGGCGAGCTGATCCGCTGACGAAGCAATTCCGATGCTTGCTTTGATCTTCGGGGATAGTGCTCCGGATCCCTTCGGTCTTTTTGCTGCTAGCATGTTGGTGTAGCCGGATTCTTTGAAGAGTTTTTTTTGTCGGAGACTGGTCAACTTGATCTGCCATTCATGATTAGTCCTGTTCATTTCCGTCCTTGCTGCTATTTCCCTGTTGTCGCGCAAATCCAGGTCGAAATTGGATTTGGCGTGGAATAGCTGCAACTTCCCGAATCCTAGTGACTCCGCGGCTGCAATGAATTTGTTCTCCGACTTTATCAGTGCTCTGTTGATTTCAAGCACGATCGCTTGTCTTTGTGGGATGAAGAGGTGGCTTTCTGTCTTTTTCTTGATGAAGATGGAGTTGAGCAAAGGATCCTCGTCGTCGCCGTCCTCGTTATAAAATTCCGCGGCAGCTTCTTTTCTTAGTTCTCTAAGGGTCGAGCACAGGCGCTCGATACCCTCTTTCCTTTTCTTGTTCCAATCGGCAATTTCTTCCGCCGGCATTCCGTGACTCAATCCCCGCTCTAAAGCAACTTTGTCGTCGAAAACCGAGCCTCGGGTTAATGTCGTCGTCGTCTGGGTGAATTCTTTTTTTTTAATGCCGCTCGCTTTCGCTAGCGCAGATATCCAGCGCGATGCTATCTTGCTTATTATTCCGCTTTCATCTTGCGTCTTCTTCACTCTATTGTGCTCCCCGTACAATGCTGTTGCGATTCTTATCGAGAAGGACTTAGCCTGCGCTGCATCTTTTGCATCTTCATCCTTCGCGAAATTTGATATATGCTCCGCTGACTCTTCTCCGTAGAGTAGCAGATTGGCTCTTGCTACCGAAGACTTGCCGGATGATGCTTGTTTTGATAATTTGGATGCTGCAGCAATAAACGCGCCCTCGGCGTCATCGTCGCTATCTACTACTGCTTCCTTTTTCCCTTTTTGCTTGATCCAGTCCTTCGCATGGATTCCTGTTATGAAGTTTATGCCTACTGTTCTTGCTGCCGTCTGGATTGCGTCCCCGACCTTCTTGCACTGCGCCGCTTTATTGGTCTTATCTAGTCTTAAATACAGGAAAATGACTCGTTCCTGTAGAGGGAAAGGGAGGCTTGCTAATCTTGCTTCTGCTGCTTCGTGAAAAGCCGCCCGGATCTTGGCTTTTTTCGCGAATTTCTCCAAGTCTTTCAGCCATTTCGAGACGCTCTTGTCTTTGCCTTCGATTGTTCTCATTTTTAGAATCAGCTGGAGGCGAGGCGTCGACTTTCTTGGCTTCTTCGGATAGCAAGGACGATCCTCCTCTTCCGCCTCGGGGAGCAGGATGTCGCTGAGATCACTAAATACCGACATTTTATCCGAGAGGTCCAGGTCGCTGAAACAGGACATTTGGTCGTTGTCCGAGACGTCGTCTTCTCTGGCTGGTGGAGAGGCGGCTACTTTGGGAACTGGGGCGGCTGGGCGGGCCGTGGAAGCCGAAGATCGGACCTTTTTGGAGCTGGCTACTGACCCCGTGCCCCTTAGCACTATGGGCCCTACATCTGGCACCCCGTTTGACAGGCAGACGTGGTTGATGAAGTCCGTCTTGTCGTAGAATATAGCACCGCAATCCGTACATTCTAGCTTCAGCCTCTTCTTATCGTTTTCTAGTATTATTGTCGCGTTTGCTGGAGCATGCGGAAGTTCTCTTCTGGAACTTGGACGACGTTTTTTCCCTTTCTTTACTTCTGACGACATCCTTGCCGGGCTGCTGGGCTCCGAGCTGTAGTCGATGAGCTTATTTGTGCGACGTATGAAGGGGGACAGGAGATCATCTTCTGACGTCAAGCTCCATCTCGATTTCGGCACGGGAGAAAATTGCGCGGAACTGGCTGCTTTCTTACTTTCTCCGTTGTTATTATTATCCTTTATCTTGGACGCAAGCGCGTGGCTCTCTTTAGCGGGGCTGGTGCTGCTAGTCTTGTCTCTAGCTGGTGCCGAATCTTGCATTTTTTTTCCGATATCTGGATGACGCTCTTGCAATTTGGGCTCCCGGACCTGGTTGACTGCCGATGAAGAGCTGCTAGAACCGCTAAAACTGCTAGAACCGGCAGAAGGATCCGATGAAGAACTGCTAGAAGTGCTACTCTCATCCGATCTTTCCTCCTTTTTTGTGGATGTGCTCGCCTGATTTTGCTTCCTGCTTCTTTTGACCAGCCTCTTATGATTCTCGTCCTGTTGGAAGTGGAGCTTGAGCTTGTTTCCGCTACCATAGATTTTCCGGCATAGATCGCAACTCCAGCCTCTGTTCGGGCTCAACGGGTCGAACCAGAACTCCTCGACTTTGCTCGCATTGTCCTTGCACCATCCGATCGACATCGAGTTTCTTGAATGCCTGTCCTTGTTCATGTGGAATCGCAAGTCCTTGATTGACTCGAATCGCGCGACACAGCATTTGCATGTCCAAACGCCGTCTAATTCATCGTAGTAGATGTCGGAATCTTGAGAGAAGGAATCGCGGCTCGAACTTCTGCTGGTCTTTCTGCGCCCCGGGTCGGACCTATCTGCCAATCCATCAGCGGAGAATAGCTGTTCACTTTTTTGAAGATGTGTGCGTGGCGACGTGGTGATATTCTTGGATCTACTGCCGATGAGGTCTGATCTTCCCGAGGGATCGAGGAACAAGGGATCGCGACGAGAGCTACTGCTGTCCAATCTCGCTGCGGGCTTGTTCCTAACGATCTCGCTGTCTGAATGAATCTGCGACGCCTCCGCTGAGGCGCTTCCTGCGGGGGGTGCTCGAGATATCTTTGCGCCACTGGAGGAGGGGGCGGCTTGGCCCGCGGAGCTGGCTGAGCGCTGCGAGATCGTCGAGGGCAGGGTCTTCAGGTCACGCGGAGACAGCACCGGCGCCGGTTTATCGCTGTTTGAATCCTTCGATGCGTCTGGAGGGTGGAGCTCCTCTGGAAACGGCTCCTCGCCGAGCTTCGGGAACTCCCAGCTTATTATGTCGGCGCTCTTGTCCCATGCTGATTCGAAGGAAAAGGGCGGCAATTTTCCCCTCACTAGGCCCGACTCCTTCCAGATTAGTAGGCGCTCCGAGATAGAAAAATTTTCGGTTTTCTTCTCGTCTATGAAGATCGTGTTTGTCGACTTCCAGTGGATGACGTGGCGGAAGTCGTCGTTGCCGAATTTTAGAATGACCCGACGGCTGCCCTGGGACGCTTGTCTGAACCAGGTCGCAGAAGAAGTATTTAGCCGAGCGCTCTGTGCTAGTCTTGCAATGAACTCCTCTAGTTTCGCTTGACTGAGCTTTATTGAGCCTGCTTTCTTTCCTTTTTTCCCGGCTAAGCCTGCGTGGCTTCTTCTTCTGCCTAGTGCTCGGAGCGGAGTCCTAAGGTGTCGCCGTTTCTTCAAGAACTCGATGCTGATTTTCGAGGCGACGCAGCAATCGGGTCGTATGACTTCGATGTGTCCTGATCCGCCGGGGGATTGAGGAAGAGAGTAAACGACCGCTCCGATGTAGGCCCCTTTTACGTTTCCCCAGGTAGTCGGCTTTTCTTCGTCCTGCCTTAAAAGCGCTCCCTTTCTCGTCCATATTGCTGATTTGAAAACCAACACGAAGCCTCCTGATTTGGCGATTTTATTTGCGAATTCCTCGCAGCTGATATCCTGGCCGGCTTTGCAGATGGATGATCCTAGGAGGATGCTCTAGGCGGTTTCTGCGCAGCCATCCGCTGATCTGTGACGGTACGTCCTGATGGCTTTTGTCGTCTTTTTCTGCGGCCTTTCGGCTTTGGCTTGGGCTTTTTTAATCAGTAATTCTTCCCACCAGAGACCTTCCAGCCAACGCCAGTTTGAAATCAGCGACCTACTCCTTATCTGCTTTTTCTTTGTTCGACGCTTTTTCTTTGGCGAAGAGATTTTCCTCGTATTTGTGGCTTCTTCTTCTTCGATGGTGTCGTCGTCCGGAGAGGTGTCAGCGAAAAGTGCCGCAGCTGCTGGGAAGCTTGACACATGCGGATTTGAGCTGCCTCCTGTTATTAATTTTTCTTTTTCGGATACCGTCGTGGGGTCGCTATTTGAGGTCGAGGTAGTTTGCTTGCTCGATGACCGAGAAAAGTTCGATGAGGTGGATGCAGCTGCTCCGCTTGATAATTGTAGCCGGATAGATCCCCATGCTACTCGTAGAGGACTATTGCTTGATGTGCGGCGACTTTTGCTTGTAATGGCGCCACTCGAATTCGATGAGGATGAAGATGCCAGCTTTCTGCTAGTTGATCTCGCGAGGTCGGGAATCAGCCGGCTGAAGTCTGGGGCGCAATAATGACTCGATGCGGCGCGGCTTCTACCTGTAACGAGCTGCGGAAAGTCTTCTGTCGATAGGATGCTCCAGCCGCGGCCATTAGATGGATGAAAAGCGGCTTTGACAGCTACTTGATTCGATGGTAGAGTGCCGCTGTCCCTCTTTTGGATTGTAATTTCTTGGGGGGATGTCGTGGACGTTGATGCCGGCATTGCTTTTTGTTTGAAGAATGCGGTTGGTGGAGCTGATTCTGATCTCATGGATGCGATCGCGGTTGCCCTCGTAATTGGTCTTTCTTTCTGCGTCGAAGTATCTGGCGGGATGTCGCTATCTTGGAGGTTGACCATCTCCGTATCCCTTGTGTTTAATTCGCTTGACGGCATAGAGGGTGGGGTCGATCTTGATCTGATCCGGATTGCTTGATGCGAATGGACGAGGACGGCGGTCAGCTGCGGCTGGTGGGCAACCTCGTGCTCAGTGTCGTCCATTTTCCGTGGTCGCGATCTGGAGGTTGGCGGAGAGGAGAGCGATCTAGTCATCCTGGGCCGCTGGGGTCGCGATACCAATTGATTTTCTGATTCTACTTGCTAGGGGTATGCTTTTGGGGATTTTTCTGCAAGGAATTCGTAGAGACCTGCAAGCTCTTGAGCTAAAGGAAATCGCAATGCCAGATATAAAATGCGTAACAGCAAGAGGCGCATAAGGAAGAGCCAGAGACATTGAAGCATATTAGCGAAAGATGAATTGAGGGCCACTTTGCAGCGTTTGCGGAAGCTCACTCGCGAGGATGACTCATGACGATGCTAATACGCCTAAACGGGAGATGCATAGGAAAAAAATGACCGATGGGACAGTGAAGATTTTTGCTTGCTATGGTCAGTTTGTACCGCTTTGCCTAATTTTGTGTGCAAGAATCAGAGAAAAAATTGGCGACCGAGTGTCGGATTCGTCTGCTGGATGTGGACGCCCGGGACCGGCTTCTCTCCACCCCCACCAGCCGGCGCTTCTACCTGTCCACCCTTGGCTGTGGTGTTGGTCGAAATGGTTCGCGACGGTTGCGACAACTGCTCGAGTCGATCCGCTCCGCTTTTGGTGGTGTTTTTTTGCGGCCCACCTCTTTTTTGCTCGTTGTTGCGCGACGAAGCGACACGCGAGGACACTGACAGTCCGCTCGTTGTATTGACTCGTCTAGCATGTTCAACATCGCTGTGGAAATCCTGCCGATCCGAAAGGAGAATGCGGCGTCGCTGCCTTTCTTCCCCGTAGTTCTTGAGCAACCCGGCCGCGTCCTTCCGCACACAGCAGTTGCGGAGTAGCAGGTCGCGCTCCCAGGATGTCAGGTCCGCTGCAGATGATGTTCTGGTTGTTGTTGATGTAGTCGGATGATTTGCAGTATCATGGACGTCCGCCGAAGTGTTGCATTCGTCTCTGTATGGTCCGCGAAGAGAACTGATGTCCTCGGGACGGACTCCAAACAGCCCGAGCTGTCCGTTATTAAGAGTTCGCACCTCTCCCACCGCCGTTACAGTCATCCCTGCGCAAAGACACTGTTCTTTCAAAAGCAGAGTTGCGCCATTTTGGAACTCTTGACCGAAGAGCTGCTCGCCCCGCGCCCGTTCTGTCTCTGTCAGTAGTTGATGTCCCTGCGCATAAAATTGTGCGGCGTTGCAGTCTTGGAAGCCGGTCTCGACCCGTGGCAGTGAAGCGGCACGCTGTTCCGACTCGCATTCGCGATCATCTTCGTAAAGGTCGATTTCTTCATGGACCCCATCGTCATAGTACCGGCAAAGGTTCCTTCCGCGCGGTTGTGAGCGGAAAGGAGCATCGGCGAATTGGAAAAACCCCCGGGCCCTGGCTTCGAGCACTTCCCGAGACGTTGTTGAAATGCAGTTTGAAGGAACAGTAGTCGTAGTAGAGAAGGGCGTTCGTGTCTTGTCAACATCATGAGGTCCCCGCAGTTCCTCCCGCTCCCGCTTCCAACGGACAGCATCTAGGTCCAACACCTCGCGGACCGCCGGCCGAAAAGCCGGCCGAAGGACCAGGCTCGTCGCACCATAGGCATGTTGTTCTGGCGCGGTCTGCTCCGTAGGTAAAACCCGACCGTGTGCTGCTTTTGTTCTCGGCGCCACGAGGGGCGCCGAACGAGCAGCCATGGCGCCGGGACCACGTGAATGCGACGAATGAGGGGGAATCCTCTCCGAAAACCTCATCTGTTCCACCATGAGGCAGACGGCGTCGGTTTCGCTGACGAGCACAACTTTCTCGCTGTTCGCCAGCCGAATCCCGAATCCTCCAGAGACGCAGGCGTGGCGCTGGCAAAGGCTCCGTGACCCAACCTCGAAGCCTCCGGCCCCGCCCTCCTGTATGATGCTTGCCTCCCAAAAAAGGCAGGCGGTCTCTGTAAACGGGCTGCAAATGGCCTGCTGGGCAGCGTCTTCATCGAAAAATGGGGCAGCCCGCGTTTTGCCAAAGAGGTCGCCAGAAGTCGAATGCTCTGCAATAGAAATCCCGGTCTCCGGCAACGCCACGATCTCGCCTTGCAACCTGCATACCTGCCGGCGGCCGCCTACTTGCAACGCAGGCGAGGAAAGCAAGCGCAATGAACGCAAACCATCGTAGTCGCCATGTTCATACTCCTTCGTCGCACAAAGAAGACTACAAGAGGGCGTAATATTGGCACGGCTTCCAGCCGCAACGCCTTGCTTCTCGGCGCCTGTTGCGCGAGAAACCCGCTCCGGTACCAGGGGCGCGGCTTTGTTTTGCCGCCGCATCTTCCTCGACTTTGACGTGCTGTTCGCCAACCTACTTCTCCTTCTTCCTGACACGGACGCTCGTGTGCGAAGGAGTGCATCTTCATCTTCCTCTCTTCTCTGTGTTGCAACGGGTTGCTGCGCACCGTCGGGCTGTTTGTTCCGATGGATCGTGTATGGGCTTTGACCACCTTTTTCCCGAAAAGACGCAACGAAGAACCCCGTCCCGTTGGCCTCGGTTGTCATCTTCCAGGTGCCTCTTAAAAGCGGCCACGAAGGAAGCAAGTTAGTCGGCCACCTCGGGGTCGTGTTGAGAAGCAGGGCGGTCGGATTGAAGTTCTTGTTCTGCACGCGCAGAACGAGAATCATTGACACAACGAGGCCGCACACAAACAGGAGCCACACCAAAGTCGAACTGGTGCGTGTCGCAGCAGCGCTCCGGGAGGCCGTTCCCTGGAGGAGGGCCGACTGGTGGGACTCTATCTCCTGGTCAAGAAAAGCGGGAGAACCGTCGCGCCGCAGAGACTTGTGACTCGTCGGGCTTGTTGTTTGGTTCTTACTCGGTTGCAGGCTGGAGTCGAAACTCTGTCCTCGGCGGTTCTGAACCTGTACGTGTACGGAATCATATCTCCTAAGTTACTCATCTTCGACCCACCTGGACCTGCCCTCGTCCTGACAAACAAATCGGACGGAAAAGACAATGTAGTGCAAGCTTCTTAGACAAAAAACTATTTCTTTGTCAGGCGAGCTTGAAGAGCTGCCCTCGTCCTGTCGTTGGTTTCCTGAATGTTAATTGTCTGCGCTGGATTGCATTGAGAGCCAGGCAATTCGAGCGACGCAACACCACCCGTTTTAGCAGTGAAGGGAAGCTCAAATGAGGTCCACCTCGCGCTACCACCCTCACGCTCAGTGTTCAAAAGATGCAGTCCTAAGAGCTGGAGAGCATCCTTAACCCCCGACGAACCAGCCACAGAACCCGCCGCCTCTTGGGTTCCGTGGATGTCGAACAGGAAAACAAGACCCCAAGCTTGAAAGGCCCAGCGGCTTGCTTCTTGCGAATGCAGTAAAGCGCACCGGAAACGAGAACTCCACCGAGCTTAGGACGGAAAAGACAAACAAGTCGAACTCGTATTTCCACTGAGCCTTCTGGTGACTTCCATAAACACACAGTGATAATGACTTAAAAAAAGCACTGATACGTATTATCATGAAGTAGTTGTACAACTACCTTCTAACGATACCTCAAAGTTTTTCCCGCCCAAATCTTGACCAACAGCAACATCTTGATCATCATGTGCTAGTAAAAGCACCTGCGTGTTCCTCTCTGCAGCTTTTTTGCCTTCTCCTCCTGCGGCGAATTTGATACGATCTATCCTCTGTAAAAACGTACTTACGCAAGCGTCTCTGGTACGTTTACGCTTCAGGACTACATGCAGCTTCGCAACACAACTCCTACTTCTACTCTACTTCTACCTGAGCGTGACTAAAAAAGTGCGTTTTTACACAGGATACGATCTTCTTGCTCTGCTTGGTGACTGGGATCATTTCCGCCGCCAGAGTGCTTGACCGCAGCGTCAGGTCGCTCTCCTCCATCAGCTTCACCAACATCTCGTGCTCGTCGATCAAGGTATTTGACTTTGTTGTCCTCTTGTTGCTGCTGCTGCACGTCGAGTGCAATCTGCCGTCTCCGCACGAGGCGATCCAGCGTTTCCTCGATGCTTTTGTCTCTTCTTCGGAAGATTATCTCAACACCAGCAGAGCCGCCACGGGGCTCAGTAGACTTCAGAACATTTTGACCACTGGAAGTTGCTGCGACGGCAGGACGAGGCCCAGCAGTGGGTTTCGAGCTAACGAGAGAAGACGCACCTGCAAAACTGTTCCGAGAAGGTCGTGGTGCTGGTGCCCCTTGTCGTACTTCGGGTGCGGGTCCAGAAAACTCAGCAGGTTGATGCAGATGCTGGCGTGACCCGTCCTGCTCGTGCTCCTCCATGATATTGAGGTCGTTGACTGCACGACGCAAAGACGCACTGCGCCTCCCGTCGCCTGCTGCTGGGTTTTCTAGCTCATCCACGTCCGCCAATTTCAATCGCGTGCCTGCCTTTTCTACATCGACATCGTCAAAATTCTGTTGATGTGGCAGCTTCATAATTCGCATCAGACCATAAGTAGTGTCAACGGAGTTCACTAATGCGGCGGCAGCAACATCTTGTTGAGCAGAGGACATCACTCGCAGTACACCTCCTGGGCGTGACCGATCTCCGGACTCAGTCGGAGCTTGTGTTTCTTCAGTCTTCACCCTCACTGCCTCCCCGAACTATGCCTTGCAAAACCTTTCCCAGCATCTTCATACATCATGCGCTTGCTGAATCTGTATCTGCTGCACTGGTCTACCACACCAGGTCGTGTAGAAATTGTAGTTTCGTACATAATGCAAAAGTTAATTTTATGCGAAGCCGAAAAACACGTCAAAGGCTGACGATGCGCCCGGTGGATGGCGGTAGGTTTTGATTCGTCCTCGGGGTAACAGACTCAGAAGGCCCAACCGGAAGAGCAGAAGAAGTAGCAGCAGCGGCATGCGCATAGTAGACAGAGGTCGTGAAAGAGAAAAAAGAAGGAGCAGCGGTGCGCGGAGATCGAAATCCTGGGGAGAATACTGAATGTTTAAACAATCGCGCTCGCACACCACGGGGATGAAACCGGAAACGGAATCGTTTTTGTGTCGGTTGGCACGGCGCGGTCAACGATGATCCTAAGATGGCTCACTTCCGCCTGGTGTGCTGCTTTATTTCGGCAGCCCAGCACCTCGCAGGCATCCACTTCTACTTCATTGCTAGGGGAAAGAAAGTTGCCTACTTTTTCGACGTTCATCATAATTGTAACAACAATTTACCAACTAACTTCCTTGTTTCGAGTTGCTTTAGCTTTCTTCGACGACTTATTTACCAAATTCAATACTGAACTCCGTATTTTTTCGAGACAACACGACACTATATTATGGCCATTTGGCATCATCGCAAGTAGAGATCACGACCGCCTACATAATTCTGTCTCTGTGTCCTCGCTCAATCAACGTGACAAGGACTTCGATTTTCATTTTCTCTCCTGTCATTTTTTTTCCGAAAAAATAGACGGCACTGAGGCAGACAGATAATTCCGTCTGGTAGACGGCTCAACTTGCAGCTGCTATGGAAAAGCTGGCTCTGACATCGTCAATCGTCTTCGTGATCGATAATACCAATAACCATCCCCCTCGAAGCGAGTCGATGACGACTGCGAAAGTCACAGCTGCAATGGCGAGGATAAGCACGACAAACAAAAACTACGAGGAGAACACGTGGGCAGCAGCAATACTAGACAACGACATCAAGGTTGGTCTCCTACAGGCGGCGAAGCAGGGGCACCCTTTCCCTTCTCTATTCTCTTTCGCTTTCCATCAGATTCAGAACGCCGCATATAGCATCTAGGTACTTGAGTCGTCATGTCGACGCTCTTTTTGTGCGTGAAAGAAAGTCTACCTCGTCGCCGCTCTTTTTTAATCACCTTTTGTAGTTACAGGTTAAAAAACCAGAATCCTCCTCTCGCGAATGCTACATGATGGCTCATGTTACGAATCAGAAATTGGTCTCGAGCTGTCGACCACGAAAATCACCAATAGATTCACGCAAGTACAACCTGAGGCTATGTACTTCTACTTGTTAGTACTGATCAATATGAGCATGCTAAAAAAACCTGTGATGTTAGTGCTTCGTCCTTCACGCGTCAGCGTGTTCATAGCCCCATGTACTTTTTTACGTACCTGAATCTGTAGTTCAATCATGTTGATCATGCCGAGAACATGTTAACAAAATAACTTGGATTATACCTCTTACTTTTTGTTTTTTTTGAATGCTAATAAATCATAAATGCTTAGAAATAAAGGACAGCACGCACTTCGAGTAGAACTTTCGTATTAAGTCTCAACTCCTAGAGGAACTAACGCTTCAGCGTGGTCCGCTTCAGTGTAGTCGTCGCGCGGTGCCGCTGTAGTTGTTCTATTACTTGTGAGATAAATCATCAGTAAGCCGTCGGTGTCGTGCAACAGCTCTCTCATTTTCCATCCTGTATGGCTTTCAGCGTGACCGTAATTGCATCGTTCGAGTCGGTGTCGGTCCAATGCGTGATGATTTTCGTCCGGGCAACCCGACCGCCTGCCTGCAGTTTTGCGATCGTGGTCGCGTTTACCCCGTGCAGAAACTCGACCACGCTGTCGCCACCGCCACAGCAGGAGGATTGCCCCGTGGTAGAACCTGGCGCCAGAACAGAAAAATCTTTCCAGTCTCCCAGATGCCATCGCCACAGCTTCTGCTGCTTCTCGGACGAAAGGACCGGAATACATCCCAGCGCAAGGCTGTCCAGCAACCCTTTGCGAGACGGAGTGTCTCCCTCCGGCTGCAAGCAAAACGTGGAACGCATCATGACTTTGACCAACCCAGGGAGCATGCCCTTCACCGTGGGGTCCACCAAAACGCAATGGTCGCTGTCGCTGCGCTATCCAATGCAAAAGATAATAATTTTCTGGTGTCGACGCGCGTGGTCACATCTTCAGCACTCACACAGCTACATCAAATTTGGTATCACCAAACCGATCTTCCAGTTCCAGTTCATAATCATATTCGTGTCTCAGTCTACATGAACAGTTGGACTCGGAACCAAGTTGAAAACTACGATGTGCAAGTACTACATATTGAAATTCAAATTTTCGTGATTGCGTGCAAAGAACGAATAATCATTTCTTTTGCGAGGGATACGCAATGTGCACTCCAGAGATCGCGGACGCCCGAAGCGGCATTGCAGCAGTCCCGTTTCCCGAGAGCGGCCATGACCAAATCCGTGCGGTCGGTTTGCTGCGTTGCATCGACGGTGGCGAACAGGTGGTCGAGTTGCGTACTGGTCAAACCGCCGCCAAGGGTCGGATACGGAATCGCACGCTCCGGTCGCGAAAAGTCCACCATACACGCCTCCCTCTTGCAGCAAAATTCGTCTTCCAGGGCCAGCTTTCTGATTTTTTGGATTAACGGCTCGTCGCTTTTCCAAAAATCGCAGACATCGTCGGACAATCCACCGACACGCGGAGACATCAGAAAGTGCTTGCTCGCAGTTGCATCCGATAGGTAGGGAAGAGCAGTTAAAACTTCCTCTGCCGTTGGGCACTTGGCCGGGTCCGGATTGATGTTTTCACGCCAAATAGGCACGAAAAACACATCGGCAAGTTATCACACAGAATTAAGCAGGAGCAAGTGCAACGCAAAAAATGTAATCTCGTGTCGTCGGCAAGTGCAGACCAAGTGCTGTTCTGAACAATACGAGCCGTCGTGCAGCAGTGGTCATCTTCATGCATAAATTACTCTTGCATTGTTTTTGATTTTGCGAACACTCTGCTATACTAGCTTTCTTCTCTGTGATACGAGTGTGGCATTCGCCACTCGGCAGGCCGTGCGGGTCAGGCGTGACTGGAAGATGCGACCATTTCGAAACTGATCAGTGTATCAAAATAAAAAGTGCTCCTAGTACCTCGGAACTGCGAGAGCAAAGCCTTCGTTGCATGGCTCAAGAGAAGATACTTCTGCGCCGGGCTTGGCACTTCACCCGAACGAAACCAAGTTGACAAGGCAAAATCCGATAGAATCTTCTAGAGCCATCTTTTATTTCTGTGTGGCAGTCGTGATAAATCCATGGCAAACATTCTTTCGCGCTCGCTCCTGAGTCAGGCACACTTTTCAGGTTGATACAGTGCTGCGAAGCGTCAGGTTGGTTGGCGGCGAGTCGATCGTAACCGAGAATTCCGGACCAAAAACGCAATCGCGTTCCTCGGCTGAGCCAGACGGGTGGGCTCTTTCGCAGTACGCATCCTCCCGCCAAACAATTTCACGCCCATTGGGTGGCTATGAGAGTGCACAATGAATCCCCTCATTGCTCATTGCAAGGGCATGACCCACCACTGGCGCACTAACTATAGCGTCAGGCTGGGGCTCCCGCTCGGCACGCAGCTCGTTTCTGCATGACAAATTCGCGCACATCTATTCTGGCGTTACCTGGGCGGATCCCGTCATCCTGAAATAAATGTGATGTCGGGGGCACACAGAGGGATTTTGGTATATATCATGCGTGATGGACGAAGTGAAACATCTTATTTCTGCATGGAACATCACATCAACGCGAGACGACCGTTTGTGCACTCTCATATCAGCACTTCCTGGTCCGGAAGATCGTACACGTACACTTTCGGCCACCCGGTCGGGCAAGTAGAACCAGTTGGCGAGGCCCTGCCGACAGCAAGAAATTCATGCTGCACGTGTACTTGAGTTTGTTCCTGCTGCAGGAAATGCTCATTGCGTTGGCCGTAGTTCACCCCAGCCACAAATGAAAGCCTGAGGCCGTGCAAAACCGCGGCGATTCTTGTGATGTGCAACATGTTGATCAATATGCGATATGGATATTCTAGTTCTTGGAAACAACAAGAAAATAAATCAATAAATGAAGCAAAAGCAGTTCTCGACGGTGTACGGGAAGAGGAACAACATTAATTACATCGGTAATAAATAATGTTGCAGCAAGAGAGGACTACTTCTTAAGGTCGTCCTCGACTCTCACTGCTATATCTCGTCGATAATGCCCACGTGCTTATTCGGGTACATCCATTTCAAAAATTTGGCTCTTGTTGGTAGTGTTGAGTGAGAGTTTGGCAAAAGTGCAACTGCGAGCTGGGCCTGGGACTGGCGTCAGTAGAGCATAACTTTTTTCCATATCCATATCCATTTTTTGTTTTTCATATAATAATCCCAACTAAGGCCCGTAGGCCACAACTACAAACGAAAAACCGACTACACCGACCAAAACTTTCACTCACCAGTAAGCTTCGCCATGTTTGGCCAGAAAACTTACGACGCCAGAGTGACCGACAAAACTACGTACATCGCTTAGTGCGTTGTCCAATACAGGAATTCCGAATGCAAACCTTCTCTAACATATAGAGAAACCGATTTTGGGGTCCGTGGGTTGAACTTGAACCCACAACAAGAAGATGAAACCGATGCAAAAGTGCTTGGTGAATATTTTTAGAGCTTTCAGAAATTAGTTCCCAGAGCAGTTCCTAAAAGCTTCGGCTTTCAAAAATTTTGAAGCAGGTGCGTAGGATCTGCGTTTCGACCGATAGTCCCGGTCTGACTACACGTCCTACGCACGCGACTTACAGAAATCAGCTCCCAGGATTTCCGACTTTTTTCTACATCGCCTCATTTGGACACGCGGATCGAACTTCCACGAGCAAAGCGCCAAAGTTCGGCACTTTGCGTGTGAAAGTTCTCTGGCAGCTCACATCCGCGAAGTTCCCGGATGTGAGCTGACATCCGAGGAGGTCTTGTATGCGGGATCCTGGGAACTAATTTCTGTAAGTAGGTTGCGTAGGATCTGCGTTTCGACCGGTAATCCCGACCTGAATGCAAATCCTACGCAACGGACTTACAGAAATTAGTTCCCAGGATTTCTTCTAGAATCTCAAGGCGCCTCTGAGGCACCTTGAGACTCTAGAAGAAATCCTTTGAGAGTCTAAAATCAAATATCCTAAACCCTAAGACCCTCAAAACCCTATCGACGCTGGTGTCGGACAGGGGCGGAAACAGGACGTAGAATCGTAGGGAAGAAGATGTGGCGGTGGGGCGTAGGACGGCCTGATCAGAGAAAGCGCGCAAAACGCATGTTCTGAACCTAAAAATTCTATGTGAACATACCCAACCCGAAAAGGATAATACAACACCGAAAGGTGTCGCGCCCCAATCCCAAAAAATACTGCTTGGTGCCAGTAGGGCCCGGGGAAAACAAAAGGCAAGCAAGAGGAAGGTAAGGTAAAATCTACATTCAAAAAGCGCTAGTAAGCCTTGTGCTCTGATCCGTCCGGGCGTGCAATAGAAGAAGAAGAAATCCTTTGAGAGTCTCTAGAAGAAATCCTTTGAGAGTCTAAAAGAAATCCGTTGGATTTCTTTTAGACTCTAAAAGAAGTCTTCTTGACTTCTTTTTGAAAAGGTCTCGCGGAAACCCCTCTCCAGAGACCCTTTCGCTGACCCCTTTCGCTGACCCTTTTATAGCTCGTGATTAAGGCACTTTGCGCGACCCCTTTGAAGACCCCTTTGCAAACCCCCTTTCCGAACACTTTTTCCGGAAGTTTTCTTCTAGAAACTGAGTTCCTAGAAGAAAACGCAGCTTCTTGTTCTAGAAGAAGCTGCGTCTTTTTCTAGAAGAAGGCGCGAAGTTTTGTCTTCTTCTAGAAGACTGGTCTTCCTGTAGAAGACGCAGACTTTTTTTCTTCTAGAAAACGCAGCTTCTAGCAGAAGCTGCGTCTTCTCCCTAGAAGAAAAAGCAGATCGCTCTGTACATGTGTTCAGGAGCACACTTGTAGAAGGCCAGGAGGAAAAAGCTGCTGCGCGAGCTTTCTTCCGTAAGAGCACATCAGAACTCGCGCGCCTACAGCTTCAGCGTTCGTGCCTCAAAGAAATGCACTCCTGGGATTTGCGTGTTGCGTCTCCAGTCGCCACACTTGGACACACTGATGATCCTCGTGTGCAAGTGAGGCGATTGGAGACGCAGCACGCAAATCCTGGGAACTAATTTCTGTAAGTCACCTGCATGAGATTTGTGCCCAGATCGGTATTACCAGTGAGAAGACAAATCTTACGCAGGTAGCTTTCAGAAATTATTTCCAGGATCTTCGCTGCGTCAAGAATTTCGTGATGCGGCGGAAATCCTGAGAGCTAATATCTGTAACTCACCTGCGTAGGTTTTGTGCTCCAATAGGTATTGCCGATCGGACCACAAATCTTACGCAGGTGACTTGCAGCAATTTGTTCCCAAGGATTTTCGCCACATCAAATACTACCTCCTGGGGTGGCAGCGCACATCCGAGAAGTTCTCGAATGTGAGCTGACACACGAGGAGTTCTTAGATGTGAGTCTACGTCCGGGAACTCCTCGGATGTGAAGCCCCATCCGAGAAGTTCTCGGATGTGGGGTCCTGAGACCTAATTTCTGTAGGCTGCCTGCGTAAGATTTGTGCCCTGGCCAGCAAAACCGCTCTGAGCGCCAATTTTATTCAGGTGACTCACAGAAATTCGCTCCCAGGGTTTGCGTGTTGCGTCTACATACACCTCGCTTGGACACGCGGATCGAACTGTCACGCGCAAGGCAACAAAGTTCGCAAGTACAGCCAAAGTGGCACGGCAGCTTTATTTCTGGCCCCCCCCAAAGTGTTGCGTGCCTACTTATCACAGGAGTCCTGTGATGGGCACACAATGTCAGAAAACCAGAAACAAAATCGCTACGCCGGTTCGGCTAAACTTGCGAATCGCCGCGCTCTGCGTGTGAAAGTTTGAACCGCGACTCCAAGTGAGGCAATTGGAGGCGCAACACACAAATCCAAAGAGCGCACTGCTGTAAGCCTGTCGCGTAAGATTATGCTGCGCAGTTCTTCTGACCTTCTAACTCTTGGATGTGCGCTCACATGTGAGGAGTTCTCGGATGTGAGCTTGCATCTGAGGAATTCTCGGATTTGAGTTCGATATCAAGAAATCTTAGGAGCACACTTCTGCAGGCCAGGGCACGAGAGTGCTATCCGAGTTTGTGCTCTGACCTTGAAACACAGAAAAACCCGCACAGCATCATCTTAGGCGGGGGCTTTGCAGAACTATGATCCCAGGTCTCGACGCGGCGAAAATCCTAGGGGCGCACTTCTTTATCTCCCCGACGTCGGATGATTTTGCGCGAGGTCTTCAGACCTGTCGCCGGCCAGAGCACAAATCCGACGTGGGGGCCTTGCCGAAATGTGCTCCCACACAACAACAAGATGAAACCGATGCAAAAATGCTTGGTGAATATTTGCAACCGAAGATCGCGGTCTTTCTGCATCTGCTGAGCCTCCACCAATTAAAGGCGTTTCGAACCCAGTGCAGCGGCGATTGGCAATTTATCATTTTGGATAAAATGTTAATTGTTACTACTAACATACCGACCTTTGCACGAACAATATGGAATTACGCAAAACCGATACTCGAATTTGAAGTTGAAAGGGACAGGGAGTTTAGTTTCTGGCGTCTTTCGCGACGGGGTACCCATCATCGCCACCGACTCAGACTGGCGGAAGACCTGAGCGGCCCGTGTATTCTTTCGAGACAGTGCGGCAACGTAGTACTCACGCAAACTGTTCGTGTTCGTCGTGTTCGACTTCTATACAAGGAAGCGAGATTGCACGTGCATGTGAAAATGTAGTAAGTATCTGCAAGCAAAATTGCAGTGAGAAAGATATAAAATCTGAACACTTTCACCCTCCTTTGCCGGAGAGAAAGAATTTTTTTTGCCCTTCCTTGCCTTGAGGTGTTCTACGATCGAGACGACCTATGCTCTGTGAATTTCTCATCCTGACCGCCATGTCAACGTGGTTCTTTTCAGGTACTTTTGCTTACATCAGAAATGCTCAATCTTTATCTTTCACAGTCGACGCGCCGACTGTGGATCCACTTCGGGCTTTTCGTTTCAAAATTTGCCCCACGAGCTAGCAGAAGATCCACTTCTATTGCCAGCGCTCCCCTCGCCATGGCGATGGGGATGGCCATGCCGCTTGTGTATGATTATACAAACGGCGCAGCAAAAATAGAAACGGACGCTCGTCTTCTTGAGTGAGAAGAAGTTCTTCTTATTAGCGTTGGCGCCCTGACATGTTTACCAGCTGGATCTGGCAGAATGTAAAGGCAATGGCAAATTCGTAGATCCGGGAAGAATTACCGAATGCTTTTGTGGTCGTAAACAAAAGTGATAAAATCTTGGTAGCTCATGCTCCTGATGCATCCACCCGAGCGCTTCTTCTACCTCGTCAGGTACTATGTGACGGCGCATGGATTTCATTTGACTGAGGGAGGCGGCAGGGTGTATCTTTGGATAGCCGTGTAAGCATAGGCGGTCACTAAAGTTGAAAATGTTGGCTTTACCATCACGAACCATTATTAGGTAAGAATGGGAAAACCTAACCACGAGGGCATGATCATGATTTACATGCCATGCTGCAGCTCGTGGTCGTGCGACAAAAATGACAAAATAACTTCGCATTGTTCGATGAATCTGCCTTGTTCACGTCAACATGCATTTAGATTTACGTCTTGCCGCATGAACGCGAAAGGCATAAGAGCAACAGAAAGCTTGATGGAAAATTGAAGAAAACGCAGGACCTGGAGGGACCTGAGTCACCTCCACTCATTTTCTTCATCGTGTAAAGAAATCGAAGAATCACGATGACGATATTAAATTAGGTTCATCATATACATACTATGTATTACTGCTTCGAGGAGGAAAGATAAAAACAATAAATATGGCGCAAGCTTCTTCGGTACTGTAATAGCTATCAAAGCGACAAAACAAAAGAACATGATTCGACTGCAAAACAAAAGGAAGACATCAGATCTGGCAGCACTGTTTTATTTTTCTCCTCCACAGCATCATCTGCCGGACAAAAATTAATAAAAAAAACATAGGATATCCCACATCATATCCATATACTAAGAACGCGCGGCTGAAATAAGCCGTCGGCGGAGAGGTCTCATAGTGAGCAGCTTGCTCATTTGCCATCCTTTATGGCTTGCAGCGTGACCGTAATTGCGTCGTTCAAATCGGTGTCGGTCCAGTGCGAGATGATTTTCGACCGCGCGATCCGGCCGCCGGCCTGCAGGTTGGCGATCGTGGTCGCGTCGATCCCTCGCAGGAAGTCGACCACGCTGTAGTTTTCATCCCCTCCCTCACCGCCGCCGCAGCAAGAGGCGGACGAAGCGTTCCCCGTGGTAGACTTTGGCGCCAGAACAGAAAAATCTTCCCAGTCTCCCAGATGCCACCGCCACAGCACCTGCTGCTTCGCGGACGACAGTACCGGAATGCATCCCAGCGCCAAGCTGTCCAGCAACCCCTTGCGAGACGGAGTGTCTCCCTCCGGCTGCAAGCAAAACGTGGAACGCATCATGACTTGGACCAACCCAGGGAGCATGCCTTTCACCGTGGGGTCCACCAAAACGCAATCATCGCTGTCGCCGCGCTATCCAGTGCAAAGGATAATATTTTTCTGGTATCGCGCGTCACATTTGCACCACTTGAACAGCTACATACATCAAATTTGATGTCACCAGATCACCTTTCTTTCACCACGTCCCAGCCCTGTCCTGTTCCATGTGATGTCTAAGTCTGCATGTATGAACTTCAGCTGCACAACTGGAACGAAGCTGCAGCTCCAGGGTTATACAACGAATACCGCTGCGCATACATAAGGTCCAAGAAGTACGTTGAATTTAATTTTCATGCGCAAACGATAAATATTACCTTTGCGGGGGATACGCACTGTCCGTTCCAGCGGTCGCGGACGCTCGCAGAGGCAATGCCAACCCGTTTTCCCAACGCGCCCATAACCAGAACCGTGCGGCCGGCTTCCTGCGTCGCATCGACGGTGGCGAACAGTTGATCGACTTGCGGACCGCTCAAACCGGCGCCCAGGGTCGGATACGGAATATCACGCTCCGGCCGGTCCTCCTTGCCGCACGAGACGGCTTCCAGGGCCATCTTCCGGATTTTCTTGATCAGCGGCTTTTTGCTGTTCCAAAAATCGCAGACGTCGTCGTACAATCCCCCAACACGCGGAGACATCAGAAAGTGCTTGCTCGCCGTGGCGTCCGACAAGTGGGGAAGAGCAGCCAAAACTTCGTCGGCCGTCGGGCACTGGGCCGGGTCCGGTTGGCGGTTCTCACGCCAAATAGGCACGAAAAACACATCGGCGAGTTATCACACAGAAACGAGCTAGTAGTAGCAAGAGCAAGTTAGCATTTGCGACACAAAAAATGAAGCTTGTTCCTGGTGTCATGTGCTGGCGTGGTCGTGGACAATGCTACTTCGAATACTAACTTGTGTGCTAGTGGTTTGTCACTCTTGCATCTTTTTTCTCCGCAAAAACTCTGCTGGTGCCATACTAGCTTTTTTCTGTGATACGAGTGTAGCATCGGTCACCCGGCAAGCCGTGCGCGTCAGGCGGGACTGGAAGATGCGGCCGTTTCGAAACTGGTCAGTGTATCAAAATGCAAAGTGCTTCTAGTAACCCGGAGTTCTTGCGAGAGCAAAGCTGTTAACTCCAAACCAAACCAGATCTCATGGCGGTTTCAACGAATTTCAACCCAATTTGAAAATGTTGGGCTTTCGGCCTACTGACCAAATCTCATGGCGTTTCAATGCGAAAAAAAGTCGAAGCCGGCGTTTTGAAATTGCGCCAACCTTCTGCGGCATGTTCAAATAGCACACACCTGATGCGTTTTTCAAGAGCTTACCACCTACAGCGACTCGGCCCTCGAAGAAAAAAAGTGGGCTATGGTGTGAATCACCTGCCCACGGATCAACTTCCCCACCTCCCTACCTCCCCACCCTGGGGAGGTACCTCCCCGCGTGTGGGGAGGTGCCTCCCCAGTGGTGGAGAGGTATTTTCCACCCTCCCCACATCCCCGTCTTCCAGCACCTCCCCACTGCGTTGCACTTCCCCACGTCGTTCTCCTCGATTCGTGGTCGGCGAAGCTCTTGATGAGTGCCGACCAGAACGCGACGACCCCCGGAGGACTGCAGCCTTGCTGCTGCGCCATCTACTCCCGGCCATGCGGCCAGATATCTGCCACAACGTGCGTGGCAATATATAAGTCCGCAACCTGCTGCGCGCTGCAACTCGCGCACCGGATAAGGACCTACCAGGAAGAAGCTGAGGCCCAAAGGATGAGGGGCAAAGGCGGGCCACGGGGGGAACAACACGAAGAAAGAACCGCCGAGGCCATACCGGCGCGCCGGCGGCATCGCGCCGGCTGGCCTCGACGACCCTAAAAAAACCCCGAACCAACCCTGAATCCTATAGGCTAAACTAACAACCAACAACCAAGGCCGCCGCAGGCTCTGTTGTTGCATCACCTCCGGCCGTTTGTTACGGCGGTGATGCGGCCGCGTCACAAGGTGACGCAGGGGAGGTGGGTAGGTGATCCGGGTGGGGGGGTAATGCGTGGGGAGGTGATTCAAAGGGGTGGGGAGGTGCTTCACATTGCATGCTACCAAAAAAGTGCGCCTGTCAGTCCACACTCGGGCGAGGATCTGTCTCTGGTCCATGGAGTGGGCCCTCTGTAACTTCCAATGGCTAATCCCTAGGACGTGGGAAGCCTGCTACCGAGTCAATTGCCACCTCACCCCAAAAAAGCACCGCACACCATAGCGCCGCCAAAGTCTGAACTCCGGCGGGATCTCCGGCAAGCAAAGGCCTTTTCTAGTGGCCCCCCCGCATGACTTCAACAAGGAGAAGAAACAATAGAAGCGAAGATCCGGGGAACCAGAGTACTGGAATGGTGGCGAATCAAGGCATTTGGACCAATTTCAAACGTGAATCACAGAAGTCGAGGCAATTTCAAACGCGAATCAACAGAGGCCGGCAGCTTTCAATCCCGAATCAACCAAACACGGGAAAAACAACAAATCGCTATGGGATTGTGGCCCGTCCTCGTAGAGTGAAGGTGTGTGCGGCACAACAATTGCGCATCTTCTGGAAGAAACAGTCCCAGCCATGAGCTGAGACGCTTCCGGCAGGTGCTGCAAGCCCAATTTTTTTGGTGTGTCAAGAAACGAGGAAACATCGTGGCAGAAGCTTGCACACCAATGAGCGCAGACTCACTGGGAGGCTTGGCGGCGCCACAGACCCACACACCCTACCAGGCGCCAGACTGCCCTACCTCAATGAAGCCAACACGAGCGCGCTGTGGTGAAAATCAAACTGCAACACGCTTCTAGTAACCCGGAGTTCTTGCGAGAGCAAAGCTGTCCCTGACATTGATTGTTGAAGTGATCGGACCCGATGGATATGTGGACTCTGGTTTTGCGCTATTTTTCTAGAAAAAAAAAATTTTTTGGCGACGCCAGGGGGCGCCCAAGCGGGGCGCCACATGCTGAGTGTAGGCATCCGAGGAGCCACACTCTCTTGCGCCCCCAGCGCGAGCCCCGATATTGGGCATGGCAAAGCCCCGAACCTCCCCCCGCCTAAACGGGAGGCCGTAGCCCCACCGGCAAAACGTTTCCTGCCCGGGGGCCCGTGTATTTTTGCCACATCCGAAAGAGGGCAGGGCTGGGCCGCACGCCGAGGCGAAGGGCGGTCGCTCTCCCCAGCAGGGCGGTCTCGCCCGGCGCAGCCACCCAAGCCGAATCCCTCCCGCCAGGGCCGGGCCAATCGCCCGCGCGCCTCGCCAGCTCTAACATTCGACACGCGGAGGGGGGGCAGGGCGCGGCCGAAGGCAACAACCAAAGAGGCCCTGCGGCCCTGCCCACAGCGAAAGTGCTGCGCCGCTGAACCGCAGTGGCCACTGGCGGCTGTGCTTTCCAAGGAAAGCAGCAGGCGGCACACAGCGCCAATGGCGCGCCTTTCGGGAAATCTGTGGAGCGGCCCCGCCGCTGTTCCGCACACCAGGCCACCAAGCTTTCCGCCACCGCCTTCGGCGGCCAGCTTTGTCGCGCGGGCCCCAGCGCAGGAAACTTGCGGGCGGCCGGCATTCGCCGACCCCGGGGCGCCTTTGCCCTGGCCCGCAGGAAACAGCGGCATCACATGGCGCACCGACCGGAGGCTACCGGCCCGGGGCCCCGCCCTCCCCCAAACCGACCCCCGGCGGCCCCCCCGGCCTTACCCCCGGAAGCCGGGCAGGCCCGCCAAGCCGGATTTTTCCAAAATTTTTGCGGCGGTGGTCGGCAGATTTTTCCAAAATTTTTGCCCTGACAGGCCGGGGCACCGAAGATAAGCGATTCCTTACCGTATACAGTGTAAAACTGTCAGAGCAAAAATCTGGAGCCACCTGGGCACCGTCAGGGATAAAATTCTGAATAAATCTGGCTTCTAGTAACCCGGAGTTCTTGCGAGAGCAAAGCTGTCGCTGACATTGATTGTATGGCTTGCTTGGAAGGCCTCTGCGCAATTGAACCTTCACGGGCAGAGAGGGTCCCCGCAACGCAGCAGCCCCCGGCCGACACCAAGATGACACGACAGGATCAGATACAGCTACAGCTATCTCGTCCTGTGACCTTTGACACCTCTTCAAAGCCAACTACCTGTAGTCTTCTTTATAAATCCGCCTTTTATTGAGATCGAATGCATTGGCGCATCATCTCGGAACGGTTTGGGCAAACTAAAATTCTATCGTGAAAGACATACCAGAAGCCGCACTCTCTTTCCAAAGACGGCGACATGTCAATCCAAATGCGAATCGTGCAGGATTTGCATCACGAGTGCCAGCATGTAACTTACCATCCCAACTTGTAAAGACAGATTCTAAACTCAACACACTTTGTGCCTCCGTCCCTATGGCGGTAACCACAGATCCGTCGTACAGCTTCGCTCGCTTTGTTTCCTGGGTTAGAAACACTGTTCACTTCGGTACAGTGGTGCGAAGCGTCACGTTCGTTGGCTGCCCCTCGATAGCAACCGAGAACTCCGGACCAAAGACGCAATCGCGTTCCTCGGCCGAGCCAGACGGGTGGGCTCTTTCGCAGTACGCATCTTCCCGCCAAACGATCTCGGCACGCCGATTGGGTGGCTATGAGAGTGCACAACGACAACCCCCTCATTGGAAGGGCATGATCCACCACAGCTGGTGCACCTACAGAGCCATCGGGCTTGGCCTAGCCCTAGGCCTAGCCCTGTGGCTCGTTTTCTGCATGACTAATTCGCGCGCCTCTACTGAGCCACTGCTTGAGCTTCAGGAACCCGTCCTGCAGACTGTGTCTTCAAGAGATGATCGGAAGTAGCACTAAGAAGGATGTATATATCAATACGGAAGTGAAAAAACATTTTATTTTCGCAAGGAAAACAACGCGGGAAGACGAGTTGTGCACTCTCATATGATCACCTCCTTGTCCGGAAGATTATACACGTACACTTTCGGCGCCCCGGCGGGACAAGCAGGATCGGCCAGAAACTCATGCTGCAAGTGTAATTGATCTTGTCCTTGTTCCTGCTGCAGGAAATGCTGGTTGCGGTGGCCGTAGTTCACCCCGACCGCGCGCGAAAGCCCAACGCCGTTCAAAACCGCGGCGATTCTGATGCGCAACATCGTGAGCGAGCGATATGGATATTCTTGGAAAGCAAAAGAGCAGAATCAAGAGTAAATGAAGCGAAAGCAGTCCTCGGCGAGGGCGACGTGCGAGAAAGTGAAGAGGAACAATAAAATTAAACTTTAAAGCGATGTTGGAGATCTTACAGCAACAAGAGAACCTTTTCTTGATGAGCTCCACAATTTTGTATAATCTCGATAATACTTTATCACCCACGTACTATTGAGTCGGGTACGTTCACACCAATACTGGGTTCTTCTTGGTAGCGTTCGAGCCTGAGAGTTTGACAATCCAAAACTGCAAGAGCTAGTAAATATCTTTTTGTTTCAATACCAATATCAAGATGAGAAGGACGACGACTCAGAAAGCCAAAGCGATAGCGACTACACCGATGAAACTACAAAGCTTACGTGTAAGTTTCGTCATGGCTGGCCAACTATGGCACCAGCTTGACCGATGAACGTAATTAGCTCGCTTCGTTCGCCTTCGCCAGGAGTACAGGCACAAATGCAAATCTTCTACCTTTACGGCAAAGGCGCATAGAGAGAGACCGATTGAGTTTCTGCACGGAAACTCGAACCCCTGCTGCTGGGCAATGAAACCGATGCGAATAAAATACTCCGTGAATATTATTTGCAACCGATATCAATCTTTCTGCTAAGCCTCCGACTGAGACCGCTTGGAACCGAATGCAGTCGTGATTGCCACTATGATCATACAGATACATATCAGTCTTTGCACGAGGACAGTGAAAAATATCAAATATATAATACACAAAACCGATACCGTACCTCGAGTTTAAAGTCGAGAGAGACGCTTCTTGCAACGTGGTGGCACATCAGCATCACTACCACCGACTCAGACCCGCGGGAGACACGAGCGGCCTGTGTTTTGTTTCGACACAGACACAGTTCAGGGCGGGCAATGAGGGACTAATAGAGACTCTTCGTGTTCGACACAAGAAAGCGTCAGCGGGCTTGCATGTCATAATTATCAATCTGAAAGACAACTTGCAGATGCAGAAGTGAACAAAATATGTAAAAAACACTCTCCTTTTCTGAGTATTTTTTTTCTGGCGGTTCCTGCCTTGATGTGTCATAGATATCGAAATGCTTCTAGATTTCTCTTCTTGCACTGAGCGAGAACAAGAATTGTGATATCATGTCGGTCAAATACATTTGCTTTACCGAAATGCTCAATCACAGTTGGCGCACCGATGGTGGAACCCCTGCCAGCTTTCCGTTTTCAATTCCGCAATGCGAACTAGCAGCAGATCCATTGCCAGTGTTCTCGCCATCCCGCTTGTATTTCCGCGAATGGGGTAGCGAAATTAGAAAATAGAAACGGACGCGCGTCTACAACTTGCTGAATATCGTATTGACGTTTGCTGTGCATCTGCGAAATAACTTTGAAGCGTAATGTACAAGAGATTCACTGGGATTACTAAATTTATTTGCTAGTGGTGAGCACCAGAACCAGAATACAAATAGGTGCAGCATTTGTACATCATGCAGTTTTTGTTTGATGATCATGTGCACCAACTGTTAATAACTTGGTATTCGTATTTATTTTCCTAGTTTCGATACATAATGCTTATATACGTTTATCTTTATCAGAAAAAGGAGCAGACGCATCAATATAGAAACAACTCTACACATGATATAGATCTTAGAAGTGTGCGCCCATTGCCAGCTTTTGCATGTTCTCGTCCAACTCAAGCGGTCACTCACACCTACTAGGTAGTCAAACATACAACATCTTTCGGTGCCCGTGGTTCTCAGACGTCATGATCATGCTCATGTTGAACGAATCATATTGATTCTTGCTTCTGATCCCATTGCTTCAAAGAGAAGCTAATCGCTGTGAACGGCTCCGGTATCGCCCGTGTCGCGGCGCGCTGCCCGCGTGACTCCGGTTTGCGCCGCAGCGGTCCGCCGGTCCGGCAGGAAATGGTAGTAAATGATGAAGGGAATGATGCTCAAGTACAGAACGGGAGCGCCAAACCACTTCCCGGGGCCGAGTTTGGCAAACACGTTCCCGACGAACTGGCACGAAAGGTACGCGAACAGGGCCCAATAGTTGGTCCACCGGGTGCACCCACAGGGGTCGTCGCTGGCAAACGTGCCTGTCATGAACATCACACACAACAGTGCGGTAGCGGCGAACCACCGGGCACGCTCCCAGAGGTACAGCGCGGGGTAGATGTCGCAGCGGCCGATCTGGTCCACGTACACGAGGCCGAGCACGATCAGGGCCGTAAAGAACCAATATGCGCGGAACCAGGTTCGGAGCGCGTCCGTGTGGTACAGCGGCCTCTCAAAGGTCACCGCCGCCCAGAAGAACATCAATACCGTCTGGGTGAAGAATTGGTACTCGGCTGGAAAAAAAATGGGACTCAAGAACACCCAGCTGCCAAAGATCCACGAGAAGTACCCGCGGTCCCCAGTAAGCAGGGTGAGCGAGACCAGCACCAGCCCCGCGGCGAGTTCGCTGCCCAAAAAGCCGAAGACCTTGTAGGGACGGGCCGTGCCCCAATTCAGCCGTTCGTCCCGGTTGGCTGCACCGCCGTCCTCGGCGGGCAAAAACGCGGACGCCAACAGCAGCCCGGCAAACAGGAGAAAGGAGACGCAGAATGCACTCAGTGCGGGCGTGCGCGACACGGTCGCCTCAGGATTCAGTTGCGCCCGGTTCACCATCTGGTCCTCGGTCCCAGTCCCCTCCTGGTCCGTGTCCGTGAGGGTCCCCGCGCGGGCTTCTTGCTGCGCAGCATCCGCCGCCGCGTCGGCCTCACGCACCGTCTGCAGCATCAGCTTGAAGGGAAACCAAACGACCGACGCCACCAGCACCGCCAGGACGTACCACATCTGCGCGATGGTTGCACTGGTCACGCACAGGTCGGGATTGCCCGTTAGAGACCCGAACTCGATCAGCTGCCCCAGCGCGTTGAGGCCCATCCCCACCAGCGCCAGCACGCACAGCTTGATGACGTACAGCGGAAACCCGCGCTGGCTCTTCGCGAGCCCGATGCCGGACACCAGGAACAGGAAGGGCATCACCCAGAACAGGACGAACCCGGTGTTGCGCACCGAGTACCGGTACCCATCCAGATGCATGCAAATGGTCGCCGCGACGCAAACGAACCGCGTGTTATGGATGTGTCAGAGTTGAAATCGACAAAGTTGAAATAATTTGTCATGCATAAAATGGATGCCAGTTGGGACCCAGTTTCTAAGTGGCGCAAGACAAATTTCGGCGGTCCCTAGATCCACTTTGTCATGCTGTTTACGCAAAGAAGAGCGATTTTCTCATGTTACTTTAGCAGCTCGAGCTGTAACCCCAAACAGGCTTCACTTGCCTGCTCTGCAACACACGTGCCTCGGGTCATGCATTTTATGCATTACAAATTATTTCAACTTTGACGATTTCAAACCTGACGCTTCCATACGTGTAGTCGAGGTAGTACATCCGCGGTTGCGTCTTCACCTCGGGGGACCCCGTGAAGGCAATTTGGAACACCTCGCCCACGGAGGCGGGTTGGGGCCGCTGCAGCTGGCTGCTCCGACGGCCGGCTTTGCCGTTCTCCACCGCGGCGGAGGCTTTATTGTCCTTGTTTTGCAACAGTTTTCCCTGTTCCGCGGCTTCGCCCCCTCCTCGTCCCAACGCTTCCTTTGCGCCCAGTAAATGCGTCGACTCGTTTGCGCCACGATCGGCCGCGGTTGTCGCTGCACTCGGCGCAGCGCCACCCCCGGGTCCCATCGCCGAGGAGGAGGAGCTTCGGAACTTTTGTTTCGGCTTGTAGCCCGCATAGTACTTGTTGCCTCCCTGCGAAGAGGACGGCCCTGTGCGATTGAACACGACGACCAGCAGCACGTGGAGTAAAAACCAGGCGCCGTAGATGCCGTAGACGGCCCCGGCGGGAATCGCGCTGCCCGGATCCAGGCTGTTCCCGTGCGCGGACGAGAACAGGTTCAAATCCCAGGCCAGGTTGCGGCCGGAGCACTCCACCGTGCGCGAGTGGAAAAACCAGTCCGTGCGCTCGTACTGAAATCGCTGGTCCTGGAAGATGTACTTGTAGTTGCCCGAGGCCACCGGCGCCAGGTCGCTACCCGGGTGAAACACCTCCGCTTTCAACGTGTTCGCGTGCTTGTTGTACGTTCCCAAGTTCACACTTGATCCCGTCGGGGACACCGCGAGAGAAAACGAAACGGACGACACGCCCCCCTTGCTCGTGCCAGAACCGCTGCCCTCCGCGGTGTTCGCCATCCGTCGGTCGTTGTTGTCGTCAACAGCCTCGAGAAACGCCGAGGAGCCTGTAAAAGCGTTCTCCCCATAGCTTTTACTGTGCTTGCCTTTCGCCCCCATTATCAATCGCGTGCTCGTCTTTTCTCTTGTATTTTTCACAATCACGATGGGTTCGGCTAGACGAAGTGCTGACAAAAGAGAGTCTGTACAACCAGATCGATCCTGCTTTCTGACTACGGCAAAAGCCAGGAAAAGATCAAACTACGGCTTGCCAAAAGAAGTTCTAGCAGTGTGATTGCATATGTAATCACAGCTTCGAGGAAGAGGAAGTAGATGGGCTCTACAACTACGAGTTCCACTGGTGTTTCACGGGAGGAAAATGATTTTGAGACGAAGAGGCCTAGTAACGCTTTTTTTTTTCACTTGTGCAGCCGACTTCGAATCGAATTCAAACACAGAAAACCATACGAAAAAATTGTACGAGCTTCATACATCAACATCATCATACAAAAAGAAAACCAGACATTGCATACGGGCTCGGGCAAAACGAGAACGAGAAAATACGTTTACTCGATTTTCATTTCTTCTGAGTACGACGTCGAGGACGCAATGCGAACGATACGAAATAAAGATTTCTCTGCACGTCAACATCCCAACGAAAACGATTTTCTAGACGAGGAGCTGCACGAACTCGACTGTACGCAAGTCTTCATCTTACTTTTAGGTTTAGCTGCAGCTACAAGGAAATCATAGTTTAGCGGATCGCAACGATCGGGTCTCTAGAATTCTTAAGAGCACAGGCAGAACGTCGTCCAATTAAAAATAAGTAAATTCCAAGCCCACGATAGGGGAAAAATCCATAAACAAACAAAGAAAAGCAAGAACTTCCTCGTATCCAGGGCTTGGGAGTCGTCCTGAACAAACTACCTCGTTGATGCCTCCAGTCTAATCGAGGAGGTTATGTGGATTGGAATCGGTCCCACCGCAGCTGCAACCACTATCAGGCAAGTCGTGTTATCGCAACCGCCCACGGTTGTCATATCTCAATTTATGTTGTATTTAGGCATCTTCATCTTTCTGGTTTTTCATTAATTTTGTAGTTTTCGCCGGAATGCATGCTCGGTTGGAAATAATTCCCCACCATTTTCTACTGAAAACGCAAAGCGAATCGTAGCAAAACCAAAAATCCTCAAGCAAAGCCAAAGTAGATATATCAAGTCGTACTACACGAAGGGCTTCCGCTGGGCCGAGCCAAATGTAGTTGGCCCCCCAGCCGGCTTGCTGTCAGCCCCTCTACTTCGTTTCGCGTGGCGACCGTTGCCGCGCGAGGCTCCCATCATTGCCGTGGACGGCAGCGCACCAGTGGCGGCTTTTGGGTTACGACGTTGCTCCTCAAGCGAGAAGTCCTTGGCAGCCTTCATCAGAGAAACTTCCTGTGCTAGCTGCACACGAGACGAGCTTGACGGCTGGTTTTGCGCTCCCTCTTGCTGCATCGACTGCGGATGCTGAGGCTGCTGGTGGGGGGCATTGTTGAGGAGGTGCGGATAATCCATAGGGTGGTTTGGAAGATGATTGTGGAGCTTCTCTTCGTTGTAATAATGAGGACCATTTGGATGTTGCTGACGTTGTCGACTCGAAGGATCATAATTCAGATGATTGTATGCGTCATGAATACGACCACCGTCTTGTCTGCGAAAGTCGTGGTAGTACCCTGGAGCAGCTACTCCAGCTGGAGGTGGTTGTATGTTCAGAGTTGTGACATCGTAATGTAATCGGTTCTCTGGCGGAAGGATCCCAGTTCCTCTTCCAGTAGCATGGTCTACCACTGCCCTACTTGGTGTGCCCCGAAACACTTGTTGACTAGCTGAATCTACTTCGTACAGAACAACATTCGTCGAGGGGTGTGGCACGGACCTTGACGGGTTCATGTTGTAGCCGTAGCTCGACGTCCCGTTATTTGCGGCACTTGTTCCGAACGGCCGGTGCTCCGAGACCGGCACGTGAGTCGCCCACAGTGGGAGGTTCATGGCGTGGTGATCGCTCTGCTGCATTAGAGCGACATCCTCGCTGCGCTGCCGCTGCTCGGCGTTTCGTCGCGGCGCGGGCTGCTGGTGGACGACCGCCGCGCGGATGTTGTTCTGTCCGCTTGGCGGGGCCAGTGGCCCAGCAGTGTAGCTCCCGTGATGATACTGCTCTTGCTCCGTGCGCGCAGGTAGGGAATGCCGGTGGTGGTGCAGCTGCGCGGAGTTCATCGCACCGGCGTAGGAGTTTGGAAGATACTTGCCCATTGAGGCAGAAGTTGTCAACGGTACCCCGCCCGCACCAGGCGGTGGCGGCAAGAGATCGTACGGAGCACCTTCGGGAGGGTAGCCCCCGTGCTGGCTCATCATGCCACGAGGCGGCGCATAGCTCTGCTGCATGTTCACTGGACCGAAATGCTCACCCCCGCTTCTGTTCTGCACAATAAACTGTTGGCCGCCGGAACTGCGAGGCGGCTGGTCGTAGTCTTTTGCAAGAACCCTTTCCGACGGCAGATAGATCTGCGACAGGGAAGCAGTGTGAGCTTGATGTTGGCCCGCCGGATCGTAGTGGTAGCCTCCGCGCTGCGATGAGTTAGTGGGGACGAGCACTGGCGGTGGCTGGGAAATGGCGCGCCGGGAAAATGGCTGGTGCGGATGCGCAGCGGGATCCGTTGTGGCCTTGGAATTCGAAAGCTCGTTGTCTAGATGCATGCGGGCGAGAGAAATCGGGTTGAAATCGACATTCTGCAGGTACTTCTGCGTCTTCAAATCTTGCACAGCCAGGGTAGCGCTGCTCGACTGATTCTTGTTGCAGGTCTCAAGTCGCCCGGCGCCGTGCTCTTGCTCGACGGCGATCCCTGGTGCTCCTGCAGCTCCTACATCATTCAATTTCATCTGTGCAATCTTCGTCCGCGAGGCCAAGTAGGTGGTCATCGCTGTAGACCCTCCCGTCCCGACGTTGCTCCTCGGAAACAACAACTGATTCTCATTCACATTTATTCCGTTCCCCCCAGCACCGCCGGCTGACAGGAGCAATTCGCGGTCTAGCTCTGCCCGGCGACTGAAGGAATCTGAGGTAATGTTTTGAATGGCGTCGTTAAAGGACACTTCGTCCAGGGGTGGGGTGGTATCGACCACTTGCAGCTTGTTCCGCACACGAGTTCCGGCTGACGGTGATCCGCGCGGAGCTTTGGGCGGGCTCCGACTCCCCTCGTTGCTCCGCAGCTGGGTTGTGGAGGAGGCCCCGGTCTCCGCCCTCGGTCGTTGCCGGGATGGTTCAGCAGATGAACTCGCGCGGGGATCTTGTCGTCCAACAGAAATAACTTGTGCCGGCCCTACGACGGCTGCCTGCTGCGCATGATCGCCTGCTTTCGACGCTCCGCCTGTAATTAGCTGGTCTTGTTGAAGAGGACCATGATGCTCGTCGAGCGCATTGTTCTCCACCTTTGCAGGAGAAGCACTTCGGCTTGCTCCTGCTGGTGCACCTTTGCCACTTTTCGAGTAAGATGAACCGGAAACATTTCGACTAGGAGTCGCGCGTCGGGAATTGTCGACGTCTCGACTAGCGCCACGGCGGCTCACGGCTGCGGTCGAACCGACTCCCACAAAGTTTGTGCTGCTGCCACCAGACTTGTTCCTCGTCATCTCGGCGTGCTGAGCAACACTATTTCGCGCTTTGCTGGGTGCGCTCGTTCCAGGAAGGGCGCTAGTGGCCTGCTGAAGATGCGGCTGCGGGCCCGCCTTCTTAGAAGATTTGTTCCCCAATCCCATTTGCCGCGCTTCGGCCTCAAAGTATTCGTCTGGCTTAGTGTCCGAAACAAGAGCGTGCTGTTGATTCTGGGCACCCGACCTGACGTTCTTGGAGACCAAGTGTAGTGCGCTTCCTTGGCCTTCTTCTGATGCTGACACGACGAGCATGCGCGAGGACGGCGGCGGCTGTTGTTCCGTTGAGAGCAGAACATCATTGGCACGCTCGACCAGGGAAGGCGAATCCGGCGACGAGGGTCGGACTTGTCCGGGTCGAGTAGCGGTGCCACTTGTGCCAGCATGCTCCACCCCGCTGCGACCGGGGCTCGTGACGGAGCTCTTGCGTACGGCTGTCGCCGGCTTGGCGGCCGAAGATCCGGATGCCTGCCAAAACAGTGCGCGGTTAGAAGTTTTTTTCAATGTCATGATGTTCCTGAAGATTATCCTTCCTGTACTTCAAGTTCGTCCTCAATGAACAATTCCATTGTGAACTACATCATCAAGATGCCAATAATAGCCGCCTCAGCGGGGGTAGTGAGGTCATGGCGGTTTTTTTGTCTTCACTCCAAAAAACGACGCGACTTCCCTTCCCACCGTTCCGCCGTGAGTAATGTTATGCACGACGGCACGGCGGTCGCTGAAAATCTCGATCCAGAGGTGGCCTCCATTTGGTTTCGACATGAAAAACCTTCCCCGCATGCTATGGCCCCCAAGGGCCTCCGCCCGGGCCGGCCCCTTGGGCGCCCCAAATCGGGCCCATAGCATGCGGGTTAGCTCTCGGACTTTGGCGGCCATTGTTTTTTTTAGTTTTTTTGTATGAAAAGTCGCAACTTTTGCCCTGCTCCCCGCCTTACAAATGCCCGATTTTGGTGGCCGGCTTTGCGACCTCCAAAAGTGGACCAAAATGGGGCCCATACCATGCGGATTCGCGCTTTTTTTCGTCTTGGCATTTTTGCGGCGCCCCTTTTTGGGCGCCCCAAATCGCCAGAAACCAAGGCGGTGGGCGCCTCAGAAGGGCGCCCCTTTTACCGGCTCCCCTGCGTCGTTTTATCAAGTGCGAGTCGATAGTTTTCAACCGGGCTTGTTTGCTATCAAAGCCCCGGCCGCTTGATAATTGGAATTTTTTTATGTCAAAAAAGCCTTCCGGCCGCTTGAAAACTGCCCGTCGTTTTGCAGGTGAGGTGTCAAAAAAACAGCTAGGATAGAACGTTCGTGACCTCACTACATACTATGAATGAAGTAGATTGCGCATCTTTGCGGGAGGAGAGTATACCTGCTGCTGCTTCGGATTTTGCTTTCCTTTCCGCCCCTGGTGGACACCGCTGCTACGGGCGTCGCGCTGCTGAGATATGTTCACAGAACTGTCAGCGACGCTGTCACCCTTTTCCGAGTCAACTGATGGCTTTACCGCTTTGTACCGTGGCTGCACTTGCGTGTACTGGTCCGCAAGTTTCGCACTTGCGGGCTTCTCGGGCGAGGCGGAAGTTCCATTAGGTCTCGCTTTCGGCTGCTGAAAATACATCGCAAAAGTACAACGTACGCGCATGTACGGACAGCTGTAAAATATCAATTTTTTTTTGCTTCTTTGAACACGGTAGGTGTGTTGGTGCTCTTGCATCCGTTGCAAATGATCCCTGTACAACGTACAAGCAGCGTGGATAAGTTGTATTCCTCCAGTGGATATTGGACGGCCTTGTTTTTTGACGCCGCATTTGCGAATGCCCGAGCGTAACTCCTCGCCGCGCTGGCACTGGGGTTGGTTGTGGAAGGACGCGCTTGCCTTTCCTGTCGCGACATCATTGTGGTTGCTGGGTTTATTTTTTCCGGTTCTACTTTCGCAGAAGACGACGAAGACGAGGAGGCCCCCGACGCTGACGCAACCACTACGAGCGACGCCGGCGGACCGCTAGTTCCAGTCCGACCCCCTTTTGTAAGGGCGGCTGCTGGTCCTCGTGGTGCTATCAGAATGAAAAATACCCCCCCACCCTCAAAACAAATGACAGTCAAAGCAAATGCAAAGCAAAAAACTTCAAATGTTTCTTTTGAAAACATTTGAAAAAGACAAAACAAAAAAATGTGTGCCGTGCAAGTGTGTTTTGCGGAAAATGCATTTGCCCGGGCGGCAGATACAGAGTGGGAAGGCGAAAAGTTGTATTTTTATGGGATGCGCCATAGCATGCGGAATGGCTCACGGGCGTGGCCCGCGAGGACCGCCGTAGAAGGCGGATTCAGTTTTGTGACAAAAGCAAGCAGCTTTCTGATGCGGCGCCGTGCCGTCGTGATTGGCGTCCAGCGGTTCTGCCCGGGCGGCAGATACAGACCGGGGACCTTGAAAGAAGCAAAAAGCTGCTTCTTTTTGGGGTTGCGTTATAGCATGCGGAAGAGAGCGGCGGCCGCGTCGACCCCAGTGGCCAACGCCTCGGCTTGCACTGCACAAAGGGCCCGCGGCAGGCCAACAGCCTCGCGGGATTGCTAATATTCAAGACGTTGGCACTTTCCTGGCAAAAGGTGCCCAAATCTTGCACAGAACCTGGCCGGCGCCCAGCAGACGAGAGAGCGGCGGCCACGTCGACCCCAATGGCCAGCGTCTCGGCTTGCACAAAGGGCCCGCGGCAGGCCAACAGCCTCGCGGGGGTGCTAAGCTTCAAGATTTGGGCACTTTCCTGGCACAAGGTGCCCAAATCTATCGCGCGCACGCAGAACCTGGCCAGCGCTCAAAAGACAAGAGAGCGGGCAAAGTTCCCCCGGAACGCCTGGGACCTGCGGGGCAATTTGGGGGCCGCCTCCGTGCAGGGCGGTTTGGCGTATTTCTTGCGAAAAATGAAACACAACCCCCCAAGCTCCTGCGAATGTGGGGCAAATGTTGGGCAAATGCACCAAATGGCATTTGCACCAAATGTTGGGGCAAATGTTGGGCAAAGGCATTGTAAGGGCGGCTGCTGGTCCTCGTGGTGCCACCTTACAGCACGCCCTGTAAGGGCGTGCTACGCGTTGGGCAGGGTAATAGAAAAACGCGCCCGGAGCCCAACGGGAGCACATCGAAGGAAGCCGGGGAGGGCTTGCGCAACGTGCGGGCACATGCCCACGTCCCCGAACAGGAACGAGAAACACGGAAACCCCCAAAAGGCCTCGCGCCCAAGAGCCGCTAGAAGGGGACCCGCTGCAGCGGGGGTTCCCCGACGTGCGGGCCGCGGACGAAACCGAGGGCGGCCCTGCCCTTCTGCGGACCCGCATTCGAAATCTCATGCCCTGGTGCCGAGGGCATGAGATTTTGTCTGCCCCCGAATCTCATGCCCTTGTGGCCACGGGCATAAGATTCCGGGCCTCGAAATCTCATGCCCTGGTGCCGAGGGCATGAGATTTTGACTGCTCCAAAATCTCATGCCCTTGGGGCCAAGGGCCTGAGAGTCGCCTGCTCCAAAATCTCATGCCCTTGTGGCCAAGGGCATGAGATTCCGGGCTCCGAAATCTCAGCGCTCGATATTAATAACCTTCCCCAGACGGGTTCACGCCTGTGACGCTTGCCGCCGCCACCCCATCTCGACCTTCCTCTGCCAGAACCGTCTTGCTGCCCCATACTCGAGCACCGTGCCACAAAAGCCACACCAATCCCCTGCGTGTGCTGCTTCTGCTCTACCCCGATTCCCCTGCAGGGGCTGGCCGGACGTGCTGTGTGCCAGCATCGTGATGCCATGGGCAGGCAAGTACGACGCCCATCCCTCTAGCCTGCTGGCCACACAGTCGGCGCGGCCGTTGGACTTGGGAGGGCAGTCATGCCATAGCTTCGCAATTCGGTAGCTTTGTTTTATACGATAGGAAGCAACCCGCGGCGCGCTGAAAAACAAACAACAAGTTGCCCTGGGTATCTTTCGGGCCGGCAACCTCCCGGCGTGGATATCTGCGGCCTCACGCTCTCCGTCTTGTCCAGGACAAGAACCCACTTCCGGAAGGCCCTCGGCTTTGCATTTTGTCACTTTTGGCGCAGCGGCTGGCCCGGCGGCTTCCACGATGCGCATGCTCCTCGATTTTCCTGCTAATCTTTTGCGGTTTTTTAAAAGTGCCCACACAACACATGATCACTCACCCTGTGTTTTTTTTTGTTATGGTAGGCGATGGCACAAAAATTAATTCCATCACTACGCACGCATCGTAAACATTTCACAGAACTAACATCAGACAATGTCAGGCAAACTGCGGTTTTCGTTTCTCTGGGTAAGGGCGGCTGCTGGTCCTCGTGGTGCCAGCGTAGCTTTATTCAAGTCCTCTTGGACGGATGGCATTTTTCCGGACGCAAAGGAGCTACTTCCGGCAGTCTCCGCCGCGGCCGCATATTGATTCGACGTGCTTGTAGACATCGAGTGCACCAGCTGCTCCAGTGGGTTGTCCCCGTCGCGCTCCCGCACTTCTTCGGGCAAGTTCGGTATGGGACTGGACGCGCGCAGGTCCTGGGAGGCGGCAGAGAGAGTGGAGTGATACCGTGAGCGGTCGCGGTTGTCCACGAGGACTCTTGCCTGCTCCAGTTCTCCTCCTTCTGACGAGGCTGTGCGTTGTCGCGGCCGATCTGGCTGCGATGTCGATGAGGCACTTGCGGCCTGCGCTCCTGGCGCCACGGTCTGACCGCCCGCCGACGCGAAAAAGCTGCTGCCGTCGATCGCACCCCCGGACCGGGCAGAGTTCGCGCCAGCGTGATCCGAGAAGCTCCGGGGACGCTGCTCCTCGGTCGAGATCTTCATTCCCTCGAAGGGAAAAACTTCGCCCTCTTTGATCACTGGCGGTAGTTCCTGCTGTGTGTAAGTGTAACTCATCTCGTCCGAAATGGTCCTCGTTCGCTTTCGGGCGGCCTCGTGCCCGCCCAGACTTAGCCGAATCGGGAGGGCCGACCGGTCGGTGCAATCGTCCGTAAAGACGGGCATGATTCCGGGCGTCGATGCAATGGGGCTTGCTTTGCGCGAGTCGAGATCTTGGTCCAGGTCTTGCAGCTGCTTCTTGATCTCTTTTTCGCGAAATTCTTGCAACTCTAATCTCATCGCAGTTTGCTCCTCTGCCATCAGCCGAAACCTTTCTTGCAGAAGGCCCCCGATGCGACTGAACGGGAAGAGGCTGGCTGCAGTCTGATGCTCGTGCTGGCCCGCCTCCGCGACCGCGTCGGCCCCAGATGCAGAACTCGAGGCACTGAGACTGAATAGCTGGTCATGTTGCTGCAACGCGTCCGAGTCTTCACCTCTGCCACCTTTTTCGAGCTGCTGGTACGCTGTAGTTGACTGCTCGGGTTCCTTTGGTGATGCTGCTGTCTCGTCGGCTGCTTGCAGTTCCGCATGGGCACCTTCTTGTCGCGTTCTTGTTTTCACAAGATCTTCACTAGGCGGTGCTGCACCTTCGTCGTGGAGATTCTGAAGATTCAGGCTCTGTGCCTCCTGCCCGCTGCGGATCAGCATGACTTTTTGGAGCACCGCTGGGAAACACTTTTCTAGGAAATGTTCCAAATCTTCCAAGTTCGCAGTGGCCTTGGCGCGCGCAATCTTCTCTTCCTGTTCGGATTCTAGTGTCCGATGCCAGTCTTGGCGCAGGCTGTCCAGCTGCGAATCCTTCAGGCGGATAACGCCTCGAAGCCGCTGGGTTTCCCGTACTAGCCTGGTGCCGTCACGGGCAGATGCCATCACCTAAGATTGAGAATGAACCACAGCACATAAGTAGTTCGAAATTCATTTATCACATGAAAATGAGAAGCGCAAACTTTCTGATGATCAAGTGAGAAATACATGTCTTCACACAGCTCTTCCCGGTTGGTATGCTATTGGGCATCAAAAACAAAATACGAAACAAGTCAACGGGCAAATCAAAGAACCATTTCTGTTGGACTGGCGCCGCTTCGGGCACCATAAACATCGCGCTCTGCATTTGCAGGCCCGAGCTTCATCGCGTTCTTCGAATTCATTTTTGCGTAGGGGTAGAAGGCCAGATTTGAATCCGTTGGCGATGAGCTACTGGCCCCGGCGTGCGTGACCCCCGCAAAGTGCTGCGGTTGCAACGAGCCGCGGTTTTGCAGACTCTGCGCTCGGGACTTTAACGAGGCGGAATTCGGCGCCGGAACTGCGACAGACCCGTTGTTATTCAGACTGGACGTGCTGTTTGAATTCCCGAGCTGAAGTTGCTGTTGCTGGAACGGTTTAACATCCAGTGGTTGCGCCACGGGGTGGGCCCCAGTTGAAGGAGAAGCACCGTTGTAAAGGTGAAAATCGATGGTGGACACCAGCTTCTCACCGAGATCCGCAAGTTCATCGCGCAGCTTGGCGTTGTCGGTGCGCGCCGCATCGTAGTTTGCCTCGTGGCGCTCCGAAACCCTTTTCGCGTCCTGCAGTTTCTGGTGAAGCTGCCAGATCTCCGCGGCCTTCACCGACAAACTTTCCTTCCTCCGGATTTCCTCCTCCAAGAGCTCCTCCTTGTCCTTCTGCAAAACGTGGATAGCTTCCTCCCGCTGTCCAGATTCCGCTGCCGAGGTTGCGAGGTCTTTTTCCAGTTGCGCTATCCTCTCGAGCTTCTGCTGCAAAGCCGCGTCGGCTTCGTGCTTTTGCTTTTCCAAAGTTTCGCACTCCTCCTTTCCTGCACTCAATTGTGCGTCCTTCTCCGCGGCTCTCTCCTGTTCGCCGTCCAGTGCCTTGGAGATTTCTGCTTTCTCTTGCTCCAGCGCTTGAATCTGCTTGTCCTGCTCCTGGTAGCTGTCGTGGTACTGCTTCAGGCGGGCATCGTACTCGGTCTTCCACGTATTCTGGAAAACTCTTCCTTGACCCAAGTACCATTTCAACTCAGTAGTCCGGATCTCTTACAGATTCCACGCATTTTTCTTTATCTTTTGGAAGTCATGGCCATTGAAAAAAAAGAATGATTTTTTCTAGCCGGTGCGTTTGAAACTGCACATGCACATGCACGGCGCACCGTCTTTTTGTTCTCTTCACTTTGAAAAGGTAACGGGTAAAGGAAAGCTGTCCAGCATACAACCGCTTCATCTCGTCTTCGAGGTGTGCGATTTGGAACCTCAGCAAAGCATTTTCAGGAAAACCATTCATACATACTGGTGTCGATTGTTGCTATTTCGTCTTTACCATAGCATGACATCAGCCCATCAACCCAGAGGCAGAGTCGTGTGTTTCCTATAATTTTGGGAAGTATATCATTTGTCGTATCAATTTGAAGCGGGCGGTTTCTTGATCTTCGATGTAAGCGTGTCAATACGCGGCGGACGTGAGCAAACACGAAAGTAGACCGCGGCACAATTATACTTGAAATGCTGCATTTCCGTCTCTTTCTCCGAGTGTACGCGATTCGTCCAAGCCGTTTGCGCTTGTTCCATTTCGTCGTCCGTCAGAAGTTTGCGGTGTCCAGTCAGCAGCCCCTCGTGGATGTCCTTTCGCGACAGGCCGATGCGCTCCAGGAACATCGTGTTTTCTTGCTGGATTTCCTTCTTGAGGCGTTCCATGTCGTTTAACAGGCGCGTGTTTTCCATCTGCAGCCGGGCGTTGTCCCCCTGCAGTGTCTCGTTCTGGGTCTCCAGGGCGTGGCTCTTTTCTGCCATCTGCTGGATGGCCTGGTATGGAGAGAAAAAAGTTTGTCACAGTCACTAAGTTGCAGGTTTTGCATTACAAATTTTTTGAGCATCACAACTTCTCCTTGTCTTGCAGAAACACTAAGGAAATCCCTTAAAAAGTGTGGCTGTGATGCATTTTTACGCATGACAGACAATTTTGTATTGCAAAAATGCCCATGAGTGATCGTGACGAACTTTTTTCTTTTGATACCTGGTCCGCCTCCTGCAAAACCTCCATGCTCGCCTCTTTGTCCGCAGCGAGTGCGGACTCATTATCAAATGCAAAAATGTCTGGGTCTGGAACATTCTGACACTTGTCATGCACGTTTTGCATGAGCCCTGATGTCTGTGATGCATGCCCTAGCATCACAGATTTTTTCGGAGCTTCTTGATGCCTATTCCGCATGACAAATGCCCTCTCCGCGTTGCAAAAATTTCATTCCTTTTGGTACTCATGCAATACAGATTTTTCTGGAATCCAAATGCAGCATGACAAGTTGCATTCTTCCAGACCCAGACATTTTTACATTTGATACTCATGCGACGCCTGCAACTCCCTCACCGAGCTGGCAAACCTTGTTCATGATTTGATCGCAAGAATAACGCCTCCATTTTTGCGCCTGATGCAAAAATGTTCGCAAGAGGAAGATGAATCTATCACACATGAAAAGAACGATACAGAAGCAACAAGCTGCCAACAATTATCGATATTGTTCAGATTACAAGCAATACTTTCCCTCCATTGTCTCTTTTTCTTTTGCGAATCGGACGCACAGCTTCCGCATCAGAGCCGCCACCTGGCGCTTGCTAAAGACGCAGACTTGGTACACCTCGGGCGTCTCGAGGAGCAACAGTAACCGCCGAAGCTCCGCCTGGCACAGGTCCACGTCGTCTCTCAAGCTGGAAGTCTCAGTCTCTTCTTCGATCAGAGCCAGGAGCTCCTTCTTCGACAGAAAAAACAGGCGCTTTTTGGTTCGAGAAGGGGGCACTAGACCAGCCTCCTGGTCCGCGTGTTCTTCGTTTTCAGCAAGATCTTTGTCTTCTTCGTTTACGATTCCCGTATCAGTATCCGGCTTGCGGTTTGTTGATGGGGTTCGTTCGTCCTCCTCTTCTTCGTCTGGAACGTCATCAAAGAGCAACAAGGCTTCCCTCTGGCTCTGAGACAGATTTGCGGTGTACAGTTGTTGGTCTAGTAGACCGTCGGTGCGGGGCGTGGGCATGATGCTGAGCCGCTTAGCATCCAGCGTTTTCATGCAGGACACGGTGGTGATGGGGGAAAACTTCGGAATCTCGTCCAATTTTGTCCCGTTCTGCAGATCTGCCAACCACTGTCGCCCGACCTCGCGCATGACCTCCCTCAGATTCGGCTTTTCAACCAACGAGATGGTGTGATGGAGCTGCTCCCTGGTCTCTCCGAGCGGCGAAGAAGACGCAGCCATTGTTCCGGCACCTCCCCCCACACCAGCGTTGCAACTACTTCCCGCGGCAGGAGGGGCAGCTACGGCTACGGCCGCCCCTTCTCGCGGTGGCGAGGCTCCAGAAATGTAGTTGCCTTTGCTCGTCTGGGTGCTCTGTGCAATATCATGCTTCTGCAGCTTCGGATCAACAAGGAGTCCCTTATCGCCTATTTCGTCGGCTGCCGGGGTATAATTTCTTCCCGTCTTGTTCTTTACGTGCGCTGGAACTTGTGGCTGCATCACACTAGACCCGGTGCTGGATCTGCCGGGTAGGTTCACTGAAGGAGGGGAGGCGGCAGATGAAGCGGCTCCTGCAACGTGGGTGGCAAACGACGGCAATTGCGGCTGCGTGATAGTGTAATTGTGCTTCGAAGCGATCACATGTACGGGCTCTCCTCCACCTCGCACTCCTGCCTTAGGAGCAGGGGCACTACCAGTGAAGGAGCCCCCAACGGGTGCATGCAACTCGCCACGCTGCTGCTCGCCGCCTTGCAGCGCCACCTGACCAACAACGTTCCAGCGCAGTTGCTGTTCGTGCGAGTCATGCTTCTCACGTTCCTGCGCTGTGGAATGGGCTGTCCCAGCAGTAAGAGCAGATGGGCCAACAGTTCTTGTAAACGCCGCTCCCGCGCCTCCTGTATACTCTACAGTGTCGTGTTCCTGCTCGTCAGAAAAAATCGCAGGTGGTAGTGTCTTTGTACTGTCGTTGTTGGTCAGACTCACACGATCAACCTGCTCCGCGCCTGTCGACGCAGGGGGGCTCCTCTTCATTTGCTGCGGGGACAGCGCAGCTGCGTGTTGATGCTGATCATCAACTACAGGCACCAAAGAGAACTCCAGCGACGATGTGTGTTCTATGGGTGATCTCCGACCACCAGGAGCAATCCCCGCAGCAACGTTGCAGGAGCCCCAATGCTCGCTACCAGCACTGCCCTCGAGAGGAGGCATGGCACCCGGCGGTGCCGGCCACCTGGTTGGCGAAACTTTGAACGGTTTGCTGCTGCTCCCCGCTGCCCCTCCTGCCGCCGTTGAGTCGGAGGTGTCGTTTGTGTTGGTCCGACTCGAATTTTTACAACTCTGCGTAGTAGTCGCTGCGGAGAAAGACACCGCGGGCTGTACAACCTGCACCATCATCCCACTTGTTGCCGTGGCCGATAGGTTCGGCGATACTACGTTCGACGCCACGGGGGAGATGTTACTGTGGGGATTGAAAAACTGAGACATGTCTGCATTCGCGAGCTTGGACTTGAGACCCAGCCGGGGGCTCGGCGCTACGTTAGCGTACCACGCTTTTCCGACCTTGTACACGCGGGGACTTTGTTGCTCAATGGACATGGACCGGTTCCGTGTGGTCGGCGTCTGGTTGTTGGCATCCGCAGGGAGGTGGTCCAGTTGCTGCGATGCGAGAAGACCTCCATTCGTACTGCTCCCGAGCGCCAGATCCACCACCTGTCCGTCCACGTCGCCGTTCGCTTCGCCTCTCGCTGTGGACAGTGGCGTTGTAGTAGCGTTCGCAATGTTGATCCCCCCGTTTTGAAGATTGCGTTGCAGCTGCTGTGGCTGAGAAGGATCTCTACAACTCGTGGTAGAGGTCATCGGAGTGGGCGCACCCGCCGTACTACTTGCTGTGGCTCCGACGGTGAGAAAGAGCTGGCGGGACAGGGTGGAGCCGGTTTGCTGCAGTTTTTCTCTTGCAGCGGCTGCGTTCGTGGGCTGCAGCCGCGGTGGTAGCGGCTGCGGTGTTTGCTGCCCCGTGCTAGAAAGAGAGGCGGTGCTCGAGATCAGGCCGCCGACTCCCGGAATACGCGGCGTCAACTGCTGACTCGCGCTGTGGAGGAGCCCGCGGGACTTCATCTGCGGCGAAAAAAACTGCACGGAGGCCTTCGCGGAGCCCATTGCGCTGGGCGGCGCGAGCGACGCGCGCCGTTGCACTGGGTTCGCAGCCGCAACATTGGCTGGGAACACAGATACCGAAGGCGGCGGTCCTGTCGTGTGTGGACGCCTCAATATGGGTCCCCCACGCTGAGACCCAGCAAGACTATCTTCTTTGTCGTAGTCCTCCCCGGAAGGACATGCCTGGCCGCTCGCCACACCGGGGGACCGTTGGCTTCCTGGTTGCGACACCGCACTCATCACTAACGAGGCACTCGTGATTAATTGCACGCGCAACCGCAGACAACCGAAACAAAAATAACAAACTTCTACTTCGTTTCACACTGAATTGCCGAGGTCCGTCTTTCCTTTTTACTTTTTCGCAATGTATATTCGTGTAGTGCACTACGTCTCAAGGAAGTCCCTTCGTGTTCCTTCTGCGCTCCTTCCGTTTGTTTGATGATCTTCCACACATTGCGGGATACCCTCGCGCTTTAGCATAACCGAGCAAGGAGGGTTGTGAAAATAGAACCATTGGCAACCCCTGCAGATGCTCGCGTAAGCGTTTTGCCGAAGGACAATACACCCGCGTTGATAATCATACATTCCCCTGCATGAGTCATCTTCTGTCCAGTGCAACTAAAAGTGATGTTACTTTCTCGCAACCTGGTTTCGTTTTTCTTTTATTTCACTCCTCGCCTTTACTTACGGTGTGTAAGTGTAGCCTATGATTTATTAGTAATCATAGGACATACGATGGTAGAAAACACAGAGCTACTGTATAGTTTGGGTATATAATCCACTGCGAACACGACAGTCGACTAGTTTCCGGGTTGTTCCGAAATCAAAATGAAATGAAATCAGATACCCCAGCATTTCTTCTCGTCTCATATTTTAGGCTTCAAGAAAAACCTCCAAAGCTTAAGCTGCAAGAGATCTAGACATGTTTGTTAGCGTCGCTGTCGTTACTTTCATCGACAATCAGAAGAACTCTTCTACTCACGCATTCAGATAACTCCGTTTCTTGACAAAGAAGTCTAAAGTCCTTTCTTAGCATCCAGCATTTCAGGCATCTTCATCTTCTGAACTGGAAACGAACGACAAAGCGGCGCTGAGAACGAAAGTCAGGCACCACGACGCGTCCAATTATGATTTCGGTGACGGTCAACCGCACTCTTGCAAGTTCTTTGCAACCGCTATCAGGTCCTCCAGTTGCTTCGCATGCACGGCCTTGGGCGAGGCCTTCTCGGCTTCCTGAATGAATACCTCGAGGTTGTGATGCAGCGCTGCCTCCAGGCACTCCTGGACGGCAAACTGGATCTTGGGGTTCGGGTCGTCGAAATGAATGAAGAGCGAAGTCAGAATAGAGCATCCTGGCTTAAAGTTTTCTCAACTCAAAGCTGAAATTCGAACGTACTTTATGCAACTCCACTAGCCACGGCGATTCTTGCTCTGCTGTAGGTCGTTGGTGCACTACGGATTTTTCAAGTGTGGTGACAAAAAGCCTCTAGCTTGTCGGTCCTGCATACATCAAAGGAAAGAACCTGCAGCACTTCAGCACAACTCTAGTAGTACGACCGCGAGTCCAATAAATGTAGTTGATGATTTTCTTGCCAGGATAGGTACTGATACAAGTTCGCCGACCACTTCTCGGGCAGGGCGCGGAAGAAGGAAACGAACGCCTTGCACGTGACCACTCGCACCTCGTCCTGGCTGTCGTCCAGCCGTTTCAAGAGTTCCGGGTACAGGTCGCGAAGGTGCTCGTCCTGGATCTTCTGTTGCTCCGGCAACGTGTTCAGAACCAGCGTGACAACTAGCGTCGCGACCATGCGATTGTCGGGCGACCAGGAATCGTCCATGCAAGTCTTCAAAATCGGAAGCATCTGGTGAAAAATCAGAAACTTTTCACATTTGAAGATCAACTACGTGAAGATCACCCACACCCAGACACCGTGCTGTATTCTGTTAGTTTCTACTGCCCGACGTGAAATGCACACAGGAAAAAAGTTCAAAAAAGTGAAACAACACAAACTAAAATCATATTTTCGTTGTGTTCTGCTGCACCACAAGATGAAAAAGGAAAACATCAACGCCCTTACGTCTGGAAAAACCGTGCTGAGGTCCTCGATGGAGATGAGCTTGAGTTCCAAAAACTGGTGAATGCAGACCATCGTGGCTTTCCGTATCTTATTGTGGCTCTGTCCCGGCCGCCAGGACGCATTCGGCATCAACATTTCCTCGAACAAGAAAAGCGCGTGCTTTTGGAGTCCTTGCTTGACGACGTCGTGCTGTTTCGACTGGATCACCAGAAAGTGCAGTATGCCCAGGATGTCGACCCGGGCCCGAGCGGACACCCCCTGCGCCTCCTTTTCGTCGTCTTGGTGTCGCGGTGCCCCCAGCGCAGTCGAGGCTTGCTTCGCCAACACCGGCACAATGCGGTCGAGGTGCTCCGGCGAAATGGCGTGCACGCTGTTCTTGACCAGCAAGTCGAAGATCGCCCGCTTCGGGCTCTGCTCCGGCCACTGCTGCTGGTCCGCGTTCTCGAGCAGCACCGCGAGCTGGGAGGACAAATGCATCCGGTACACGTCCGGCACGTCGCACCCGCAGATCTCCGACGCGAGGTATTGAATAGCTGCGTCCGACTTTTCCAGAATGTGGGCCACCTCGGGGTTGCTGTTCCGTTCCATCGGGTCGACGCTTGACTTGCACCTTAACAAAATGTCGAACAGCCGAGGCCACTCCTCCTGCAACGCCTTTTTCTTTTCCGCACTCGTCTCCACGAGCTGCACGGAAAGCTTGGCACTTGACGACGATGAAGACGATGAGGAGGACGAAGTAGAGGCCGTAGTTCTCTTTTTGGAACTTGCAGATTTTGAATTTGCTATGAGCATCCCGTCCAGCAACTCGACTATCGTGGCTAGCAGCTCGTCCAGCGTCGTGGCTTCCTCCAGAAAACGGATCACTTGGGAAAGAATCTCGCCCGACAACGATTCGTAAGTGACAACCTAAACATTTTGAACCGACGTCATGTTGATCACATCACAGATATTACCCAACTACGACAGGAATATTCCGATGCAGATACAAAATCCATCTCAACAATTTTCTATAATGAAAAAGACAATACGGTTAGTATCTGCGCTAGTATTTTCAGGACTTGCCGCTTGTTCTCCACTGAAATTGCCACAAAGGGCTTTTCCTTGTTTTTTTCGGAAGATGAGGAGACGCGCACTTTGGCGCGGTTCACCGTCGTTTCACCCCAATATTCATCGTTCTGGCCGTCCCAATGTTGTGCGGCTTGCTTGTCTGGAAGGTATGCGGACGAAGACAGATTCACGTTCAAGTGCTTTGACATCTGAGGTGTTTTTAGTAGATGTTGCGCGTCCCTCGTTTAATATTAGCGCATGATGCGCAATTTGGTACTTCTAGGGAGCGACGGCAAGAAAGCACGTAGTATTGCAGCTAGCGCGGCGGGTAGCAGTAAAAGCAGCAAGTGTAGCAAGTGGAAGTTGTGGTTTTATCAAACTTAAATTAAGACGCAGGCGCAGCTTACCGCCGCCACGATGAGCCCCGGGTCCTGGAGAAATACGCTCAAATTTTGCGCACAGGTTTCGACGCTTTTTCGCACGGCCGCATCCTCGTCCTCAATGGCCTTATACAAGTGCACGAGAATGGTGTCGACCTTGTCCTTTGCGTTGCGGTGCAGGAACACAAGGAAAATCTTGAGCAATCGGGCGGCGCCGATGCGGAGGTCGGAAGTCCACTGGATCAAATTACCCAGGCACTGGGGCAGCAGGCGCTCGGCGTGCCGGGCCACGTAGAAGCACATGCGCGCGTTGGGAACCGTCGTTGCGCTCGTGCTCGCATCGTGGAACACGGAAGGCAGGTGGGATTTCAAATCCATGACGTTGCTGCTGTTCAACGCGTGTGCGTCTATTCCAATAAAAAATCAACTGGATCGCCCTCAACAATTTGCAATGCTAAACTACGTATAAGTCATTTTGCATAGCACGTATGACAAATAAATTTGAGGGTGAAGGTGGTGATTTCATCTAGAATAGCGTCGATGATGGAATCAAAGTCCGGAAACTGCCATTCTTCCTCCGTATTTCCATGGTCGTCAGCTATGGCGGGACAAGAAAACAGTTGCTTCATCTCGCTGAAGATTGATTGTCTCTGCGTTGCTGCTGCTAGCAGACGTGCAAGATGGCTCCGCGTGGTTGCCTTATGTGCTCTATTTTGTAGAAGGCAACACGCAGTTGTACCGGAGACACAGATAGTCATGCCTGGGCGAGGAGAAATAACCGCTTTCTGTTCATACCGACGACTTCTGTTGTAAAAAGACCCCAGAAATTGCCGCTGCAACGAGAGATTCTGCAAGACAATCGCCTGGACCGTAGTGCTAAGAGCAACTACAACTCCTAGTAGTGAATAATCCGAAATAAAACTGTGCCTTTGTCTTGAGTGTGATGAAAAATACATGTTATCGTTTCTCACCTGCATCGATATCCTCCTCCTCCGTACTGCTGCTGGAGCTCGCGACCGTGCTTCCGCCCTCGACCTGCTCGGCTTGCAGCTGCGCTTCGACTTTAGCCTGCGCTCGCTCCATCTTCTATCAACAGGACCAAAATTGTCTACTGAAACCAAGAAAAATTCCCCGTTGTTAGCCCCGCGAAACAATAATTGAAGGTCTATTTGTGACTGCTCCAATGTGCTGCCGTGGTAGCCTTTTCCTCGTTTTTCTTCGTTAGTTCTATAGGCAAAAAGTAGAATAAAAACGCGAGACGTAGTAGTACTCATACAAGATAAGCACTGGAAATTTGATTTACATGCAGTCTTCCAGTCGGGCTGCTGGAACAAGTACGAGAATTTCACTTTGATGGTTCAGCTAAATTTATTCAATGTTGCTTTTGATAAGTTCTTGGCCCGGCGAAGGCGCCTGACCTCAGATTTTTTCCAGTATTCGCTCGCGAGATCTGCCAGCCCGGTGAACCCCTCGAGGGCCGGCTTCCCTACATGCACTTCGTCCTGGTCTACGATGCTGTTCAGGAGCAGGTAGAGCAGTCGGTGCTCGTACCGATCAAATTGCATCAGCTGCTCCTCTTCCGCCTCAAAGTCGATCCGCTCCTGTGCCCAGTGACTGGTTAGCCCCGTTGACACCAGTTTTATCAGCAACTGCGCAAGCGCATGCCGCACGGTCGGGTGCCGATCATTCAGAAGCTGGTGCAAGATAGGAAAGATTTCTTCCAACATGGTGTAGTTTTCCGTACTCGCCGATATCAGGTACATCAGGCACTCGACGGAGCTCTTCCGCACCTTCCAGTGCTGGTGCTGCACGTTTGCGAGTAGGTTCGGGAGCAACAGCTTGCCTGAGCGCGCTACCTTTTGAACAGGAATTTTTCTTTCATTTAATAGTACCCTCCTAAGGCGTCAACAGCTGCTTCTGCGTATATTATCTGCCATGTCGCAACGCCGAAAGGCATCTTGCTTCTGTGGCCAATAAAAATTCAGGGCCATTCATCTTTTTTGGAAGTAGACGTACCTTGTTGGGCGGGATTATCTTGCAGAGGTCTGCAATCAGAGCGCAAGCTTGCTTCTTTGCATCTGGGAAGGAATCCGTGAGGGCCTTCGACAAACCTTTGAGTCGATGAAGGAACAAACTATTATTTTTAGCAGTTTCATCCCATCAATCTCAGGCCTTGAAATATTGCGTGTGTGCCTGTCGGGCAAAAATGAATGAAGGAAGAGGACTGACGAGCGCGGCGTTTGATTGTTCCGGTTCTGCACCAAACCTTAAAACTTAATTTTTACCGTCAAAAAGGTCGTGGCTGTAGGGCGATACGTCCAGTCCGGGCAGCTTCGTAAGCTCGACGAGACACTCCAGAAATCGAAACCGGAGCTCCTCGCTGCTTTCAGGAAATGGGAGCACACGGAACCTGCCTAGCAGAGCAGCAAGGAGAAGGGGCAGGACGTCGTTTAACACCTGGCGACGTCGCGAGATGATGATTTTGTCTTGCCGTGAAAAAAAAAACGTCAAGTAATCTGTGTCGTAATACCATAAGAAGTGCAGCTGGCTGTGGCCCCCCATTGGCATCCATTGTAGGCTGGAGTGACCACGACCAGTGCTGCGGAGAGTAAAAGCGAAACCTCTTACCGGCACAGAAAAAGCGAAACAACTGAACTCACCTCCCCAGTGACAATCTTCGTTTCGACAATTAGATGCATAGTCAGTCCCAAAGCCACTTCGCGCACTTTTTCCATGCCGTCGCCGAAGCAGGAGAGAAGGGGCTTGTGTAGCTCCTCCGCAAAAAGACGACTCACTAGAGTGTGGTCGCTTTCCTTGCGCAGGGTCTTGTCGAGCCGGACCAATCCGTTCTTCTTGGTCATGCGATCTCGGTCCGACAGGCAATTAATGTCGCGCCGCACGGCAGCGACAAACTCCGTGTACTTGTCCATGATGTCTTTCCTTGTCTATCCAAGCTTCCTTTGGTTGCGCATGTAGCAGCACGGTATCACTTATTCAAACATTTACGCGTTTTTTATTCCTCGCTACGCCGAAGACCACGACTGTAGTTACATTGTTGTTCGACAAATAGTGTTCCTCGCTGCGCGGGGCGAGCGCGGGCCGGTCCGCCCTTGCATCACCACACAGATGGCAGCAATAAGAGTACCGCAACCGGATGGTCAATTATGTGCTTAATATAGTAGTTACCTCTTACCGCAGCGGGCAACAAACACAAATACACACACACGGCCGCAACCGCTCGCATGGCAGCAGCTGCTCCGCTCGTCACAATGTCGCACCGTCGCTCATGACGTCGGGCCTGATGCAGACCTTGACCTACGCAAGTAAAGCCCTGATCATTTTTGCTTCTGTTCGGCGTCAGTCCTCTAAAAGCTGCGATTCTAACCAGGTACATGCCTCTAACTCCAGTCCTTTTCAGTTCTTTAGGCGAACACGATACAGCAACAGTTTTCGGAGCCAAACTTCCAGCATTCTGCTCTACAGCAGATACATCCTGAATATGCTGCTGAGCGGTAGTGTCTCTTTTTTTGCATGAAATCTTTCTTGCATCTTTGCGTCGCTGCGAGAAAAAAGAACTACCGCGAGCAGTTCTGATAAGCTGTCTAACTATGTAACTGTTTTTGCTCCTTCCTCCTGGGGGCCGAGGCCCACTCTAGGCAATAGCTCTACTGCTCCAGCTTCGTCTGTGCTGAAAAGTCGAGCAGAAAGCTCAGCGGCGGCGCTTTGGTTTTCGTAGAAAACATTCCTACTTCTAATACCTCTGCCAGCCTTTCGAAGCAACAGAAACAGCACGGCTGCTACCGCACCTGCCACGGATCCCGATGCGAAAAGCAAACTGGTGGAAGATAATCTCGTACTGGTACCTTTCTTGTTCCTATCTTTTCTCTTGCCTCTTCTGGAAGAACCGGTGGCGTTGGTGTCAGAATCTCCTTGCCTACTACCCATAAGCCGGCGACCGGAGGCTCCCTTGCGCAGCAGCCCAAGGTAGCCATCTTTCCAGTGTCCGAGATGGCGTTCGCGATTCTCTATCGAATTTAAACTTTCAGCTGCTCCGAGCCCATCTATCATGATCATGCTTGCTGTGTGTAGGTTGTGCGCATAGACACTCATACTAGGAGCATTACGTGCTAAAAACTGCCATGGGCGATCACGCAGTACTACACACTTGCTCTCGCCTTGGAAAGTAGGATCGCATGCAGGTGGATTGTGCACCGGCATGATGTAGTTGCAAACGCCTCAATATTTGAGGCACTGGGTTTGGAGCAGCTCTCCGCGCGACATTCTAGTCGATAAACCGCTCGCCGTGTCCGCATGTAACGCTGCACTCGGACCATGCCAACCTGTGTCATTTCATGGTGTAACAATCAAATATATGAACCTCTACACTACAGCAGACCAAACCAATTTGTAGTGTCTTCATTGGTAAAGAAAAATGTAGTGAACTGCAAATTGCCTTCGAAGCCTCACGTTTGTTATTCTTAGCGTAAACGAAGTACCCGCGCAACCCAGAGGAAATTACATTGATTCACGCACTACGTTGTTCATTTTTGCAATTGTGCGTGCAGCACTCACAAAAGTCAAATGAGGTTTCTGTGCGTGCAGGCTACAAAGATGCAAAAAAGTACGCAACTCTTAGACAAATGAATCAATTATACCAATCACCCAAGCCGCATCGCATTGCGGTATAACATTCGTCGAGATTGCATGGCTCCACTTCCTGTGTGGCAACGCCCTCATCGCAGGCCTTGCCTTGAAGTGATGGCATCGTCTTGACATCGCGCGTCCGCATGCGCTCCCCCCCGTCGCACTCCTTCGAGCACCGGCCCCATTCCGTCCACGGACTTAATTCGCAATCCGTCGCGTCTTTTGCCGTGCAAGGCTCAGCATTGCACGACTCAACCACCGCTAGTGCAGGGTCGCATCCCTTGCCGTCCCCGCTTGGAAGCATTACAATCTTCCGCGTCTTTCGGCGCGTCCCTCCACTGCATTTCGCCGTGCACTCACTGTAGTCCGACCAGTCGGACAACACGCAGTCTTTGCTATCCGATGCAGGGCAATCTAGGAAAAACAAAAAATCAGGTTGAGAAATAAGACCACAATATCCAGCGGCCAACTTGAATTTTGAAAAAATCAGCAGCGCGCGCGCTCTGTCTTTGGTGCTCGAGGTTACACGTATACAACGAGGAAATATTCTACTTCTGCATATACAAGAGGAAGAACATCTCTACTTCCACATCTATCCAATCATACCGGTGTTGCACTGTTGCGCTTGATCAAGGACCCCCTCGCAGGGTCGGCCGCCATTTTTCGCCGTTACCGCCACGGTCCTGATCCTCCGCTGATAGCCGTTGCAGTCACTGCTGCACTCACTGAAGGCCGTCCACTCGGAGAGCTCGCAGTCCACCGGCGCGTCCTTGCCCAGTTCGCCGTGGCACTCGCGTTCTTCGCAGTGCTTGAACTCTTCGCTGCGCCCCACCACCGGCTCCCCGCAGTAGTTCGCGGCCACCTGGATGGTCCGGTCTCGCTTCTGCCACCCGGTGCCGCAAGACACCGAACAAGCACCAAAGGTGGTCCATTCGCCCCAGCGCCCGTCCACGCAGTCCTCCGCATTCGAGCCCGCGGCGCAGGGCGAGTCCAGATCCATTTTTGCGTCGTACAAGTTGCAACCACGCACCTCGCTGGTATCGTCGCTCGCGGGGCAGAGGGAGTGACCGCCCCCCGGCTTCAAAACGCGGGTCCGGGACTGGTGCCCATTGCAACTGGCGGAGCAGTCGGACCAGGCACCCCACTGCTCCCAGTGACATTCCAAGGCGTCGCACATGACCCCGGAGTCACACTGCCCCATCTCCACCAAATCGATCTCCTTCTCCCCGTGGCAGGGCTTCCCGTTCGACGCCGGCTTCAGCACGTACCTATGATATTTGGTGTGGCCTTGTTTTGCAAGCAAGCAACAGAATGTGACAAGTTTTTTTCTGCGGCAGACCATCAAGTCTTTTCAGTGGCGCAGTGCCTCTAGAAGAGCAGAGTTGTAAGCCGCCGGACCACGTAGTTTTTGTTTTTAGTTTTTTGTTTCCCTTCGACACAGCCCTCCCGGTCCACGAATCATAGTTATACATGTACCTTTGCCTCGACTTTTGGCCCGTTCCGCAGGTGGCACTGCACTCGGACCAGGCCTGCCAGTCACTGATCTGGCAGTCGTCACCACACTGCACCAGCATGTTGCAGCCCGCGGTTTCCTGCAGGTCTCCCTCGCAAATTTTTCCGCCGTTCGTCGCGTGGGCCAGAATGGACCGCGTGCGCAGCTTTTCGCCCCCGCCGCACTCGGCCGAGCACTCACTCCAGGCTGACCAGTCGGAGAACTGGCAGTCCACCACCGCGGTGTCGGAGTGCGGGATACAGTGTTGGATCTCGACCCGCGTGCCGGTGCACCCGGTCCCGCAGTAGTGGTCCACCCGGGGGTCGCGTCTGCGCGTCTGCGTGAGGCTGATGTGGTCACATACCGACCACGGAGCCCACTCGCCGAACTCGCAGGGGCCGCACTCGCAGTCCGGCACCTCACAGCTCGCCACCTCCAGGGCGGAGTGCGGCGCGCACGGCCGGCCGAGCACCCCGGGGTTTTGTTTCACCCGGCGCTCCCGCTTCTTCGTGGCTTGTTCGGAGTCCTGGTCGGCGTACGAAACGCAGGTCTTGTCGCAGGCAGACCAGGCCGACCACTCGCCCCACTGACAGTCGTTGGACGCGGTGGTGGAATCCACCCCGGCCGCGGCGATGCCCTCCGCCTCCAGCGCGGTGTAACACGAGGGCAGCGTCCCGGCGGGACAGTTGCGGATCTCCAGCAGCGTCGCGTTGCACACCCGCTGCGCCCCCGCCTCCGCGTACACCTGGACGTGACGATCGCGCTTCTGGATCCCCGTGGCGCCGCAGGTTTCGCTGCACTCGGACCAGTAGCTCCACTCCGACAGCTCGCAGTCAAGGGGAGCCGCGTCCTCCGTGAACGTCGTGATCGGCTCGCCGTTCTTGTCACAGTCCATGTGGTTGCAGCTACGCATCTCTTTCAGTGACGTGTCGAAACAGGTGCCGCCGTGCCTGCAAATAAAGTGAATGGATGGGCTTAGATAGAAGTTGATCATCAGAATTGTTCGTGATTGATGGAGAATTCGTCTGCATCACACAAGAACTTTTCTCCACGAAACTTAGCACAGCGGGAGCAGGTACTTAATGTCAAGTACTCTTCTTTATGAAGAGTGGGATTCCTAACTATTTATCATGTAGGTCGGACTGAGAATGGCATCTCCGTATCATGATCTGTTGAAGCAAGATGAAGCGACAAGTACTTACTCGGCAGGTTTCACGATAGCGCGATCTCGCATCTGTGCCTATGTACAGGAAAAATGAGGGCAAATCAAACTTCTTCTCAGCGATCAATCATGCAAGCCAATCGGAGGACGAAGCAAGCCCTGGTCTCGGCTGCATGTTGTCAGGAGACACTCGTGAGAGGACTGACAGCAGAGGACTTTTTCAAAACTCATTACGATGTTAGTGGGTCAACAACATGCTTTTTGTTTTTAGTACCACTACCACTCCCGTGCATTTACAATCAGCGAGATGAAATCCCGTAGGCTTGAATGATTTGCATCGAAATGCTCCCAAATGGATACAACACCATTGCAGTTGGCAGAGCAGGCGGACCAGTCCGACCAGCGGCTTATGACGCAATCCCGCGGCTCTTCGCACGGAAACGTGTTGCAGGAGGCCATTTCGTTCATGGTCAGCGCCGTGCAGAGCTGACCACCGTGCTTCGGGGCCTTCGCGATGAGGCGCTCCCGGGTTCGCTCCCCGCCGTCGCAGCTCGCCGAACAATCGGACCACGCCTCCCACTCTTTCCACTCACAATCCTGCTCGTCGCTGCACGTCGGCATGAAACTCCCGTCCTGCTGCAGACACGCGCGCACCTCCTCGAGCGCCAAGTCGCAGGTCCGTCCGTTGTTGCGCGGCAGCTGGAGCAGGGACCGGGTCCGCTGTTGGAAACCGTCCGCGCCGCACGTTTTCGTGCAGGCCGACCAGGTGGACCACTGGCTCGCCTCGCAGTCCTCCGAGATGTGGCAGGGCTGGGTGTTGCAGGGCAGCGTTTGTCGCACGAAGCCGTGGCACGGCTGCCCCCCGAACTCGTTCTTGCGCATCCGGGCCTTTTCGCGGAAGGTCTGCCCGCCACCGCATGCGCGATCACAGATGGTCCAGTCGCCCCACTCCGAGAGTTCACAGTCGATTGGCTCCGCGTTTGCGTCCTTGGCGCTCTTGCAGTTCTCCGCGATGCACGTCTGGGTCTCCACCTTCGGCCCCACGCAGGGCTTGCCGCACATGCTTTGATGCTCAGCGTCACGACGCCTCTCCTGCAGCCCGTCGCAGGTGCACGTCGTCCACTCACTCCACTCGGTCCACGTGCACGGCGGGCAAACCATCTCTTGGACGGGGCACTCGCCCATGTGGCAAACCTCCCACTCGGTTGTGTGTCCAACGCATTCAGGCGGCTTCGGTTTCGGTGGTTTGATGTTCGCAGACTTTTTCTTCTTCGGCTCCTGGTTGCGGCCAGAGGAGGTGGTACGACTAGCATGCTTGGGCTTGCGCTCGTCGTCGGACTGCAACTGCTCCTGCGATTCGTGCGCGCGCAACGCCCTTGTTCTTGAAGATGTTGAAACGCCAGGATTATCATTGGCGCTGGCAAGCTCATCGGCACTGTTTGCTGCGGCAAGAATGAAAACACTGGACACAACCCGGTGGAGACGCGGCGATCCTGCTAGCGCTTTACTGCTAGATGCTGCAGTGATAGTCCTGGTCTCGTTAGAACCCATCTTGGCGGTCAGCAGTTGGGCGCAACCACCGGCCGTCGCGGCCTGAAGACCTTCCTTGATGGTGTGGGTGTCGGCGGGTTGGTGCGAACGTTTCTTGAAGCATTCAATCATGAAACGAAAGCAGCGAAAACGAGAAGGGACGAGCGAACCAGCAGATCATGAATTAATATCGCCGTATGGGAAAAACAGCAATCTTCCTCACCAGTTACAGTGTTGTAAACGGCAGACCCATTGTTAGTTTTTGGGTTTTTTTCCGCTGTGTTCGTGCCGCGTGCTACTTGTTTCTGTTTCTACTTCATCATCTCTCAAACTTCAACAACGTCGCAACAGGAGGAACTATTTGCTAACGCTGGCAATCCATCATAAAGCCACTACACTCAAGGTCACCGTCGCGCGAGAGTATCTTCACACCGGTACGTCTGCGCTCACGCTCCTAGAGCCCTCTTCTATTATTTCTAAAATTGGTAAACAGAAAAAAAATTCCGCGGCCCGTGCACCAGAAAACATGATGGAAACTTAAGTATCTATTCACGCGTCGAGAAGATTTTCACTTTATTGTAGCACGTCGTTAATATGGCAGTGGCTCCAGGAACGTGCAGCAAGATGAGATTCGCATTCGCTCGACCACAAGCAGTATGAATGATAGCGCAGTCGTAGATGAACAAGCTCCACTGCCCCTACTTGCGGTGCCGAGGCCGATGCGCCGGTCTGCAGCAGCAGCCCTTCGCAAGATAACCAAAACCGACGCTAGCGTATTGCCACCAGCGACGCATACTGATGCCGACAGCCGAGAGATTTTCGATGGCGATATGAGTGCCTCCTTGTTCTTCCGCAAATCAAAACTGTACTGCCGGTCTGTGTAGCTTTGCGCTAGAAGTGTCATCTCTACAACTTCCGGAGAGCTCTTCTGTGCCGTGGCCGGCGCCCCCGGCCCCGCCAATTCGACAGTCATAATGGCCACACCAGGCACTTCGAACCAAAGACAGGGCGTTGGGCCCGCTCGGACGTCGTAAATGGTGACAAACTCTTGACCGCCAGTGGCGAGAAGCGAAATATTCCTTGGGAAAAAGACTGGCTTCGCGAAGAAGCGCCGCGCCGCCGGCAGCGCTTGCGAGCCTACAGCTCCGGCAAAATGCGCCTCGGAACTCAGACCGTCGATCGCTGCGGATACCTCAGCGCCAGTCGTGGAAAATCCGGCGCGCATGCGGTGCAGGTCCCAGAGTTGCAGCGATTTGGCCGCAAGGGAGGCCGCGCGCGTCTGGTTGCTTTTGTCCAGGGTCACAGCACGTAAAGGTAATCGGCGTGCATAATCAACACAGGTCGACGAAAGAGATACGGAAGTGCTGGGTGGCGATATCGTCGTGGATATTGCAGCTGCACTTCTTTTTCTCGCTCCGGGCTCCGGATGCAGTTGTCCTTCTGAACTACCCTGGTCACTGTCACAAGAGGAAGAGGTAGTCGCAACGTATCGAAACAGGCGCATGACCCCATCCGTTCCCCCAGATAGCACGAGAGCTGACAGGTCTGTATTCTGGTTATTTGTCATCGCTGTCGCAGCGGATTCCCGCTGTGACGAAGACAACAGAAGTAGGTCGACAGCCGACACGGGACCCGTATGGGCGTTCGCGGTGGTGAAGAGTGATTTCACGCTGGTCGTGGGATGAATTGAAGAGTTGTAGTTGCCCACCGAAGTGAATTTGGTTCCAACACCGCCCCGGGACGAGAAAATCAGCCCCCGCTGCTCGGAGTCACTGCCGCCGGTCGTTGTTGATCCGTGCTCGTTTAAGTCTATGTCGCTCAGGCCGCTCGCATCTTCGTCGTCCTCTCCTGAGGGCGCGAGGCAAAACGCCTTCAGACTGCCGTCGCCACCTCCGGTGACAATCATAAAGCGCTCCCCATTTTGGGCGGTGGTGGATCCTCGTTTTCCATCTTCGCGGCAATCGTTTTCCAGATAATTGTAGCGGGCAACGACAGGAGAATCAGGGCACGACGACTCCGTTGTTGCCGCGACTATGGCGGAGATGCCGTCACCCTGCGAATTGGGTCTGTGTGCGAAAAACGTGGCGGATTGCTCCAGACAATACTGCTCTGCACCAACCTCGAATACCTTCTCAAACAAATTGTCGTACAGGTCGCAGTAGCCGTCCGCTCGCGCGACGACCAGCGAATCCGGTCCGATAAAGGACAGCGCGGCTACTTCCACACTAGTACTCATCGGTCCGTGGTCTGCTGCTGGAATCTGTTGTGGTCCACCAGCAGGAGTATCTTGCCATATCGCGGTGGCCGCGAGGAGGGCGTTTTTCTGGCGCGCCGAGGTGGACCGCAGGGTCACCTGGGCCTCCTGGGGATCCCGTCGCAGAAAAAGCTCCACCCTCCCGTCCGTATGTCCGGTCGCGGAGGAGAACACTTTCTGTCGGTGGTTGGTGGCCCGAGCAGGGGCGCCACCATCGACTTCCATCTGCTGGTAGAAGTACGAGTTGTATGATCCCCCGCCACTCCTGCTGCCGTAGAAGTCCGCATGATCCTGTTGTTTTTGACTACGCACCATTTGGAGGCCCTGCTCGGCTTTGCTCCGTCGGAAGCTGGCGGCGTGCATCGCGGCAGCCGTGACGGTGGTGGTCTGCTGCACCACAAACTCGGAGGAGCCACAGTCTGTGCAAGAACCGGTGGCACCATAGCAAGAAGCCGTCTGCGCGCGAATCGTCGACCCGACGGCTCCCATATTTCCTAGAAGGATACTTCGACCACGACTTATAATCACAATCTTGTTTCTCTCTACTGTAACTTTAACGTCTACTTCGCGAACGAACAGGACAAATAGGACCTAGACCGAAAGCCGGACGAACGAAGTAAAGGACAAGAAGTGCAACAAGGCTCTTACTTGAGATGACAGAAGTAGAGACGATGTTTCCGTTTCTCGGACATGAAATTTCCCAACACTTTTTTGCTGCGAAGCGCCCCACCTCCTCAACTGCAGCTCAATGGATTACGGTTCGTTGCCACTTGGCTTTGCTCTCGTCTTATAACTGAGAACCGTTTTTTTAGCTCTGGTCCGTTGATGGTGAACACTTCAAGAAATGCCGCAGGACAGGTTTGCCAGAACAGGTCCGTCCGTCACATTCATTTAGTTTCTTTTTGTGCTCTGAAAAATTGTGTGGCGAAAGTCTATGCGGATGTTCGGTCCCTCGCTGGAACCACCTCCAGATCACGGTAATTTCGTTCACTCATCATCAATATCTATTGTTCACCACCAGTCAGAGCTGATGGTGATACTGGCTATTTTTCTTACTCGAGAGATCAGTTTGCATCATCGATCTCGGAATGGAGATGATTGAGCCAGCGGAATGGAAATACATAAACCGACGACAAAAATAAACACAACCATGACCATGGTGGTAAAATCAATAAAGCTGAAAAAACAACCGTGTGGTCTTAAGGCGAGCGTCTGACTGTTGCCGCATCCGCGAGTGACTGCCATATGTAAAAAGTGGTAAATCATCAATACAGAACATCAACATCAACATTGTGACATAATAAAACGGATTATAACTACGCTTTAGCCGTGCCTCCGCTTTGGATGGTCTTGGTCAAATTAAACTGCATTACCGCGTTGCTCATCGTAACACAAGCCCTTGCCCCGGTCCGAGATTGGTGTCTACCATGACAAAAGCCATTCCGGCTACGGCGATGATGACCCACGTCCATTGCAAACTCCGCATGCCGCAGCCGTGCGCGAACCCGTAACAACACGGCTTCCAGCAGCGTGATTTCTCTTGCTCGTCGCTGTCCGGGTCAGACCTAGATGATTCTTCGTCCGACGATGAAGAAGACAAAGAGGACTGCGTACCGAACGGGTAAGCGGCGCTGATCGTTGGGTTCTGAACAACACCTTGAATGATGTCGTTGTCGTTCTTCTTCTCCTGCGCCGAATAATTCTCGTCGAAGTGTGCTGCGTGACCACTTCTCATTGATGCCGTAGCTCTAGAAGAAGTACTCGCAGCGTCCACCGCAATGGGCGGCCCAACGGTTTCCGTTTGGTGCTGCAGCAGTGGCTCGGCTTGTTGGTCAACAACATCGCTTGTCGCAGGTAGTGCTGCGTTTTTCCCTCCTATCGTCCGCATCTCGCCCCGCGCAAAAATAAACGGATTTCTACGCCGCTCCTGGCAACACTCCGAGAAATAACTGTTTGTGCAGTCGCCGCAGGTTTTCTCCGGCGCCTCCGCACAGTAGGCATGCAGCATGACCGAATACCACCCGTAGCTCCACAGCAGCAGCGCGGGCCCCATTATTCCGAACACAAACTGAAACGCCTGCGCCGGAGAGAGCAACAAATCGCCAGTTGAGGTGGGAAACACAGCAGTCCAGCCTGGACCCAGCGCCTTTGCCTGTGGTCCGGCTATCCAAAAGCCCCACGCGAATGTGGCTGTTGTTGGTGTTTTTGGCACTGTGGAGGTCTTTGTCATCCTCATCTCTACTAAGGGTATCAATACAACGTAGTAGCTATTGACTTTTCACTCGATTAGTTTTACTTCCTAAAGTTACCAAGGTGGATGACGCAAAAATCGAGACAAGGATATCGTCCTTGGTAAGGTCGCAATGTTACCTCTTTTCAAAACGAAATGTAAGACTGTGCGTTATACCGTAGGTGTAGGCGCCCATGAGCAGAAAGAGAAGCTGGACTTTGTAGTAGAGCGGCGGGAGACAGAGTAGCACGTGGTTCTTGACCCGTTTGAACATGAATCCCGTGCAGAAGAGGAAGAGCAGGAACAGAAGCCACTCGCCGTACAGCATGGCCACGACACCGTTGCTGAACCCTTGCACGTAGTCAAAGGGGTCGAAGTCGAAATTGACGCTCTTGAAACCAAAGGGCGCGAACATTCCCAGCGATACCAGAACGCGGATTTGCGAGCCGCCAATGATGCCGAAGACGAGGAAGAAGGACTCGTACACGTTGAAGTTCAGGCTGTCTCGGGCCCGCGAGAGCATCACCGTTCTCTCTCGCGGGCTCAGGTGCTGATAGTTCTTCTGCGCATCAACACCCGGCACAAACATCTCGGTTCTGACTGCGCCGTCCGGCAGCTTGTACGCGCGTGCAAAACTCGCATGCACTGACCTGTTGTTGAAAGTCTTGTTGCGTAAAAAGCGTCCACTGTTGTCGTCGCTTCCAATTCGGTCGCCGAGAACATTGGGAATAGTTTCATTGCCGAGAAGATCCTCATCCGATACGCCGCTTTGTACGTGGAAAATTGTATCCCTCCGGACCAAAATGCACGACCTCACCGACCGAGTTAAATATATCTATATGACCGCCGCAGGACAATCTATGTATATCGAGCTCGAGCAGCTGTGGATAAATAACACTGGAAGAGTTTACCAGATCAATGTGTCGCATACACATACTACAGCGTACAGCTGCAGAAAAGAACTCCGAAGAGAACTACATCGAGATTGAACCGGAGCATGCAAGTGATAAGACAGGCCGCGGAGCAAGACCATGCCTCAGGTGTCCGACGTTCACGTTCTTGAGTTCTTCCTTTCTTGTCCCGATCGTGACCTTGTGCACATGAAAATTTGCAATTCAATCATCATGCCGATGGAAGTTTCGATCGCGCGATGCGTGCAATCAATTTTCCGGACGATAGAATTCCCCGACCGAACGGTGGCTGTAGTGGCTACCGGAGAGTAGATACCGGTTGGTGTGCAACGTCTCTTGTGTATCCGCTCTGCCCCGCCCGGGAACAAAGTGAGCATGCTGTTTGCTCATCCTCGCAGGGGAGGCCAGCCCTGGAGCGGCGTCTGGAGATGAGCTGGCAGCAGGCGTTGAAGTTGTCGTGTTTCCAACGCGGCTCTTGCTCTCCCCTTCCGCCTGTCGGGCCACTCGCAGCGGCGACCCCGGCGGGGACTCTGTGAGAGAGAAATTCGGTGAATCCGGCGGACTTGAGAGTATGTGATCGTACGCAAGATTATACAGTCCTCCATTCGCAGATTCTCGATCAAGCTTGTTGCTGAAAGAACTATCTTTAAATCGTGCGCCAAACAACTCCGGGTGCCGCAACACGGAAGTATCCTTAACCTGCACAGCAGCAGGATAATTGCGCGGTTGATTCTGTTGCTTCTCAACTGGTGCGTAATGGCCAACATCTTGTTGATAAAGCTCGCCCCTTTGCTCGCCCACTTTTTTTCTGCTTGTTTGGCTTGCGATCATTGCTCTGTTATCCCGGATCGCTCTTTTTTCTGTTGAAGTAGACAGGGCGGTTGTGTTTCGTCCGGAAGCAGCAGTGCCTGAGCCTAACTGCCGCACCTTATAGGCGGCCATAATCTTCGCGGTGAGAAAAACGCAAAGCATGTAGATCTCGTACAGCCAGGCCAGACGGATCACGTGGGCATGTCCCTCGGGGTTCCAGTTCCACCACGTCGTAATGGCGATTACGCGCTCCTCGTTCACCAGGTTCTTCTGCATGAAATACACCAGAAAATACATGGTCTGGATCCAGTTCGTGGTGCCAATGGCGTAGTTGACAACCCAGGCAATCACCCCGTTGAGGATCACCGCAGGGCCCAAAATCCGCAGGAAAAACAACAAGTACGGAACCGAATGAACCTGCGTTTGCAGGTGCGCGCGGCAGCAACCGCAGCAGTACCGCTTTTTTCGGCAGCACTTGGAACACGTGAAGCAACCCGTAGCACCCCGGAGGCCAGCACGTGGAGGTCTTCTCCTCCGAAACAGAGATCTCCTTGCTCTGTTGCCAATAAACATTTCCCGACCAGTTCTCAGTGGACGAGCCGGTGCTGGTACGGCGAGAAACGCGGTCGAACTCGTCCTGGACGTCAATTTATCCTCCGATGGGGGCACCCCGAGGCTTACGTCCGACGGCACCACGTAACCCTTCCGGCTCTCCGGGATCGTGATGCCACTGCTTGGGTAGCTGCTCGTCTCGTGGAGGTTGTTCGCATCAGCGTCGTGCTCTAGTACTTCATACATCCGATTTTTCGTGGCTGACGTCGCCTCCAGATAAAAATTGTCGTAGTCGTCCGTCTGCTCGATGAAATGCTCTTCTTTCTCTGCATACCCATACCCTGGCTCATCGTCGTCGTCGCGCTCCTCCTGTGCGTCGGCAGCAGGGTATCATGTACAAAAGTGCTGCTAGCATAGAAATACAACCAGGCATGTATGTTATTTGTGATGCCCGCCATGGACGGGGTCGTAACCGTATCGCCATGTCAGCGGGACAGCAAGGAATGTTTAGCCTTGTATCCGAAAACAACAAGGCGCGTGCTGTTTATATCTTCCTTGCTGCATGTCGTGGCTCTTCTGTTTCTCGTCAAAATTTGAATTCTTGTTCTTTCTTTTCTTGTAGGAGCATGCATAGAAAAACATAATACGGTCATATGCTAGCACAATGGAAATCGTCCTATTTCATACAGCGGACGTACGCAAAGGAGGCTCCACGTCTTCGTCCTGTTCGATAAAGTAGAAATCTCCTATCTCTTCCGGAAGTTGCCTCGCGTAAGCGGGTCCGGCGCTTTTGATTCGTGGGACGTCCAAGAACTTGACGGCCTGCTCTCCTGGTTTTTTCTTAGGTACTGCTCCCTCTTGTGGGGGACGAGCAGCAGTTCCCGTATAATTTTCACCTCGTTCCCGCGGTTCTCCGCCAGCCGTTTGCCCATTGCTTCCGGGTAGAATGGTGGAGCTAGAATCAAGCACCATTCTGGTACTTTTTTTGTGCTCTTTGCTCAGCAACGCCGACTTCTTTTGTAAGAGCTCCGCACGCACCGCGATCTCCCAGTCCTCTCGATCGCCCGGGTGGCTAAGTTCGATCCAGGAGACACGTACCACGATCGCGTTCAAAAGTCCCATCGCGGCGGGCGTGCCGAAATAGATCAACCACAGCCAGAACCTGCGCTCGTTCTGCATCGAGAGCAACACCCCATCGCCGCGAATGAGTGGCGACCCGATTTCGTAATACCTCGACATGTACCAGGTCAGTACGACGTAAAGAGGGCGCACAAAAATGATGTTGGACCCCACCAGATAGTACCGCAGGCGCCCGACTTTCGTCACAAAGTAGAGCAGCGCCACGTTCCCCAACACTCCGATCCAGACAATCATGTAGTCCCAGTCGTACCGGTTCTTGGGTTCGCTCCACGAAGCCACCAGCTCACCATTCGGTTTGTGTGTCAGATCTTGCTGCATCTGAAACAAAATTGTGTGGATCACGCATCACCGGTTGCAAAATCTCCGATCATGACCTTATCCTATCTCCTTCGTCACTACTATCAACGGACTTTCCAGCCGCGTAAAAATCGTCAAAACTAGTCGTGTACTAGTTGCAATTTGATACAATTTGATCCCCTGAAATGAATCAAAAGGCACACGTGCTCTAGTCCTCCCAAGCAGGGCAGCATCAACACATGAGCCAGGTTTTCCTTCAAGATGCAATTCAGTGCAGCAACGCAAGATCCGTACATGCTGACTATGTCCAGGTAGATGAGATACAAACAGTATTGGCCCTCAACAAGTGAAAGCGAAAGGTAAAAAATAGTTGTTCGCAGTTCCATCTATAATCAAGAAGGAGACGTGATCTAGGTCATCGATTTCTCTTCGACAGGATAAGCCAGCCACCGTCCACAACCGGGCAAGCCACACCGACTGTATGCGAAATGAGGTGAGGACCAGCGCGAGAGTGCGTAGAGGATGAAAGGAGCAAGAGCAGCCGCGCTTCCTTGTCTTCTTGCGACAGCAACACCTGTAAAACTTAAAGCAACAGGTTCCGCCGGCGCCGACCGTCTCCGCTCCCGTGCTTTCATGTTTTTGCTGCACTACCTCGAAGCGTTCTCCAACTCGGTGCTCAGCACCCTGCACTACTTCATCTCTTTTCGCCTCTCGTAGAATTTCCGCGTCCCAGCGCTGAAACATTTTTCCGATCCAGGTCCTGTCGCTGTTGAGGTCGCGCCGGAAGAAGAAATCCGTGCAAAACCAAGCAAAGAAAAGACTGGCGCCGCATTTCCCGCAAAAGTCGACCGCGTGCAGCGCGAAACCCATGCGCTCTAGAGGCGTCGCTCCGATCCCGTGAGGAATTGCCGGGGTCATCAGTTCGGGCGGCAAACCGCTGTGGCGGTTGGTCCAGTTCCGCGAAAAGTACGTCAGGGCGTACTGCAGCATCAGCGTGAAGAAAAACAGCACCAGCCGAAAGATCCACAGCTGCAGCGTGTCGCACGGCCAGACCTCCTGCTCATCTTCGTCGGCGGGGTTGTAATCCTCCAAATTGTAACCGTACTCCTTTTTCTCAATTCTTTTTCTGGAGCCCTGTAGCAACGGGAAAGAGTCCGTCAGAAGGGGTCGTCTCGCTGGTTCATCTTGCGAGTCTTGATCAGGAAACTCATCTACGCCACTCGTCGCCGGAATTGAAAGCTCGTCAATGATGTCATCAGTCTCAGCGTCCAGTCCCTCTAGTGGTGCTACGCCCGCCGCCCCGGGAGAAAGTCGAAACTCTCGATCGTCTGATGTACTCTCCGCGAGACCACCAGCTGCAGCAGCCTTGTTCACTCCGTCACGCGCCTGCAGGAGCGCACGACCGTCGTATTTCTGATGCAGGAAGGGCAGCGAGTCGGCGGTTTGCAGCGGGTGGCGGGGAGCACCCTCGAAGGTAGAATATATACCCGTTCCTCGCTGAGACGTCGCGAGGGATCCAAACGCGGACGAGACAGCTTGACCTGACCCGGCCGTGTTGCTAGACACGACCAAGTCCTCCTCGTAAAAGTTAGACGCGCTTTTTGCAGGAATCACATGCACCGACGCGAGTCGCTCATTGTCGAACGCCACGACGCCGCGCTTATCTTTCTCGAAGATGTGGCGCTCCTTACTAGTGTCCCCTGTATTTTTTCCGTGCAAGGACCCCTCCTGGTTTACAGACTCGGACGCCTGTCTTTGTTGCAGCGACGACGTACTAAACGCCGCTTCTAGCCCGGATATGAGGGGTCTCCTCACGTTTTTTTTACGTGGCGTTGCCGCAGACGACGTATTTGTTTTGTGCATCTCGGGTCTAGCACGACGAGACCCTGTAGTACCCGACGCGGTCGCAGGACGCTGGCCTTCGTACCCTTCAAGCATGGTCGCGCGTCGTTACGTTAACCGTAACGAACAAATCTGAGAAATATTCAGAAACTCAAACTCCTCCATAGTTCTAAGGAGCCGGTCCCGGTCTGCTTCCACAGACCAACACAACCACGAAGATGCGCAGTTCAGAATTTATTAGGAGCACCTGATGTTCATGATCATGGTCAGGATCTTTCTGCAAAATTGAGAAGAAATGTAGTTTTTCGTTTTCCGTGAAAAGGTTTGAAAGAAGCTAACTTTAAAAAAGCCGGGCTCGGAAGGAGCGTCATAGATATAAGTAATTACAGGTGTCCGTGTCGACTTCATTCGAGGTGGAATAATTGGAAATAACTAAAGAAAAACAAAGGGAGAATTTGGTTTGCCTGAAGATAGATTGGTGCAGCCGGATCTTCTTTCATGCCATTGCTTCATGTTTCAACAGACGATGGAAACTTACTCTGGCACAAGTGGGGAACCGACATGTAGTAATTTCTCCCATAACAACACATCAATACCTACACCATACCGCTACCGAGAACAACAACATGATCGTTCATAAGTAACAAACAACTTCGCACCGACGGTGAGACCGAGCTTGTTTCGTGTACTAAGCAGGGAAACAGAGCGACCGTTGTGGTCCATCAGACTACAGATACCACGAAAAATTGACCTCAACCGAAGCGTGTGAGTATCGGCCGCGCTCACATCCGCCCAGACCGCTACAAAAATGGCATTCACTTTCTCTGCAGGATAAAAGGCATTGATGGATCATCTTGCACCGAAAAAACGTTTGGTGGGATTCTATTGAGTACTCTTCACCGAAATTTTGTTTGGCTTTATTTGTGCAACGACTTGTACTTGCGATACAGATGATGAATTGGAGCGTCTGCTCGCGGCAAAGAACCCTGCGACGTTCAACAATCGTGAAGACAAGTGTGATTGCGAAGCTCAGAAGAGAGATTCACAATCTCACTCACATGTTGTGGTGGGGGTATTGGTATATTTTGGTTATTACAATAAAAGAGAAGCCCAAGTGTTGCGCTCGGCGTTAATGATGCCAAGTCAAATAATCCCGAGTTGATTTTCTGACTTGTTTAGAGGTTCGGTTCTTGTATCAACGGGTACTATACTTGTCGTAGGTTCTAGTTCAAAAATTTGGTGTTTTGCGCACCAGTCCTTTCGTGGTTTTCCGAAAGCGGTACGAGTTCCAAATGAATTTCAGCTCAGGTGAGTGATAAACAAAAGTAATAAAAACTCATCACAAAGACAACGTAAGCACGGGGCGAAGTCGCTTTGCAAGCTTTGCTTGATTATCGTTAATATCCGTAGATTTTCATTCATTTCGACATAACTCGACGTTTGCTTCTGGAAAATGTCCCTGTCAACATTTCATTGATTTACTTTGTCTTTGGCACTGCTCTTCTACAAAAGTCCGAACATGGTGGTAGATCAAGAACACGATCACCACCACCTGCTGGTGCTGTCACTTTATTGATACAAAAACTTTCATCTTGCGCTTGCGGTTAGTACATATCCAATGGACCCCAGGATTGCTTTTCCTTACCCTCGTGCAGCTTGTTCTTCTTGTGCGTCACGATGGTCGGCCCACGGGTGCTCATCGAAACCGCATTGCGTGTCGCCGTCCTGGAATGAGGATACAATACAAATTCAACATGAATATTTATATACCAATCTCGTTCCTGTTCTGGATAAATAAATTGATGGAATTGCATTAGATCAGGATGCACAAGGCTAACAGCTCAAGTACTTTTCCAAAGCGATCTTGTCCACACGGCTCTTGAGATAGTCGTTGCGACGCATGTCGGACAGTTGCGTATTCACACGCTTGTTGTAAGAGTCCGCCTCCATACCTGCGCAATCATTTTATTGAATCAACGAACGTCACCCTCGAACTCAATGTATCACCCCTACTAAAAACCAAATAAATGCCCTATAATGTATGGGTACTTGTGAAGATGTAGTTTGTAGTCGGAGCTGGGTACTGGTAGGCGCAACCAAGTAGATGTCCTCACCACGACTCACCAGACACCAGGACCAGCGTCTTCATCTGCATAATCAATAAGAATAAATTCAAAATCAAATTGTATATCTAAATTAATAGTAAATTGTTTATACGCTGCATGAAGCTCATCTTGTTGCGGCTGGTCTTCGACTCTACCATGGCTTCCCGGTCGACATCGGCGATCTCGTAGCTCTTGGCCACGGCAACTTGGAACGAGACGGACATGCTGGTGATCAACAATTGAAACCGATACTGGCAGTACGGATCAACCTCAAGCGGTAGTAGTACTAGCGACACTACAACGTACAACTGGTCCTAGTAGTAGGGCTTTACCTTCATCACACAAAGAGAAAACGTGAATAATATCCTTGCTCCATCTGTCCCATTCAAACAATACAGCGCTCCTGCAGCAGCTTCGAGACCGCTCATTCATCGTCGCCCACGCCCGCGAAACGAGAACTACTGGCGACATCAATTATAGACTTCTCGCACCCGCTCTACCATCACTCGTCCTCTGCTCGACACAATACGACCGTTCAAAGTCAAAAACTTGCTCACCTCATCTTCACGCTGATCGACATCACGGTAACATCTACAATGTCGATCGAGTTTGCTGAGCCTCGGTGTCGTGACCGAGCGAATTCACGATTCAATCATCGATGATGACGAAGACGACGATCCTTCGTTTAGTTAAGAACTCAGAAAAGTGAGGAAGTACGTCTGGTAGGTATTCCAACAACACGAAAGAACCAAGAAAAAGAATTATCTCGGGGGCCGAGGCTGACGATCAAACACGCAGTGCGAGTCTCATCCAGCCGTGCAAAAATCGCGAGGAATCGTTTTCTTCGCTCGCGCCGGCAAACAACCAAGGTCGTGTACCTATCGCTGGCTTTTGAGGGAAAAGCCAGTAAATGGAGTACGCGATTTCATTTAATTTCTGAATTTTTCATTGCAATACATGGAGTGCGATCAGGATGCCTGTGCGTCCGAAAAAATTATGGCACTTCTTTAGTACTTCTAAGAACGTGTCTTCATAATATCTGCAAGCAGCAGCACGGGTTAGTCTCCGTCGGTATCCGCATTGTCATAGTTGTCTTGTTCGGTGCATGTAGTCCTAGCCGTTTGCTGCTCTTACTTGTAGCTAGCGTTTCTTGGTCCTCGTTGTTCTTCATGGTTTCGCTTTCGCATCGTTCGCAAATACTCTTTCTGTGTTGCACTCAAATGGGGCTATCCCTATCCCTATGACTATTCTGGCCCATGCTACTAGTACTTCGGTCTCGTCGCGAGATGTGCAGGACGGAGGCAGAGCACAAAAAGGTGACAACAAGCAAATATCGCGCAAGAAATCTTGAAAGATATACGCCGCGTCGGTAAATGCGATGCTTCCAGATTCAACATCATCTATTACCCGCACGGGACACCGACGCGGCCTTTACCTTATATCTCTTGCAGTACTGCTGTTGTACTTCTGTTCTTCTTCTTCTACTGCATGTCTAACATTTTTACCAAATCACAGCCTTGCGACAAAAAATGCTGATTTATTTAGGCGTAATATATCGTGATTGCAAACGAAGTGAAGCTCATGTTTGGCTTCACTGCAGCTCTACTTCTTGATATTTCTTGCTAGTTCTTCTAGATCATCTAGTACTGGTACACCTACATAAAACTTAGGCTAAAAAAAGTTCCATTGAGCTTCGTTATTCTTCTGCACCGCTAATATGAGGGCTAGCACGGAAACCCAAGATGCTGGTCGAAGAGGGGAATCCACGTCCTTGCCCCTGTGTTGCTGCCTCCATGATATTTCTCGTCACTTCCTGGGTCGTCCTGTAAAGTACGGCTACTTTCACTCGGCAGCATCATTCCTTCACGATGCGCAGCAGCGAGAAGCAGTAAGTCTGTATCAGTGCTGCTCCGATGCAATGGTGCGCCGGCGGAGCTGTAGGTAGCGGAGCGACATCCCCGGACCGTCGCTGTGAAATCCGGAGTAGAAGTGCTATCAGTTGTGCGGCGGTCTTGTGCTAGAAAACGCATGTTCTCATCGGCGTCTTGACAGGAACTGGTGCGACAGAAGCTTGTTGGAATTCTTCTCGACGCACAATCTGCATGTCGTAGTAGCCCCCCTGCTAGAATGTTATCTGTTTCTTTGTTTCCCACCACAACATCACCGGCGAACAACTGCACTGTATGGTCTACCGAGGAGAAACTTTCACGAAATTCCGGTTCGTCCGCCGAATTCTGCGAAATTTTCCGCTCCGTCGGAGAGGCGCTATCGGCGAAAAAACTCAGTAAGGGCGTCGCCGATGCGCTACTTGGTGCGTGGGTCGAAGCCACTGAAGCCGAGCCACACCGGGAGAGAAAACCACTATCGCATGAACCTACTTGCTTTACTGAAGATCTCGATGTTGAGTCGGGCAGCAAAATGGTGTTCATCCGATGGGATGATCCCACACCTTCAAACTGTGTTCGTAAAAATTGCAGCTGTGGTGGCGCGAGCTCCTCTCGTTTGCTATTCCAAAACCCGCACTCATCGAAGTCATGTTGCTTCATCTTGATGGCTTCTTCAGGACAGCGCGGACAAGATGACGATAGTTGCCGATATGATCTCTCGAGCTGAAAATTCTCTATTAGACTGGCACTGGTAGTGGTCTTGGAAGTTCTACAGTTAATATTTCCGCGCGCGGAGAGTTCGGCCGCTGATTGTTCCTCCGTGTTGATATTTGGGAAACTCCTGCAACGGTCGTTGCAATCTTCCACCAGACGCGTCCCCTCCATCCCCTCCTCCTCGTCCTCGAAACGGACGGGATTCTGCTCCGAGCGATTGCGACAGGAATCTGACAAACAAGGGTGTTCTCCATTTGAGGATGTTGTAGAAAAAGATGCAGTACTTTTCATTCTCCTGGCAGCAGAAGCGCGACGGCCTTCTCGACCTTCTTGCAAAAAGAGTCCTGCTCCACCAGTGCTGCAAAAATCGTCGATCACGTGCGCCTCTCGCGGCTCCAATGCCGTACCATGATCATCTAACTCAGCTTCGGCTGACAAAAGTGGGGCCGCCGTGCCGCCGTCTAGTCCGTCGGGTGATGCCGTCATGCTTGATCCACGACACTCAGACAGCTCCGAGAAGATGAGCTCCCTCGTGGCCGCGCACTTGTCCGGACAACAAGAGCGGAAGGTGGAAGGCGCTGCTGCGTCGAAGTTCCTCTTGGTCCGTGTTGCGAGTTCAGGTGCAGATCCTTGCGATGCAAAAACACGGGCGCCAGTTCGGTCCGAAGTTACTAGAGACGAAGTGGACGACATCAGTGGTGGACTGTTTGCCAGAACATCAACAGACGAAGAGGAAGGTGCAGCAGCAGGAGCAGCATTATTTTCACGCGGACCTGCGACAACAAGAGGTTCACCTCCGTCTTCGTTCCTAAAGCTTATCCCTGCACCACCACTGCCACAAAGCCGCCCCTGTGACCGGCTATTTTCTTCTTGAGCGATTTCCTTCGTTATCCGACGGTGCAACCGCCGGCGCCAGCGTTGCTCCTCCCTTTCGCTCAGCGAGATCTGCACCTTCATGACCCCCCGCCGCCAGTGCCAGTCGGTGGTGTGGCGGTGTTTGCCCACGGCTTTGCGTTCTTCGCTTGCAGTCTCCTCCTCGTACTCTTCGAAGTATTTCAACACCGCCTCGCTCTGAAAAATTTGCTGGGTCAACACTTTGGACCACAGCCCCATGACGCGCTGCTCGAACAGTATCAAATGCAAAAATGTCTGGGTCTGGAAGCCTGTGATGCTGGGTGGCGTCTCATGATGAGGCTACAAATGCTGGCTCAGCATGACAAGTTTCTGAGCTCCTAGGTGTTGCCTATTCTGCATGACAAACTGCGCTTCTGCATCACAGAAAAGCGGAGCTCTTGGGTAACGTGCATGACAGATTTAAGAGTCATGCCGGACAAGCATGACAAACATGAATTCTTCCAGACCCAGACATTTTTACAGTTGATAAACAGCGTGCGGTGGCCAAAAGTTTCGCTGTCCGCCACCAGCTCGATACCGTTCAGCAGCCCGGCGTGGCGAAAAAAGCGCTGGATCAGCTGTGCCTTATCGTATTCGTGCTGCACTTGCCGCAGGTCTACGTGCTCCCACTCCCGCATGTCAATGTCGAACAACATACGCTCGTACCTGTCGTCCAGCAGCTCGCCCGTCTGATACGAGTACAAATGACGCCCACCAGCGAAAAACTCTACGTGTTTCCGCTCCTCCTCCGGCAGCAGCAGGTCCGCCTGGCGCCCACGGAGGAAGTCCACGGCGATGCAGGGTACCTGGACCATGGCGGTGGTTATCCACGTCCACACCTTGCTCCGCACGTTCGCGGGCGTACACCAACGCAGCTCCGCGTACCTGTAGCCGGGAAGCAAAGAGTAGGCTAGAGATCGCTGCTCCTGTGCGTCGGCGTCGCGCTGTCTCGTTTCCTTCTCATTGTACTCCGTCGTCCGCCCAAACTGATTATTACCCTTGTTGTACGGATCTTCATCTGCGGCATCGGCTCCGAGCTGAAAAATGTTATCCACGTGGTCAAAGTTGTCATCATACCGGACATATCCTGTGCAAAAGTATCGTATTCGTATTGCAATCATGCATTACAAATCTTTTCGTTAAGTCAAATCAGCATTACAAATCTGAATTCTCATGCTGAGGGAATTTGTCATGCATTTATACGAGTACGACACTTTTGCAGTTCATAGGACAGCTTCCGACTTACAAGTTTTTGTCATCTGAGTGATGTGGTTTTGTCGCTGTTTCTGCAGGAAGCTATTCACTGGATCATTTTCTTCGTCGCCCTGTCGATACGCAAGAGAGCGCTCGTGATCCGTGACGAGCTTCGCGTCGTTGCGGACCCGTATGTACCGTCGACCCGTGTACACCGACAGGATGGGCAGCCCCCCGCTTTTCGCAAAAGTGCTCGAAGCTTCCCGGGTAGATCGCGGACCTTGCCGAACCCAGAGATGGAACTTCTTGTTGCGGGGACGGATCCAGCCTCCGTGCACAAAGAACGCGTGTGGAGTGGTTGTTCCCGGCCCGACAAGACTAAAAGCATCGCGCGAAGCAAAAATCCCGAACAGGAGAATCAGGATCACTCGCGAGACGAGATCATGGTAATGCTTGCGCGGAATAGATACAGAAATCAAGTCAGTGCATGGCCACAGCATTTTCCAGCTTCCAGTGGGTGGGTGGCAGGTCACTATCTTTCTAAGGCTCTGGATCGGCGGCAACAGGGCTAGAAGCTACTAGATGAAGCCTAACCTCCTCCCCACTAACCATTTTGATGTATTTGCTATTGGGCCGCGCATACTAAGGCAAGGAGTTTAAATACTCATGTAAAGAACGCGATCAATTCATTTGACGAAGCGTATGCGTCGGCCTCTATTCTATATCTCACGCAATGAATATAGATATTTAAGAGAGCGACTTTCTTAGCTTCGAAGTAACCTTTAAAAAATGGCAAAATTTGCACGAAAACCGGGATGTGAAAAAATGCAAACGTAACCAAAGACTAGAGGACGGCTCTTTAGGAAAGACAAAGATCAGCCTGAAAGACAAAATTCACTGGTGACTTGATTCCGGCACTCGTTGCGTGATCTGTGAACGGACGAGAAGATGTTGACTCATCAACAATCAATACGTAGTGGTAAAAAGTAAGGGCGGCAAAATGGTGGACAGGAAGGATCATATATCGATGCGACACCTGCAACCGGGACAACATCGAGAGATCTTTGATCATTTTTCCCAGCATTCTGGGAAGCAAAACTCCGGACCAAAAAAAGCTCTTCGTGAATACTTGCCATCCCGAAAGGATCGAAGACGCAGGTATAACCATTGCAGCGAGAAATAAACTGGTCTCCTCGTGCCCATAGTCTGCTTAAAGTCACAAGAATTACTGGCTGAGTCAACTACATCTCTTCGATTTGTCAGCGTGCGGCTCAAGGTCCAGTCGTGTCTGTGCGCTTGCGTTTGTGATTTTTGTGATGATACACCTAAGCATTGGCATTGCGCAACTAAATTTTTTCTTACAGGGTTATTCTTATTTTGCGTCGATCATCACATACTTACAGGGTAGGAACCCAACAAATGACATTTGTTAGCGTAGTTTCTCGCAGTCATATTTTTGAGAAAGCTACGAAATTGCACGAAACAAAGATTTACATTCAGGACGCAAAAGCAAGACGTCAACATCAAGGACCATATACATAGAGATAGAGTCCTCAACTAGATATCTGCACCATATCAACAAATTTTCTAGTCTTTCAAGCGAACGGAAACTAACTGCTGTACGTGGTCTTTCAACAAGGTCAAACAACGGTGGCACTATGTATAATGTACTGGATATTTTACTTGGTGATTTCTTTAATCTTTGGTAGGGAACAATTTTCCGTTTGTATTTACGTAGTGCAGGTAATTGATTTAGGTTGTAGGTACGGAACCGGAGGAAACGGATACGCGACTGAATGTCTATCGTTAAATTCTATTTCGTCTACTGGTCTTATTTTCTCAGGGAATGAAAGTCGGCTTGGATGGTGCAGCAAGTTGAACGGAAACGGTCTCCTTGCTTCACGATCATCTTGAACTCACTTCCGATGCCCTGACTTGTCCTCCCGTAGGAAGCCCACTTCTCAGGGTTCGTCAAAGTCGTTTTGGGCCGGGAGCTGCAAATCAAAGAGCTCGCGGCTGGACCGGTCTGCGGCTTCCAAACCCAGGGTGGTGGCACGCTCGAATTTGATGTGTGATGCGGTATTACCCGCTGCAACTACTGGCTCTACTACGGCGGCATTGGCACTGCTGTATCCGAGCAATTCTTGGTACTTCGGCGGAGACGCGCTGTGCAGGTCCAGTTGAAACGTCTCGGCAAACTGTTTGACTGATTCGTTTTGTTCGACCCCCGATGAAGCGGCTGCAGGAGCGGAAATTGTCGTATTTACAGCCTGCGACGGGCGCTTTTCAGGTGAAAGTTCACCCTCGATGAAGTCCCTGATGTCTAACGCCAAGCCGCTGGTGTTCGGTGTCTTCTTGTTCATGTTTGTGAGAAAAACTGTTCCGTTGGGCTGCGGAGTTTTCGATAAGAAATGGTCATCCTCAAAGAGGTTCATCTGCGAAGGTGGCACTCCAGCAGCAGCTCCCGCGTTGTTGTCCCGATCGACAGCCGTCGCCGGCTCCGCAGCAACACCCGTGGGCGCCGGTGTACTGGAAAAGGGGTTGCTCGCCAGCAGGGGTTTCTTGAACGATGACCCCGTGCCTGTTGCGTTGCTCGTCGTGCCTACTGCTTTGCTTTGCTCTTCCGTCGGCGTGGTCACAACAGAGGGAGGATTCGAGATCTTGGATTTTTCGGTCAGATTCTGTCGCATCCTCTCCACGATGGAAAAACTCGCAGCACCAGCTCCTGTTGTGCTAGGGTTTATCCGTTGTGCGTGAGCGCTGGAAGTAGTTGCGCTCGAGCTATTGTTTTCCAAGTAGTCGAAAGCGCCGCGGGGATCGAAGGTCGGCACGGTGGATGAGATCTTGCTGTGCAGATCAGTTTGCCCCTCCGTCACACCCGGGCGCGTCACATACAAGGAAGACGACGAAGAATTTGAATTCGCAGGGACTGCTGCCACTCCAACCGAACGGATCTTCCCCGCAGATCCTGGACGCTGTTGAGTGAACAGGGGAACTTCTGTAGTGGCTTGGAGGCGAAGATTGTCGTCTACTTCGGAAGAGCTTCCGCCCGGAGCTGCAAGAACTTCTCCCGATGCTGGTGCAGAGGTTGTCTTTATTTCGGACGCTGCAACATAACCAGTGCCCGCACTGTTTGGGTGCGGCGCGCCGTGGTGCGCGGGTACATTCAGGTCGAAATGCGAATTTCCCAAGCTCTCGGCGTAGTACAGCGTTGGGTTCTTGTTCATTCCCGCCCCCGTGTTGGGCTCGAACGTAAATTCCTCGTGCGCCGATGCGAAAGGCCGGTCGACGAATGGCTGCTCGGCGCTCGAAATGGTTGTCAGCCGCTGCATGCGCGTGTTGTCCAGCTGGAGAGTGTTGGTGTAATCTCCATTTGCATTGGTATCAACTTCGACATTTGTCGCTCCCAGAAGGGCAGCGCCAGCAGTTGGTGCTCCTCCGTCGGACGAATTACCTAGCACCGCACGTTCTTGTTGCACAGTAGATGTGGCCGTGTTGATGCCGTTCACAACGGAGCCCTGCATACTCATGCGCGTGACGCCTTGGCCTAGCTGCTGTTGTTGCGCTGCCAGGCCGACGTTGACCGGCGTCGCAGTGCCGTTGATGACGGTGGTCGGGGTCTTCGAGACGTTTGCCGATGCAAGGTTCGCAGCGCCGCCAACCGAAGCGTTCATCGTGGTGAAGTATCCGTTCAGGTACAGACTGCGCTGCAAATCACTGCTGTTCGCCGTCGTACTCACGCCTCCGTCAGCGACCACTAAATTCGGTTGTGACAGCAATTTTCGTTTCGTCGGACTTCCCCACGCGTCCACGCGCTCCGAGTAGCTCCCGCGACTCGGGTCCGGCTGGCGAAACAGTTCGGCGGTGCGCCGGTGGGCCCGGTGGGTCGAAACGTTAATTCCCTTCTCCATCGCAGTCACCAATTTCGCCGTCGACATTGCGCCCGCTGTGCCCACGTTGGTCGCTGGCGTCCCGGCCGAGTTATTTTGGTGAAAGGAGTTTTTCGAGGAGGCTTTGGAAGTAGAACTTTGTTTCGACTTCGTGTCGTAGAAGAACTCGTTGTCGCGCTTTGAGGTGCTAAACCGGAGCAGCATGCGCTCGGTGAAATGCAACGACTCCGAGAAGCTACTGATATTCGCACTGAAGTTTTGCAGCGTTTGGTTCATCCCCATGAACTCCCCCTGCCAGAAGGGTCGCTTCCCCATGTTCCGCACCGAGATCCGCTTCGCGTGCGCCTTCTCCACGAGCTGCTCCTCCTTCACCAGGGCGCGCCCGAGGTCGTTGATGTGCGCCATGACGTTCTGGCAGGTCTTCAGCAGCTGTTTCCCCTCTTTCCGCAGCTTCCCCAGCTCCTCCTCGTACAGCCGGTTGGTCCGGAGAATGTTCACGTCCGAAAGAGCGGCAAACGACGTCTCCGCGCGGGTCAGGCAGTGCTCCACTCGCTCCAGCGGCGTCTTAGCGGTCGTCGCAGAGGACGGAGGCATGCTGATCCCTGCTCCCCCGGTCGTCGCCTGGACATCACTGACGAGGTCCGGCTCGTCCATGGCCAGCAGCTGTTTTTTCACGTGGGACCCGCCCACGGAGAGCACGTTCGCCACGCTCGCGGTGGTCCCCTTGAACACGTGATACAAAGCCTTCTTCCGGGCGTTCTCCGCCCGGTCACCCAGCGTCGCCAGCACGGAGATACGGTCCTCCAGGTGCTGCCGAAATTCCCGGTCCACGCTGGCCTCCTGCTGAACATCCCGGAACAACCGCAAATCCTCCTTGACCAGCGCGTCCTGCGAATCCAAACGCTCTTGCACCTGGAAAGTTCAGATGCTGGGAAGTACAGTTTGTTTGGATTTTCAACCACAAAACCGGAAAAAAATTGAAATCAGGAATGCAAGCAGTGTGATGTGATTTTGCAAGTACTCGAAAAGCAAAAAGCACACGAAGTACTTCATATCTCTGCCGACGTTCTTCTGCTAGGAGTCGCTGCAGTTCGGCAATGATTCGCGCCTGGTTCTGCTCCTGATTGTAGACGCTCGTCATTTTCTGGGCAGAGTTAGCAGTAGTCTAGAGCTGCCTCCTTGTCTTGGACTACTTCGAACAGTACTCTTTACAGGAAAATAGAGCACGAGCGGGAACTCATCTTAATTTCTACTGTAAAGAGGCAGAGACATTCATAGTCACTTCTTTGACAGCTGCCATGACTATCATCGCTGCCGATACGTAATCATCATTACCATTAGAGGCTTACTTTTAAAACCGAGCATGGTCGATGACCTCCTCCCAAATATTCTCCTACTTCTTCAAGTGTTTACGTGCTGCACAATTTCTTCTACAACATCTACACCGCCATCGGAAAAAGAAATACTTACCGACTACTGACGATACCACGAGTTGACGCTACGAAAAGTGCTGTGAAAGTACCTGCTACAAATGGCGGCCCAACCAGGAACGATTCACGAATCCCACCCCTTTCTTTACGAAAGAACTAATACCAAGACCTTTCATCCCAGTATTAAATCGTACTTTCTCGAGAAGTCGACAGGGTGACAACGATGCAGGTTCATTTACCGAAATCAATGAAAGATCACTGTTCGAGAAAGCCGATGAAAACTCATCTACTTCAAACAAAAATCATTTTTACATAGATCAGAGTCGCCTCGAGAAGAGCACGAGGTGGCAGACCTCCTGATTACCAGTTTCGATAATAGCTCCCCGCCTTCGGCACGGTCCTAACTCTAAGTGATTCGCGCCACTTTCAGCCAAAATTGTGAGAAAGAAATTTTCACGTAGGTTCTGTTTTTTCTTATTCTTTGTCTTTGTGTACCTTCCTGCGAGTACCTGACAAAACTAAAGCGGGTTATTCATTGACATTTATCAAACGGCTTCATTTGTAACCTTAACCGTAATATACGTTTGAATTGGAGAAGGAGCTGCGCTCCCCAGCACAAAATTTCTGACGTAGACTGTCGAAAAATATTTTTTGCGGTCCAAAACTTTATTCTCAGCGAGAAGCGTTTTTTTCTGTATTTTCGGGAAATGGCATCAGCACGACCCAACAAAAGCTCGAACCCCAGGGTATTCAAAACTACTTGAACGTACACATATTCATAACAGTGCAGCTTTATTTGCAGTTCACAACCAAGATGGATAAATTGTACAAGAAAGTAGACGTTTTTTTTTCGCAGAAAAGGATACCTGTACTCCCAAAATCAACAACGACCTGCATGGGCATGCAGATGCACTACTTTATTTATTGTTTCTGATACCGTTACGTTAACATTAGCGAATATTTCAATTCTGTATAGTTTCCACTTTCTACTCAAGCTTTCTTCATGATTCGCATTCCCTCTTGGAAAAAGATAACATCGCTCCTCGCCCGTTGCCTTGCGTCTGCAGCTGAAATTGAAACACGACCACGATCACGACGACGCGAAAGCCCAAGCACGACTGTTCCAACTATTGCAGCGAATGGACGAAGGTGCCTTACTGTTGCGAATGCGACTAATTCTTTGCTGTTACCACCTTGTCCTGTTGACAACATTCATTTCCATCCACGATTCTTTCACCATGATGATATGACAGATTGTTGCCCCCCCGATACTACTCAGTAGAAGTCGAAGATGTTGTTCACAATGGCTCTGTACTTCGGCGCAGGAGGCAGGACCCCATCAGGAAACCAAAGCAGCACCAACTCTCGCAGCTGCGGTCGCGGGGTGGATTGTAAACACCACGCGATACTGCGGCGGCGGGCGAGTAATAAATGTAGGGGCAGGATCTGTTTTGCAAATTAATGCAGGAGATGATGACAGACCAAGAAAATGTAAATGAACAAAAGCGTACTACAATAAATCTAAATCATGAGGTGATGTCGCCCGCGCATTCAAAAATAACTAAGATTGAAATTCTCCTTGTTTGAGGCATTTTGAACGAAACCATTTGCTTCTGCACTTTTTCATTTTGCAGCCCGAAAAATACATTCATTGTAAACTCCTGTTGCTGTTGCAACAGGAGCATTGTTTGCAGCTTGCCGTCTTTCTACTTTACTCCTTTATTTCTAACGGTAACAGGTGGGACGCTGCGAGCAGAAAGCGAAACGATATTACTGTAGATGAACCATGAACAGGTACAGTACCCGTTACATTTACTGATTACCGGTGAAAGCGGTCTACCTTCAAGCAACCTAATGTACAAATGACGCACGTTTCTAGGAATATTTCGCAAGCAACTACTCTAGAAAGGCCGATAGAACAAACAACCACAAAACTTTTATCTGAATCACGCGGCAAGAAGATGAGAAGAACTGCAACTTACGTCATACTTACATAGAACCTGATCTGAAGCACCTTCGCTTCCAATACGAATGGCAAAGTTGCAGATCAATTTCCCCACAAGGCGTCAGAGAGCAGAGCGATAGCGTGCTGACGCAACGCGGCTGCACTCGAGAAACCGCGACACCTTCGCGGTGCGGGCTGTGCGCCTGAAACGGGACTGGAAAATAAATGCTGTTGCACAAAATTTGAACTATATTGAGCCAGCAGCACCTCAGCTCGCCGTGCCAGTGTGAGTGTTGCCTATCTCCAATAATCGAAGAGCAGGAGGAGCGCTTTGATTTCAACGTGTCGGATCCTCGCTACCCTCTGTTATACTTAAAGCGCATAGGAGGACACCCGCCGCGGGGAAGCCGTCAGTGGCGCTCCGGCCATTTGCGCAGGCGTGGAAGTGCTAGAAGCAGAGGCACTAAAATTGCCGGCACCTCCGGGCGCTGAAAGAATGTGGCTGGCGCCATTTCCGCCATCGCCAGCGTATGTGGTGCTAGTTGTGGGGCCACTACTAAATCTACCACCAGAAGACTCCGGGTGACCTTCTCGCGAAAAGCCTAGACGCGAGGAAGCACGCCTCGCGGCCTCTGTGCTCGCACTAGCTCTACCAGTACTACTTCTACTTCTCCGCGGAGAACGAAAGAATGCCGCAGGCGTGCGCAGGCCGCGGGGAACCGCGGGGAGATTACGTAAGATGCGTTTCAAAGGCGAAAATATGGAATGCAAATATGTCTGGGTCTGGAAGGTTAGCCTGCAACTTGCGATGCGCATTTCAGAACACAGAAAAATCTCTCATGCATATGCAGCAAAAGTTGCCCACTTTCTGTCACCAAAATCAGGGGTTTGTCATGCGGGTTCGGCATGGCGAACGCTTCTCGAAACCTGTGATGCTAGAGCTTCCATGCCAGACCTTCTGCGTCATGCAAAAACAGCATGACTCTTCCAGACCCAGACATTTTTGCATTTGATAGAAAACCAGCAGCACCGATTCGCATCCTCCGTGTCGCTGCTTGTATGGCGTTCTCAACTGTTACATTCTCAAATGTTACATGGATTTGTGATGCTAAACCGACCGAAAGAAACCACAAACGCAACCCATAGGGCACCTTTCCGCAGATGGTCAGGCCACCGGGTCGCGGAGTCAGGCGGACCGAAGCCAACATGGATTTGTGATGCAAGAATGGCAAAAGTCAAAGCAGGGAGGTTCCACCTGTAGCATCACAAATTCCGCACGGATTTAGGTGCTGTTTAGCCTTTCCAAAATTTGTCATGCGAAGTGGCTTCACCTTGTGAATGTTGATGATGATGCTCGTTTTGTATTACAAATCATGTAACAATTGAGAATGTAACGTTTGAGAACGCCATAGCTTGCGTCGGACTTTTCGAAGACCTCCTTCGGTGCAGTCTTGGTCTTCACGTAGAACTCAAGAGCCAGCCCGGTCGGGTCGTTGGTCCGAGTTCGCGCGAGCGTGGTTCTGTGTTGGATAGAGGTGCGAGAGTCGTGTTGTCCGAAGTTGTTTTGTTCGAAAATGATGCTGCACCGGGACAAAATCGAAAACGAATTACTTTACACTTCTACTACGCGTATTCTAGCATACGTTTTCTATTTCATGTACCGCTGCTGCTTCGAGAGCGAGGCAAGGTAGTTATTTCGCGCTTGGGTCTGCTCCAGCACCTCCTCCACGTGACGATGGTTGCATTCGGCCTGCAAGTCTAAAGACCCCAGCAACAGCGACAAACACTCAATTTCTTGGTCGGTGCAGCTCGTGCGCTCGTCCAACACTCTGCTCGTGTCTATTTGGCTGCTACCGTCCTCGTCGTCCTCTTCCTCGCCGTCGTCGTCCGAAAGAGAGGTAATGTCACCGTCCAAAACCAGCGGAGAGATCACCGGCGAGTCTGAAATTTTGTTTTCTTTGAGTCCAACACGACCAGCAAAAGCAACAAGAGATGAGATTTATTCTGTACTGACATCAAAAATGTCTGCCTTCGGCAAAACCAAAAGTTGCAAAGAATCGCTTCGCTAAATCCTAAACCGCAAAGAATCGCTTCGCTCTCACAGCAGCCATTTTTTCTTTTATATTGGCGCGTAATATGGGTAAGTACCTGGCGAGCTCCGCTTACTTGTGCTTCGCAGCAGGGGGCTGCTTGTCAGCGTGGCAATCGTGGAGCTGCTCGCGGAGGCTGGCAGGTGATAGTTGCTGTAACTACTTGCTGTGCTTGACCGAGTGGTCAGTCCGCCGGACGATTCCGTCCTTCCGGTCGCCTCTTCGATACCCCCGTCGGGCGCATCCGCGTTCTGATCATCGTAAGGAATCTCAAAGGAGGAGCCGTCGTACACGGCAAAGGTGGTGGCCCCAGACGCGTTCGCTGTCCCCCCCGACCCGCGGTGCAACTCGTGCAGGAGCCGCCCCGGGCTCGCAGCTCTATCAGAGGATCGAGACCTGCCGAGCGCCATGGGTGTTGCGTCCTCCTCGGGCACTGAATGGGACTGCACCGAATGGATCTCGTCCTCGTCGTGTATCCGCTGCACGTTCTCCGGGTGGTCGGAAGACCCTGTAATGCTCGTAGTTCTGGCGCTGCGGGGGCGAGAAGCAGCCAAACGCGGGCTCGCTGGCGACGCGCTGGTACTTCTGGGGTCGTCCAGCAGAGTGCCTGGCGCAGTCCGACCACTGATTGGCTGTATAGTATTCTCGGTCGCAGCGGCTTTTGCTCGCGCAGGTAGTTCAGCGTCGAGGGCAGCTTCTAATTGTGCCTCATCTTCATGATCATCTACTGCCACTCCGCCTCGCGATTCCCGCTCCTGACGATCTCGCTGCCGTCGGCTTGCGCGCCGCCTTTGGGATTTGGACATGCTTGGGCCGCCACCGCAGCGCGAGGCGAGCATTTCGAGACTCGATCCCGTTGATGTGCCGCACCCGCTGCCACAAGTCGTAGCTGAGCCCAAGTATTTTCGCCGCTCGTAGGTTTCGTAGCAGTGCTCGCGAGAAACCTGCTTGCACAGGTTGTCGAAGTCCTTCAGTTGTTTTCTGAACGCCGCACACGCCGGCTGCATGTGGGGGCCGGGGCCGTAGAGCTCCTGCCTGGTCAGGGGATGCGTCAACCGCACCGGCTGCCCCTCTTCGCGGGCAGGCTTGCTTCTCTCTTTCGCGAACCACTTCTCGAGGCAGTCCTGTTCGAAATGAAACTTGGTGCCGTCAGCCGGAATCTGTACCGGCTTGGTCAGCAGTTGCAACGAGATCGGACAACTAAGCTCGGATGGCACGTGGTTCATCAGCAAGCAGTTGTAAAGCTCCTTTCCCGTGTGCGGCTGCGGACTGCAGAGCTTCGGTAACTGATTATGTTGAAGACATCACTTTGTTCCGAGAAAGACCCCCAATGAGAAGTGCTAAATGAAAGAACCGAAACTAGTTGTAGGGATCAAAAGAAACGCCGAAGCAATTCAAACACAAGAAAGACTGACTGGGGCTGAATAAAGGTCTCAAGCGAAACTACAAGCGACCAGACGAATTTCAGCAGGAGGGCGAACCTGATCCGCCAGGTGTGGACAGTCTTCTAGGCGCTTCGCCAGTCTTTCGTGGTCCGCCACTGATCGGATGGGAAGGAATCCGCAGTTGCGATCCTGTGCCTCCTGTCGCCGCTCCCGCTGCGTTTTGAGAGATCGCACCAGAAACTCGTCCACCGCAGGGAGACTGCAAGCGGCATGTTCTTCCGTTCTAGCGTCCGGGCCGTCTTTGGCTGCCACTCCAGCTCTTGTGCCATTCGCCCCTGCACTGGCGTTTGCCCCAGAGGTTGCATCAGTACCACTACGCACTTGCGCCCGTCTCGCGGCATTATTTCTTCTACCTGATCTCGCGGCCCCCAGCTGCGAAGACCTCGCTCCGCGGTTCTCCTCCGCTGGCTCAGCAGATCCAGATACGGTTCCACCGCGACGCCTAGTAGCGGCTCCTGTGCCGTCGAACCCGTTTTCCGGCGAAGAAAGCGCGTCATCAAGCCCAATCCCATCCGACGGCCGCGCAAAATTGACGCTCCGAATCACGCGCCCGGCATTGTCTACGTCTTCGGTAATCGCGTAGTTGTCAGTCTCTGCGGCCGGTCCAGATCGTCTTCTTGTCCGGGACCGCGCGAGTACTGGCTCATCATCCTCTACTTGCTCAGCGACGGATTCGGTCACAGTGGTTCCGCTTGTCGTCGCGGAGGCAGACGAAGTGCTGTCTGAACCGCGTGAACGAAGAGGCGCAGGTGGTATACGGGACGGTCTCCCTGTGATCGTAGGTTGCAACTTGAATAACTGCACCCGCGACTCGGAGAGGGACGGGAGCTCCAGAAAAATCAGCCGGAAGAGAACTGCCGCTAGTCCAGATATCATTCTCATTTGCGACGCTGCAGCGTCCGCAGTTACAAACGCGGCGGGGACGGACCGACGTCTTGATACGACCTGATTGGCGTACGACTCTCGTCCGCCCATTGTGTGACGCCGCGAGACCACGATCACGGCAACTAGCAAAATGGCCCCCCACAAGTTATTTCTGTCGCAATGAGTAGACCAATTTCGTTTTTTATTTTAGCAGCAACCTAGAATACTGAGGAGTTATGAACTCAACAGACAAGTTGAAGAGACTGAGCACCCAGGGCGGCCAGGCGTTCTGCAACTTATTAGACGAGAACAATCTATGTGGATGAAGCACAGAACGACACAAAAACGGTAAACCAAAACAGCGCAAAATTGATGCGGAAAGTGCAGCTTCGGAACAAGAACAGAAACCAAAGTCACATGTAAAGAAATGGAGCAAATGAAAAAAAACAACAACACGATGATCGGGCCGATGATTGAAACAAATATCGAGAAGTTCTCGGTCTCGTTGGCTCCACCACCTCGGGAGAACACTATGATATTATAGGAGAACACTATGACATAGTATACGTATGTTTATGCACCATTACTTCTTATTGAGTTCTGAGTTAGCAGAACGGCTTTCGAAAAGCGGAAGGTCTAGGTCAAGGGACTGTCTAGATAGAGGCCATGATAAAGACGCTGAGGTCATTCTCGTTGAGCACCATAGCACGTTCGCGGTAGCCGGTAGGTCTCATTATTTGATATCTTTGGTTCTAGATGTCTACGTTTAGACCCAGTTTGCGAAATGACGAAAATCGAATTAGAATTACAAGAAAAAACATAGAGCAGTTGTAGCGGGAGCCCGGGAAATACATCATAAACTTAAACTCATCACGTCGACGTATTTCTGGTACATACGTACTCGAGATAGTAGAGCGCTCTCTTTTATTGACATTTTTGTGTGCAGAGTAAGGCTGGCTAATAACCAATCTCGACTTTGTTCTCAAGTATAAAGCAAAAAGTCAAGAAATAAATGTGATAACATGTGGCACATCATACAACAAGGCGCGCGGGAAATCCACATGTAAATTTCCCGATTATTTTTCATTTCGTCGGTCGCAAACAAAGACGCATAGCGTTTCTTTGCTAGCGTATACGTAAGTAAAACATGACTAAAATTCGTTCGCCATGAGCATATATTTATCAAAGCACAAAATAAAGTAAGTAGACCTTTTTTATCTTTTGTTCTGTGGAACTGCTGCGCACGCCTTTGTAGAACATTTCCAATTTTGCGTCAGCATAGGGAGACCCGTCAAGGTATGGCATGAACTGGTTTTTCAGAAAGAAAAACTTTCAGATCACGAGGACAGCGGGTGTTTGCGCTTCGTCTATACGTAGACGCAGCCTACTGACCGCCAGTAGGAACCGGTACGTCAGCCTGGGCTTCCATCACCCTAAGGGAGTAGATATCTCCGTCGGCACGAGTCACCTCGATCTGAAACTCGAAGTTTTGAGGCCCCGCTTGCGCTCCGTCATCTGAGTCGCTCTCGTCACGGTCATGCGACACCAACCCGCGAAGACGTATCTGCACTTTTGCTCCGTTGTTGGTGTTTTCAAATCCATCGACAGCAAAACTGTACATATCTTCCGGCTCATCATGCTCACGACCATCCAAATAATTCCATTGAACACTTTTGCGTGCCAAGATTAGCCCGGTGAGAACGTCGTCGTCGTCGTGCCCCTTGCGGCGGCCAACACGCGGCGATCGGCGCACCCCGTCTGACAAAGGTCCCGCTACGGCACCAGGATTCGCTGCGTCAACCCCTCCAGCTGCTCGTTTAAATGTGTACTCGATATCGAACTCGCGTCTCGGGACTTCCTCCCGAGCCCGGCGAGCTGCACCGTCGTCAGCCTTCTGGTTACCAGTTGCGGCGATCATCTGGCCGCTCGGGGGCCTCGCGCTTGAGGCGGCACAAATGGCAGCTGCCTCCACCTCTTCATCTTGTGCTTCTGCTCCCTCGGCGTTTCTTGCATAGGATGAACATGTTGTATCCTGAATGAAAACACCTCGCCAATCGTGGAGCACGGCATGCATTTCGAGTATACCGCCATGAGATCGAACCTGCAAGAGCTTGTCTGCATCACTCGTGCGGGGGTCGAACTGCATCCAATCCGGCCCCCAACTTCCGGCCCTTGAGACGTCACTCAACACTCCCGAAGGACCGGCAATTTTATGTTCCAAGTCCTCGAGGGTCAGCGTGTTGTCGTTGTCGAGAGGCAGAACTAAGTCTCCGGTCTCGTCCGTGGTCACGAGCAACTCGAGGAGCTTGTTCGCTAACAACTGCTTGTTCGCTTCCTCATCCTCCTCCATCGTGGTACGGAGACGCGCCAGCAGAAACTGCGACTTCTCGGCAAACAACAATTCGTGGAGGTTGTCCAACGCAGTGCGGTAGCGAGCAGTGACCACTGCCTGAATCGATTGCAGAGTCTCGGGCACGCGCTGGCCGACTTCCAATTCTAAATCAGCTACTTCTCTGTTGGCTTGCTCCGCTCTTTGTCGCCTACCGCGGGCGGACCCTGCGCTAGGAGAGCGGTGCCGCGAAGTCATCTTGTTTCTTCCGTTCTTCTTGCGGGGCGGACTAGAAGAATTTGCGCGATGCCGTGACGGTGCATGCGGGTCCGCTGTTCCTCGCGCGACCGCGGAGGCAAGTGGACGGCCAGGAGTTGTTGCTGTTGCAGTACTACCCAAGCCAATCAACTTCACCCTGTTCCTCGTCCGGTCAATTCCGAGAATTTTCTCGATTCGAGCGAAATCCGTATGCGTGAGCACCCCATCGGTCCGCAGGCGGTCGATTTCTCGTCCGCCAACCGTACGTACAGCCACAAACTTCTGTTCCGGATTCGGGAGAAAATCTTGTGCACTTCGTCCGCTACTTCTGCTTTCCTGCTTCGCTGAGCGAAATATATCAGCACCAGATGCCGCACACGGAGCCGACGAGCTGCTGCTGCTGCCAGTGTGACCGGGGCGCGGTACGAACCCTGCAGGTACCCCGTAAACCGGATCTAGAGGATTTGGACAATCTTTATGATCAATGACATCTGGTACCACTATTCCGATTCCGCTACTATCGAAAACAGGAGAATCTGCCCGAAACTCGCTTCCCTCGAGCGCAACCGGAAAGACAGATAGGACGAAAAAAGTTCGGAACATTTTGATGGTTAAACGCGTTGGAAAAAGAGAAAAAGTGAGGCTTCAGACGCAGAAAAGGCGATGACAATCAATGCAGTGACTAACGGATAACAGTTGTAACTGAAAAGCTTTTTGTCTTTCGTGCTAGCTACACAACTGCGTCTGTGGTCTCTCGTAATATCAATTCCAAATTCAATGCTGCTCTGACTCAGACAGTACGGAAAAAATGATATCGTAAATGCTCGTAACGTTAATGACTACAGATGTTTTTTTTTTGCTTTGGGTGTCGTTTCTAATAAGTTATGTTTTGCTTATTTACAGGTATAAGTAAAAAGTGTGTGACTTTGTATTTGCTAATATGTGCCTTCACGGTGTCGAATTTGAATTTCTCTATTGGTGTATTGGAAAAGGTTTTTGCTAGGTGGGCAGGAGGACGCTAACTTGAAGGCCTGTGCAGGGTTTTTCAAAGGGCGAGATCGGAGTCGAAGATATGATTACGTCAAATTACAGGCAACACTACTAGCACTAGGCGCGAGGGATCATAGGGAACCAAAATCAGCCCACGAATGATTATTGTGATCTTTTTAATGATGATCTTTGCGATGAATTTTACATTTTCGGATGATCTGCTGTTCCTCGAATTTGCCTCTTCGTCTTCCAGAAAAATGCAAATGCAAGAAAAAGAATCTACCTGCACGTGGCTCTAGCAACCGATCTGCTTAGAGGTCTGACTCACTTTGCAGCACAAATCCGAAGTATTTACCGACTCGAGCTTATTTCCACGCTCTTGTCATTTTCCATCCCATTCCACTTCACTTTCACCTGTTTCGGTACCGATTCAATTTGACTTTTAGCATTAGCTGAGTGATCTCATATCTTTGAACTTCGAGAGCAGTTGCAAGTTGGCAAGTTTTTAGTCTCTCGATCCGGCGAGAAAGTGCTGGTGGATATTTTTCCATTTTCTGGCCACGCGTGTCATCGTAACCGAGGAAGAACATCAAGAATCCTCTACAAGGACGTGGTACTCGACCGCAATCCTCTATCGGAGGAAGAGTCGTTGTTATTGAATTTCCTCATGCAAACGCGGCTCTCCGTATCCAGATCCACACTGTAAGTGCAGTCAAGCAACATGTTTATGTGTTCTCTAGTTCTTATGCAAAGCAATACTACTTTTTCGGTTTTGAGCCCGCCCTTTTTGTGGGCAACACTTCGTCCAATATCTCTTGTCTTTTTACCAGACAGAAAACTTGCTGGAATTCCTTCAGGGTCAGATAGTTCTGGTCACCGCGTCGTATCGGACTGAAAAGAGCTTGTTGCGTAGTCAGAGAAAATGAAGACGTGGTCCTCAGACGAGGATCATGATGCAATGTGAGGTAACTCGTCATGTCATCTTCCTCATCGCAACAGGACAATAATTCTCAGTTCTTTCTGGAGAAACAGAAGTTCGTTGCGGGCGGAATGCAAATCTCATGCACGGATACAGAAAACCAAAAGGAAAAAATGGAATCGATTTACCCAGCTCTTTGAATTTGGAATTTTTACGCAAGCAAGCTTCATGCTCACACTGCTCGAAAGATTGCAAGCTTGATACTGCACGTGTCAAACACAGTTTTGGCAAAGCCATCTTCGTCCGCAGAACCGGGTGACCCAGGTGGTCGCCTGCAGTTCGTTCCATTGATTGAAAAGTCAGACAGGTTCATTCAGACTGACCATGTGGATGCGAAAACAAGATACTGCGGATTCAGGAGGTTGCATTCAGAACATCGCTCTACATAAAAGGGCTACGCCGGGGGTCTATTAAAGGTCCTCAAGAAGTCCAGGATTGCACTTTACTTAAGTTAGTACCCACTATCAGCTCCTGCAGCGTTTGACTCGGCACAAAGCTCTGCGAAGGCTTCTCGGAATGCGCCTCGATCCAGGAGATCGAGTTGGAGATGGTCGTACCTCTTAAACAGGGCCTGGCACTGCTTCTCGTGATCCGCGCTCAACTTGAAGGTCTCCTTTCTACGATCCAGTTGCTCGGCAAGTGAGATCTTACTCTTGCCCGCCGCCGACCCACCACTGGGGGAGGAAGACATGGTAATGGAGATCAGAATTACGAGGAAATTTGCCGCATGAAAGATGATAAAGTACGTTGAATCCACACTCAAATCTCAATCACGTGTCGTAGTCGCAATAGCTGGCCGGGAAAGTGGGTGACATCATGTCCCATTCATTATCATCTCGTTGCCGCGATAATTATATTCTTCGCGATTCGAAGTCGTCTATGTCTTCTAACTTTCTACCATTCGAAATGAAAGGCGCAAGAGGTCCATACTTGTAAGCGAAAACGACAACGCCATCGAGAGCACGGGCCGGCCAGTTTGGATGATTTGTCCTTGTTGCTTTTTAGCGGAAACGAAACGAACAGCAGATCCTTCAAGTAGAACTAGAACTGCTGTCAGCACGACAATGACAAAATCATTGTCTAAAGCGGGTAATGACAACATGTTGTAAGCGCTCTCTGACAGGTCCTACCTAGGGACGCTCGCTCGCTCCTCTCTTGCGTTCATCTACTCCTCGTCGAAACGATCGCCATGATTCGGCAATGCGAACACATCGACATCCATTTCCAATCATGTGTCAAGAAACGGAAGCGCTAGCGCATGATGAGATTGCATTGGATTTAAAAGGCTTAAGCCTACAATCATGTGAGATACACTCCGATGAAGATACAAACCTCCATAAATTGGCGGCCGGCGCATGAAGGCAGAGGCTCTTCAACTTTACCGCGCCTTCATCAAAAACGACTTTGGAGACAATAGCTGCCACGACCACAACATGCGCACACTCTACTACTTTACCGCGCATGTGCTTTTGTGTAAGTAGCAGCCCACTCCCATGCTCTGCAGCACAAACCAACGCGCACGATTTCGCCAGTCCCCGCGACCAGTTCGACAAGCCGCGGCGGAGCTACGTCGAGGACTCGACCCCCGATCCATGAACTTCTGGACGGGCAGGCGAAACTTTTGCGCTGCTTCCACCTGAGGGCTAATGCCATGCAAAACTGGCGTCCTCTCAGCATATACAACACAACATCATCAAACACGAATGCAGATCCTCATGGTCCTGATCACCGCTTGAGTGGCGGTTGTGGATTTGCGTTTTTACAACAAAAACAAAGGCATTTCTTTGCGCTATCCATGAATAACTGTTAGTCGATGACGCTGTGCTGAATGCACGAAGAAGATTTTCTTCCCGCCGCATAAGGGGCAGTCCGCGGCCGTCATCAAGTTCTAATGCCGTTGCGTCGCGACTCAGCTTCTTGGCTCTATCCCGCACTTCCGTCCGCACTAGCCAGGGGTAATCCACGCCGTCTTCTTCCTTGGCACGCCTTGCAGCTGGTGACGATGATGACCCTGCTCGGCCGGAATTCCCTGCGACCAGTTCGACAAGCCGTGGCGGAGCTACGTCGAGGACTCGTTCGACGATCCAGCTCGGCCCTAGCCCTCTCCGACTCGTTCGGGGCGGCGGAGCTACGTCGTTCACTGGCCGTAGCTGCGTCAGCGCGCATTCGAGGACCTCGGGCCGAGCGGCAACGAACAGCCGCGCCACACAAGCGCGGGCCGGCCGCCGAAGTCGGCAGACTGGCCCGCGGCCTTCGTGGGCGACTGCCTCCATTCCTAGGCCACCGCAGGCACGGCCGCCCGAGATCACCGGGCCCCCTGCGCCTGGCCTGCCTGCGAGGGCCGGGCGAAGGGCCTCGGGCCGCCTCAGTCTCCTGCGGGCCTCGGCGCGCCCTTGTTCTGGGCGCCGTGCTCCTCCCGCGCTTTTCCCACGGCCGCCCCAGCTCTTCCCCGCAGCGCGCCCCCGCACCATCGATCTCCCCCACGCCCACAGTAGCCAGGCGCCCCAATCTTGCGGCGGTCGGATCGCGGACCCCACCAGCTTCCAGTACGGATGCGGAGACTACTGCTGCAGCGACGGCCAATTTCTTGTAGTCCCAGGAGAGCCGGGGCCGCACCGATGCCGAATGAGGCAGCAAGCTCGACAACTGATGGTGATGCCTAAGATGCCAGCAGAGGAAATCCTCAATATCCTTTCATGCATGGCACGCATGACCATGTGCCACCAAGATCATGTAGCGGACCAAAATCTATGGGCAAATAAGGCTTGTATAGAAGATCGTCGAAAACTCCATCTGTAGAACCGAACGCCAAGTAAGAAACTTCACCTGAAACTAATTTATGGCGTTAGCGTTGAGCCCGCACGTATGCCGACGTAGACCATTCTCCATCAGGATCTCACACACACTGACATTGGCGCTCCAGGATTGTTTTTAGCAAACCAGAGCAAACTCTACTTGCGTCGGCTTCGCACTCAATCTTGAAAGCTCAACGAGATGATCGCGCGCAATCCTCTGTAGGAGCATCGGTTCATGTAGTGCTACAGGGTAACCGCTACTGTGATGCTTTGTCGACGCAGTTCCGTCGACAATTTTTTTTCTCTCATGGTTCTCTCGTTGTTTGTCAAAAATCCATCCGAGCCAACGTGGTGCTCACCTTTCAACCTCGTCTCATTTGGTTACCAGACTGACTAATGTCTAACGCCCACACCTGACGAAAACAGGATGAACTATGGAAATGCACGGGACCTGACTGCGCTAAAAAGTACTACCATTTCACCGGCAGCGGATTGATCTCGTTTTAATTTTCTCCAATTGTACATACTTCATCCAGTCCAATGATACAACACTCGAGGGTGCACTTCTGGGCTGCTCCAACTGAGCAGAGACAGCATTCATGATTGATTGTACACTCCTTGCCTTCTCCCTTTCTTGATGAAGAAGCGACATAAGGACTTTAGCACGCGTCGAGGCTGTAGACCCGACCGGAGCACAAATAAGTCGACACTATAACGAAAAAATAATGTCCATAGATAAACTTTTGGTTATTGTGGCATTGGCCAACAGCATCGATTTGAAATTGAGTCGAAAAATTGAGTAAGTATAATTCGTGAGTGGCGTTGCGACCTCCAGCTCCACAGCCGTCAATTGATACAAAATATATAGCTTTCAGTTGTCCTTTTGCACTTAGCAAAGGTGTGAAAAATCATTTTACAAGCACCTACGTGAGTAGCACGCATACCTCTGATGTTCCGCCGCGATTCCACTGTCCTACTCTCGCTCCACCTGAGTGGGGGAACTGCAACACAGCACGAGTGAGCAAATCGCGCTCACCACCAGGACAACGCTGAGCTCTTGCTCCTTGCCCGGTTACTCTCCGCCTCCTCCCGCCGGAGCCGCTCCGAGTTCTTCAGCTCTTTCCGCAATGCCGCCACCATTGCCTTCAGTTCCGCCACGAGACCAATGAGTCGAATGTTGTCCGCTTGCAACACCTGGTTCCGGCGAATCCAGTCCGCCTCGGCGTAGTGCTCGGGGTCAAACAGCTTACTGCTTGACGTCGTCGCTGTTGAGTTTTCCACGTACGCATCGACGAGGTGGTCCTGTTCGTGAGGAGACGACCGCTCACGATCCGCACTTACTTGCATATCACGATTCCACCTCGACGAAGAAGCGGACACTACAGCAGACCTCATTACTGGGGGCGCCAGTTGTATTCTAGTAGTCGTGGTCGACTCACACTCTGAGCCAAAATCTCCGGCTCCACCGGGCGGCTCTGCGTAGTAAAGCGGACTGCCTTTTCCCGAAGAACCTTTGCCCCGTGGCACGCCCCGAATCTGGTGGTGCACTGGATTGACGTTGAAGGTAGCTGTCGCTGCCCGTTCATGTGCGCTCCGGTCGCCGCCGCCGCCGCCGGGTGTGGGCAGCAAGGAGGGCGTTGCGGACGCGTTCGCGGATACTAGCACTGTTCCCGCGCCGTCGGTTGTCACCAGACCTCCGTCCTTCTGCAACACGGCTTCCTCGAGCAAGGAAATCGTTCTTATTTCGAGCTCGGCCTTCACCTCGCCGTGCGCGGCCCACTCATCGGCCAGGATGTTATCGTACAGTTTGGCGAGACTGTTCTTCGCCGCCACCGCGTTGTTGACATCCCGCTCCTTTTCGCTGAACAACTCGGCAGTTTTCTGCCGCAGCTCCGCCTCCTTGTCGTCCAAGTCGCGCTGCATCTTCGCGTTCTCGGAAAACAGCCGGCTCACCTCCGTTCGCAGCTGCTCCACGTCCTTGGAAGTCTGCGCGAGTTCCTGGTTGGTCGCCTGAAGAGAGGTGTCCTTTGTCAAAAGTTCCAACTGTGCCGTCTCCAGGTGCATCGACTTTTGCAGAAGTTCAGAATTTGTGGCGACATACTGTTCAGACGCGTCGGCTGCTTCTCTCGTCTTCTCCTCCAGTTCTGCCTTTGTTTGCGCGAGCTCCTGTGATAAGTGGGTGACTTCCGCCGTTTTTGCGTCGACCGCGCGCTGCGACTCCAGTTCCAGATCATACTTCGTTCTGCGGGACTGTTCCCGTAACTCGCTGATGTGGCTTTCCGAGTGCTCCGCCAACTCGCGCACCCGCTGCTCCAGAGCGTCTCGAACCTCCTCCAGTGCGGAAAGCTGTCGCATTTTTTGAATACACGATGCGTTGATCACGCAGGTATAACGCTGGGCCATGCGCCCAAAAAAACCGAAAAAGAACAAAAAACCATTTGCAAAAATGTTGCAGCATGATCAAGACCAAAATTTTTGACACAAACAACATATACATGATTTTCGGAATGGGAAATCAAGTACCTCGTCCTGCTTCTGTTGCAACGTCCTTCGCAGCTGTGCCGCTTCCGTCGACGCGTTGGTTTTCTCCTTTTGCATCCCTGCCAAGTCTTCGGCGACGCGAGCGAGTTTTTCTTCGTAGGATTCGCGTTGCTTTTTCTCGCGTTCGTCCGCCGAGGCCGGGTTGGACACAATAACACCTAGGCGCTGTGCCATCGTGTCGCCGAGGAACTCTTCGTTCCGCCGAAGCTGGTCGTGGTGCTCGTCCCGCAGCGACTGCACGTATTGGCTGTGTTCCGTTTTCAAACTTTGCACTTCCCCCGCGTGGTCCGTGCGCAGCTGCGTGAGGCGGTCAAAATGCACGGACCGCTCCTGCTCCACGGCTTCGCGCACCGCCGCGGAGGAAGTGGTGAGCTCGTGGATGCGTGCCTGCAGTTCCTTCTCGCGGACTGCAAATTCGTCCAGGCACTGGCCGCGGACTTCCGCCGGCAAGTCTTCAATTTTGCGGTCCCGCACTACCACCTCCTTTTGTAGCACCGCGTTTGCGGTTTCGAGGGCGAGAACCTTTTCTTCAGTTTCCTGCACTTTCGCTTCGACGCTAGCTCTTTCCGAGGTTTTGGCCGCGATGACATCTTCCAGTTTCGGAATTTTTGACCACGCGTCCTCCATTCGGTCCTTGAGCCGTTTGTTCTCGCTCTGCAGATCGTTTTGAATCTTGCCATGTTGGTCCAGCAGCTCCTGGACTTTGGATTGGTTCGCGGAGTCCGACTTGTCGTGCAGGCTGCGCTGCTCCAGAACCTATTTAATTTCATCTCTTAATCTTAATTTTTTCATACATTCTGTGGATTTCACACGACACTCGGAAACACCCTTACGGAGCAATCGATATGTAGATTTTGACATCCTGAAAAATGCAAACACTGCCTTCGCAAAACAAACACCCTCGCCCGCTCTGTTTCCAACAGCAATCGGATTTCCTCGGCTGCTCGCTTCTCGGCTTTCAGCTGGCTCTCCAAATCGTTTTTGAGACTCCACATTTCCGCCTCCAGCTCGTTTCTCAATTGGTCCAAAGCGATTTTTTCGCGCTGCGTTGCGATCTTCTTCTCTTTTTCGAGGAATTCCGCGCTCGCCGTTCTTTCGCGCTCCACCGCCTCCTCGTGGCGCGCCGCCGCCTCCGCCAGTTTCTCTTTGAACGTAGCCTCTCTGAGGGCTGTCCCGGCGGCGACCTTTTCACTCTCGGCTTTCGCTGCGAGCACCGCCTTCTCCTGCTCCTGCTTCAGGACGGTGTGGTGCTTTTCGTTCAACTCTCGTATTCTGTCCGTGAAATCGTTTTCAACCTCTTTCCTAGCGTTTGCGACTGAGTTGACCATCTCCTGCTCCTGTTTCTGCAGTTTCGCGTCGCAGTCCTCTTTTAAGCGCGACACGTGCTCGTCGAACTGCTGCTGTTTACCAAAGTGTTGCTCCGCCTGCTTCGCGAGCTGCAGCGAATTTTCGTTTTCCATCTTTTCGTACTTGTCCAACAAATCCTGCTCTTTCTTGCCCCATTCCGCCCGTTTCGCGTCCAGCAAGCTAGCGACCTTTTGGTCTGTCTCCTGCTTCAGCGACTCAATTTCGGCACCGTGCTGCGCCCGCAACCTCTGGACCTGTGCGTCCAGGGCTGATATTTTTTCTTCGCACTTTTCCAAGATTTCCGCCTTTTCGACGGCCCACGCATCCGCTTCTGCCTGCAGTCGGGCGTTGTGGTTTGTTGAGAGTTTTTCCAACTCCAATTCGTGGTCTTTCAGCTTCTCTTCCACATTATCCTCGAACATTTTTTTCACGTCCTGCACTTCCGCGCCGTGCTTCTTCCGTTCGACTTCCAACTCTTTCCGATACTCCTCGGTGAAGGCCGCGCGCTCCTCCTCGAACTGCTATTACAGTGAAAAGTGCCTCCCACCCCTAAATTGCAAAAATTTGTGATGCGAAGTTTACAAATGAAAACTTTTTGTCATGCATGAAAGGAGTATGAATCTTTCTGATGCAGAATGTAGGCGTGTATCGCATAGCTTGCATGGCAAGCGCCGCTCTTGCTGGGGCCTTTTGCAATACAAATTTTTGCTATTCACGATTGAAAACCTGTGATGCTGATAGATGCAAGAGGGCGAATGTTTCATTTGGAAAGGTTTGCGAATACAAATGCTCCCAAGTTCGGGGGTGGGGGCATTTTTCATTGTAATAACTGCGCACGAAGATTTTCGTCCAGTTGCTCGAGCGCGAGTCTATATCCTGTGCAAAAGTATCCTATCGTACTCGTATAATAAATGCATTACAAATTTTCTCAGCATGAGAAATAAAACCTTAAGAGCAAGATTTGTAATGCATGTTTGCGATTACTACGAGTACGATACTTTTGCACAGGATAGTCTACCGACGTCCTCCAACTCCTGCCGCACCTCCTTCTCCACTTTGCTTACTTCCTTCTCGTGTTCCTCCAGCACGTCGTTCAGCTGCGACTCGTACTGCGCCCGCTGGTCCGCGAGGTCCGCGACGCGCTGCTGCTCCAGGACGTTCTTGGCTTCCTGCACTTGTCGCACCTTCTCGGTGAGCTCCTGTTCGATTTTGTTTATTCTCTTCTCGGTTTCCTCGACGACCGCGCCGTTGGCGATGCTTAGTTCCTCCAGCACCGCCTTGTGTTCCTCCCGCAGGGTGTCAATCTCGGCGCGGTGGGCCTGGTCCAGCATCTGGGTGGTGCGCAGGTGCCCGGCCTTCAGTTGCGAGATGTCCGACGCCGTTCGCTCCTCCAGCGCGGTGAGCTCCTCTTCGTGCTGGTTCTGCAGCTTCTTCGTTTTCTCCGCATGCTGGTTTGACAATTCGGTGGTTTTGTCGAAAAGTTCCGTCTCGTGCTCCTTTCGCAGCTCCTTGACCCGCGCGTCCTGCTCCTCGTGCACCCGGTCCAGCGTGTTTGCGTACTCGTCGTGGAGGCGCCTGGTTGCGGTGTTGTGACTCGCCTCTAGTTCCTCGATCGCGGCCGCGTGGTCTCGCTTGACCGCCTCGAGATGCTTGGTGTGGAGCTGCTCTACTTCCTGCAGCCCGGCCTTGTGGGTTTGGACCAGGCTGGCCGCTTCGGCGTCAGCCTTCAGCTGCAGTTCCTGCAGTGCTAGAGCGTGGTCGCGCTCGAGCGACGTCAGCTTTTCCTCGTGCTCCGAGGCCATCGTGCTCGTGGTGGCGCGAAAACGCTCGTCCGCTGCGTCTTTCGCTGTTTCCGTCTCCTCCACGAGACGCGAAAATTTGGTTTCGTGGTGTTCTGTCAGAAATTCCTTCTCGTCCGCGTGGCGGTTGCGCATCGTGTCGAGGGTTACTTCGTGAGCGTCCTTTAGCTCCGCTAGTTCCACATCCTTCGCTGCGAGAGATTGCAGGAAATCCGCCTCCTTCGACTGCAGAAGTGCGCTATGGTCACTGTGCGTCGTTGTCACCCTCTCCGCGTGCTCGCCCTGCATCTTTTCCATCGTCATTGCATACTGCTTTTTCAGGTCATTGACTTCCGCGGCGTGCTGCAGCGCCAAATCCGCCTTCAAAGCCTGGATTTCGGCGGTGCAGTCCGCGCGCAACTTCCCGAGTTCGCCCACGTGGTTGGCTTTCAGCTGCTCCGCAAGGGCGAACCGTTCCGTCATCTCGGTGTCGAACTGTGCCCGCTGCTTTTCCATCTTCTCCACGTAATTTTGCTGCACCGCCTCGAGCGCGGCGGTGTGCTGGGTCGCTAGTTCTTTTACCTTTGTTTCCAACGCTGTCTGGCATTCCTGGTTTTTGTCCTGGACCGCTGCGACCTTTTTCCGCTCCGCGCTCTCCAGCTCCGCGTCTAGGATCAGCCGCAGCTCCTGCTCCTGCTGCAGCAGCCGCTTGGCTTGCTCCTTGCTGTTCAGCATTCGCAGCTTCTCCAGCTCCCGGGTTTTCTCTGCTGCGGCCTCTCGCTTAACGCGCTCGAGCTCCTCGGCGTTTTTGGCCTTCAGAAACTCGATCTCTTCGGAGCTAGCTTTTTGAAAAGCCTCTAGCTCCTCCTTGGAAGTTTGCTGTACTTTTTCCAGGTCAGCCGCAAAAGTTTGATTCAGCTTTTCCAACGCGTCGGTACCTGAGAATTTCGATCCGATGTAGTATGAATCTTCCGCGAGTAGACGAACAAAATTGCACAACGAACGAGCGTCTGTTGTGCAGTGACCAGCAAGAGCCCCAAGAAGAAGAACCCTTAAGTAAGTTAGTACCTCCACTGCAAAGGGTAAAACTAAACAGGAACAGCCGGAGACGGAAAGGACGCGCAAATACGTTTTTCTTCGTTCTTGTTGGTTTGGGTAATTTATTAGGAACAGCCGACCTTTCAAAATAAAAGTGCTACATACCAGACGCGCTGATCTGGTCCATACGCTGCAGTAATTCCTCTTTTTGTGTTTCGTACTTCTCCCGCTCGGACTCCCACTGCAGTTTTGATTTTTCCGCCTCGTCAACCACTGCTCGGTATTTCTCTTCGGCAATGCCTAGGTTGCGTCTGGTTTGCCTGTGCACATGCTGCTCCTCTTTGAAGCGCGCTTCGAAATCGTACAGCCCGCCCAGAGTCTCTCCTTGGGGGGACTTGACTTTTGTCCCGTCAGCATTCATTCCCTGCTGCTGCTCCTCGCGCATCCGTTCCAGTTCCCCTTTCAGGGACTGATTGAGTTCCTGCAGTTCCTTAAAGTCGCGCTGCCACTCCAGCGCGGTTGCCTTCCAATCGTGCTCGCTCTTCGTGACGGTCTCGAGCTGCCTCGTTAGTCCCCTAATCTCCGCCAGATTCACGCTGTCCGTGGTCGCAAACCGGGGGGACGACGCGGAAACATGTGCTGCGGCCGCTGCGGTGGTGGTCGAACTTTCTGCCGGCTGCAGGAGATCTTCTCGATCTTGCTCTGATAGCAAGCCGATCGGCGACCGCGTCGGATTGGAAGACTTCGTCAGTTGCATGCAGTCGTGGTCTACTCCGGGTTGTACTAGCGTGCTGCTTTTGGACGCCGTGGCGGAAAGGAGGTTCTGTTGATGTTGCCCACCGTGCCCTCCCGTCTGCCCGGCGTGCTGCTGCGCGACCACGAGGCGGCGGCGCAAGCCCTCGATTTTGCGCTCGTTGGACTCGTTTGCCAGTTTCACCTTGTCGTAGTCCACCTGCAGCTTCTCCCGCTCCTCCACCTCCTTTTTCCACCTGCGCTCGTGCTTCTTCTCCTGCGCTTTGAACTGCTCCATCACAACCTTCGCGTCGTGCTTCTCCCGCTTCAGTGTGTCGATTTCCTCGAGCAAATCTTCTATCTCGCCCTGGTACTTCTCCACCTTCGCCTCTTGTCGTTTCACGATCCGCGCCAGGTCCTGGGTAGACGCCCGGTTGTAGTTGACCACCGGCTTTGGTTGCACGTTCGACGCGTGCCCACTCGCAGTCGCGTGCCGAAGGTGGTGGGTTGGCGTTGTGGACAAGGCGTGCTGGTGCTGGGAAACGGAAGGGGTCGTGCCAGAACTAGTACTAGCGCCACGGCCCCCTCGCCTCGTGGTCCTGCTGGATCGCGTGTCGAGTGCAATAGCCGGGGCATTGATCGGCGTCTGCCCGTCCTCCAGCTCCTCCAAGGCCTCCGTCGCGGCGCGGAGCTGCGCCTCGATCTCCTTCACGTAGTCCCCAGATTCTAGCAGCGACTTCTTCCGCGCGAAGACCCGCCGCATGGCTTTTTCGTGACGCCAGGCCGTTGTTCCGGCGGTAGCGGTGTCGTTACTTGTTTCCAAGGCCAAGGGCACCGCCGCCAGACTTGTGACTTGCGTACTTGTACTACTTCTCACTCCGGCGGTATTCATCCTTGTTATGTTGTTCGTCTCTTTATTCCCGCCGAGCTGGGGAGACTGGGATGCACGACTTTCGCCGTCGCGGTCCTGCGTGGACGGAGACGCCATGATTATTTCCCCCGACGTGTTATGTGGTTCATCTCGATTGCCTTCATCCCCTTCCTCTACCTGCGCCGAGTCGTCCCGCGCGGAGGAAAACCTCTGGGACGACAGATCATGCTCGGTCGACGCCCGACCCCTGGTGCTAGTGGACGTCGTCGGTGCCGTGGTACTTGTTGTCTGCCGGGGCCGCAGGGAGCGATTTTTTCTCTGGTGGTGTTCCTCCTGAAATTGTCCCGAAGGCGACCTGCTGCTGCTCGCGGCACCTGCAGTTCTTGGCGGCCCCACGGCAGAAGAGGAGCCCGTTACGGAGCCCGCCAAATCTGAAGTAGAAGCCCGCCGTGGCGCGGAAAACATTTTCGCGGACAGTGGATTGCAGCTAGTGGTCCTTCTTATTTGTCATTTCAGAGCCGGAATGGGTATACAAAACCAGGTGTTCCGGAGCTTTTGCTCTGTTTATTCTCTACGGGCCGGGGCAAAGAGCCCGAGGTCTCGACGTCCCCGCCTATCCCTATTGTATTTAGAATGCAGCAAATAAACAAAATTATATTGGAGCAGCATGGGTGCAAAAAGACAACCCGCATAACGCAGGCACACACGGATCACCAGGGTTGTGGCTTTCCAAAACGAGCTACGATCCTGTTGCTCTTGTAGCTTCCTTCCACACTAAGTAACAACATCCCATTGGAATTGGATCGAAAACTAACACCATGAACAAAATATCATGGAGGAAGACCGTGTGAAACAAAAACTGATCCCCTTTGCTGACGGAGCCACCACAATGAAGAACTTTCACCCCCTCAGGTCACGATCAAAACACGAAAATCACATAAAAAAATTTTATTTTTTCTTCCCCTCTCTCCGGTAGCACTGGCACTATTTGAGCCGTCTTCTCGCTCTCTCCGAGAGATCATGGCATCCCGTGAAAGTGTAAATGCGACAACAAGCGAAACGAATTTCTGATACTAGGTACATAAAGATAAAGAGGAGTCAAAAGAAACGACAATGAAACACGAATGGAGAATACTAGTGAGTACACTCGCGAACTTCCCGCACTGTCGTCAGAACAAAAATACCACTCAACAGGTCACAGTCCCTTTTGTAGTCTGCAGCTGTAGTTCACTTGGTAAAAGTTTTAACAAAATGACGATCAAATTTGCTTCCGTGGGCGGGGGGAGCAAAGATAGTACAGCAAAGGAAAAGGCTCTACAACCTTAAGAGCCATCATTTCGTCATTTTTGAATTTGAAAAATATCCACGTTGGTCGTCGTAGTCGTTGTTTGTGAAACTTATCTACCTTTCTGTGCCGAATTTTTTTTGGTCTTTAGCAGCCTGATTCGACGGCTTCGACGCCAACATCGCAGCATCGAGTTGCTCCCACTAAAAATGTGCAAATCAAAGCTAAGGTACTACGGACAACACCTGCTTCGAAAGATCCTCTATCTCATCTTCCGCTGTCGTTTGGATCTTCGTAATTTCGCCTTACATTCTAAATGAACTTGTCTCCCAGTGGAGGTACACCCACTCTAGCCCCCAGCGAAGAATTTCTTGTTCTGACGACGACAGGGACAGGCGTTCGCGTTCAGTTCGTCTTGAACTTCTTGAAATACTGCTACATCCTATAATATCGACGTTTTTGTGTATACTGTTTTACTCTTGTCGTTACACACCAGAAGTGTAAAGTGTAGCGCATAGAAGCTCTCGTAGACATTTTCATTTGATCATGTGGTGTCTGGTACTTATTTTGTGTGGTCAGCACGATTCATAGCTCCACCCGCAGCTCGTCTAGTAGCCACCTTTTCCCCTGCCCTTCGCAAGGTTCCTGATCTCCTCCTTCGTCATCCGGTACACCTGCAGTCGCTGGTCGTGCCCCGCAATGCGCTTGTTGTTCAACTTTGCCACCAAAGCGTCCGCGTCGCGCTCATCAACGAACTCCAGCTGCCCGACCCGAATATCAGCCCAGTCACCCTGAAGATCATTTTGATTTTACAAGTTTCTTCTCCGTCTATACTGTTTCAGCCGATCCTTGACGTAACTATATCACGCATCAGTACAATGAATAATGTGGCCTGTAGAGGACACAAGTACCAAAAAAGCGAGCAAAAAAAGTACCTTCCCCTCCTTGGCCGAATCGAAGATCTTGGAGAACGTGCAGCCACTCTCTTTGTACGTGCAGTACTGATTGCCAAGAATCCGCAGTTCAGACCACTCCATATCAGTGGGCAGATTTTCCAGAATCACATTGTAGTCGCCCTGCTTCGTGTCCCGCGAGCCACGGTGCGCGGCCCCACCCCGGGAACGGGAACGGGAGGTGGACTTCGGCCGGCGGTCCCGGGAACGGGAACGGGATCGACTGCGGTCGCGTCTGAAAGTTTTTATCATGGTAATCCGAACAGAATTGTTTTGATTTGGTAATGGTATAGCTATAGGTATGCATCGGTAGACAAAAACAAACATATTAACCCAGGCAATTCCAATTGCATGCAGTACTCTTAGTAGGTAAGCTGCGCCGTAACATATCAAGCGTGGTCTTTATGTACTTAAGTATACAACATGCTGTACGAAAAAAGTATGTTATCATACCGGCCACGCGAACGCCCTCGGGAACGGTCGCGGGAACGGGATCTCGAACGATTGGCCCGTCCGCCACGCCGGTCGTTGCTCCTGCTGTTTTGAAGAACATTGTTTACATTTCAACAAATACGTGTGGGTGTGCTTTCTCTTTCAACTTATAATATATTTATATTTTCCAGCATAACTACATGACATGTATCAGGAGCCAAGTCGGTAAGTGCTACGCATTTCCTTCCGTGCAAACAATTTCGCAAAAAAAACAATCAACACGTGCTTCAAGTAGGCCCTTTCAAAACCAGACCCAACACCTCTACTACGAATGACAATTGCTTTATTGGAAAAAAAAACGTGCGTAGCAAGTGTAAGTACTCATCTCGGCGTCCCCGTCCAGCACGGGGACGAGAATCGTTTTTTCGACCGCGATCGCGCGACCGCGAGCTGTCGCGGGGCGGTGGCTTCTTCGCCGGCTCACGGTCGCGCGAGTCGGCGCGGTCACGGTCCGCGGGCGGGGGCGCAGTCCGCCGCTGGGAGGGCACTTCCCCGGCTTCCGTGGTCACAGCACCGCCGTGCTGGTTGTGGACCGTATCCAGGGCGCCGTAGTGACGCCCGCACCGCGGATCGATCGGGTTGTTGGGGTCCACGTGGACGGTGGCGCCCTTCCGGTCCACCTTGCTCTCATCGCCGGTACAGCCGCACACCTTGATCGGGTTGCCGAAGCAGCGGTTCTGGTCCATCCTCCGGATCGCGGTCTTCGCTTCGTCCTGGGAGGAAAACTGGATGAACCCAAACGGCGGCCCCTTGCCCTTCCCCCCGCGCTTGATCATCGTGGACAGAACCTTGCCACAGCGGTTGAATTCGTGCGCAAGCATCATGTCCGTGATCCCCATGGGCAGCCCACCCACCCAGATGCGGCTCAACGGATCGTACACGGCAATCGCGGCCTCCGCGTTCTTCCCCTGCTCGAGAAACTTACCGCCCAACTTGCCCTTCCCGAACCCCGGGGGTGCGCGAAAGGTCGTCATGATGATGTTCTTGCGGAGGTGAGGAGATAAACTTGTCGCAGAATCGATTAGTGGTCCGAGAAAAGAACCGAATAGGAAAAGTTCAAGTGCGCCGGCGCCAGTCTAGGTGTAAAAATACGCACCACGACGACACCTTCGATAAAAGAACTTCTATCCAGTGCACTCACGCCACTGCAAGTTTGGATTTGGAAAAGAAAAAATTATCCCGTATTTTGGAGCAGAAGTAAGAAGTTTTCTCAGCCTGGCGACGGAAAACGATGCTCAAGGGAATATGCAGCGGCATCCCATGGCTGTTCGATCTTCCTGGTTCTGCAAAAAGATCACTTCTTTCGCTGCCGCTGCGAAAAAAGATTTGCTGAAAATCGAAAATCCGCAAACGGATGCTATGATCTTGTTCGGTTCTTAGATTTAAAACGTTTGTCCAACAAGAAAACTACCTGAACTTGGAAATATTAGTATTACTTCTACTTCCACTCATATAAATTATCCACAGATCGGTTTGTCTCAGACCTCCAAAGAAACTGGAAACGCACGTGATCTTTGAATTTCCGTCAACACTTCGAGTAGAAGTTCGAAGCACGTTCACCAAATTCCTCATAATTTCTATTTCACCTTCGTTCCTACGAAAGATCTACCTTTTATTTTTTTGGAAAAAAAATATAAACTACGAACGATCTCAAGCTCAACTGCTCTTTGTGAAAGACAACAATACAATTTTTTCTCTGCAATTGGGTCAAAATTGAACAGATGCCACACCTGAGTAGCAAAAAACTCCGCCCAGTTGGACGCGAAACATCGGATCGCGAAACATCGGATGGCAATTCTGGTTTGCAGCTGAAAAAACGATGCAGTAATTTTTGAGATTTGCGTTGTGTAAGAAAATGATTCATCTCGTCATGATTTTTCTGTGATACAAAAAGTTAGTTGCGTGTTTATCAATTCACTCAAGGAGTAGAATCGAAAGGTCTGAATGAAGTTATTTATGAGAAAGTATTCGTGAGCGATAGCGTGACGTTGTTAAGTAATCGACTCAGCGCACGACTGCGACTCTTCTTCTGGAAAACTTAAAATGGTGGGCTTACCACGCGACTTGTTGGAAAGTGAAAGCAAATAGACAGGTGGCGAGGATTTTTTGTGAGTTGTTGTGTGTGTTTTTTGCCTAGCCACGACGGTCTGCTCTAAATTCTTTCACAGTCATTAATCTACTCTCTGGTCTTACCTGCTCTTGTTTCTTTACCAGCTTAAGCTTGTTTCATCTTGCCGACGTATTTAAAGTTGTATGGTTCTAAACAATCTTTTGCGCACGAGTGTTGCTGTTTTTTTCGACTGATAATATTCGATTCTCGTAGAGTCTGATCTGGTCCTGATTTCTGTCAAGATTCCTCGTATTTGATTGAAAATTTGAAGCACTCTAGCTTGGGACGTACCTCAGTATACTGAAGCGTTGCTGAGCCTGGGATGGTTTAAGTACAAGTAGCTTGCTCGTCTGGAAAACTAAGTGAAGTGTCTTTTTCTACTGCAAAGACGACCTGCACGAGGTGTCATCTACTGGGGTAGTACTACGTCTGAACTTTGAACATCTACGACAACGGTACTGTTGTAACTGTATTCTCTAGAGTTGGCGATTCATGCTACTTACATAGTCTGCAATAGAGTTCTACTGCGTAGTATAGCAAGTATGTCCGTCGCTAAAGGGCGACTGTATTCCCGAGAAACCGAGATCTGTCCGAATCCAATCTCCGAGCTTTCTAACATGCTGCATCTACTTTTTCCTAATCACCAGAAGAGTTTTGGGAGTGTGGGTCATGGTTTCGGGCCGAGGTATTCTTGCAGCGGTGGATACGGACAGGAACAATTACAAAAAGCATACACTGAATAGATACAGTTTTGCGGAAAAAAATCAAAATCTAGAACGATTCCCTGGTGGAAAATATCAATGGGATCAAAATTGCTGTATCCTCAAACTACCAGGAGCTCCCGATCGCCGGATGTGGAGTTGAGAGCATTCTCGTCCTCGATGTCGCATTTTGTCGTCATATGAAAGAGTTGTAGAAATCTATCGCTATATTTGTGTATCGGGACGAGCACACCGAGGACGATGCGGTAGCTAGCAGAAGCTGAAGTGCGGAGGCACGAAACAAAAGTCATGGTGGGCGTCACAAAGATGCAATCAGGGGTTCGCGTTCGCCTAGTCGAGCGTCCGGTGGATCATTCTTCTATCAATCGGCGGCGTTCTGTGATGAAAGAATGGTAGTTGATGTAGTCAAAGTGGAATAAAAGCACATGCGATTCTAACAGCAACAGTTGCAACAGTGCTATAATTCCCTTCTTGTGTACAAGGTCATTTCGGTTACCTTCAATGCTCGATACACCGGTTGACCCGTAAAAGATGCAGTCTCGCGCTTCTCCGGCCAGCCAAAGCTAAACCTGTGAGTTAATTTGCCTTTGGATACAGCTGTTCAAGCTAGATGCTTTCGTGAGTGCTCAGCAGCCCGTCACCGTCCAGACCGACGTTGACTGAAGAAAATGATGAAAAACGCGCAAATATTGTCGCGGAGTTACACTCATCTTCAGTAGTTTTATTCATTCAGACTTGCCAATACATATACAACTCTCTGTCTTGCTCATGAATAACGAACATCCAACAAGTTCACATAAGGAAGCACTTACCTTGCGTAAGCCAACTCTGCGGAACAAGATCCGCAAAGAAGCAGAACCTGGACCGTAAAGAGCTTCTGGTGGTATCTGAACAAGTACAGTGACAAAGACAAACCGTTCAGGTTTCCGTTCTATTCAGCGAGTGCCCCGTTGCCAAGCCCATCGCCCTCGGCCGCACCCGGGTCCCCCATAGTTATACTAGCACCCTCGTTTAGTGGTCTCGGTTCTGCTTGAAGTGCCGGCTGCAGAGGAGCTTGAACCGCTGAAACTTCCTGAAGAACCTGCTCTACATGCAAGGATGCTCCTTGAGCGACATCACCGCCATTGCTACCAGAATGCTCCTTCACGTCCGCCTCCGCACCTGGTCGCTCATCTACAAACCCCGGCGCGGACCCCTCATATTGCGCCCTCTCTTCTGGAAGTAATTCTCGCACAGGGCGAGCTGAACTCGCGCTAGAAACAGGCACGCTCCCGGCGCTCGTTTGCTGCTCGTGCACGACCGGACTGGCCCCGCTACTCGAGGAGGTTGACGACGAGGAGGAGGACCCGGCGGCTCGCGGTCGGGCGCCCCCTCCGAAAGGCATCGTCCCGCCGGGCATCGGAGTTGCGGGTGGCTTGGGTCGCGACTGGCCGGAATTATCCGGCAACCTCGGCGGCCGGGGCCGCAAGGACTTTTGTTGGTACGACGATGTCCTCGTCCGCGCCGCGTCGCTGGCCCAGAAGTCGTCTCGGTTCAGCTCTCCCGGCGTTGGCAAATGTCCTACCGACCCGAAAGCCTGCTCTTCCTCTACCTCCTGCTGGTCGGATCCCGTGGAGGTCTGTCGTTCCATGGTCGATAGCAAGCTGTCGCCACACTGCCCCATCTCGTCCGTGACCTCCGGAAGATCTGGTCGCGCCAACCGCGACGAGTTGCCGCCCGGAACCGGCATGTCGGCCGAGGCGGCGGCTGCGAACAGCATGCTCGGATCCAGCGGTTTGGCGTCGATCTCATGTGGCGAAAGTGTCCGACGAAAGCAGTCCAGCGCCTCGTTGCTGACCGCATTTTGAAGTGTCGTCTGTCCTGCGCTGGAAGTACTCGACGCATTCGCTCTGCCCTCTTCTGGGACTGACATGTGGCTCCTGACTTGCCGGGCTACTAGTGGATCTTGCCCAGTGGGTGTCTGCGGGAACTGTAGCTGTTCTTGCTCTTGCGCTTGTACAAAAACGTCCGCCTGCGCTCCCACTGAGAGCGTATCCTCTTGACCGTGTGCCGGATGGCTACCACCGTCGCTGCTCGAATCGGCCGATGGTGTTCTCTCCCGCTCAACATCCGTCGCGCTAGGATCCTGCTGGTACTCCCGACCATCGCTGCTCACATGATCACCAACAAGCCCCGTCAGCCCTGTCCCCTGCGGTTCGCGATGACCACTTTCATCCAGCACTGCGGTTCCACTGCTCAACGTCTCGGCGGTGGAGCTGCTAGACGGCGAAGTAGAGCTCGAGGTGATGTCACGCTGTGGTGGATCCTCTGCGACAACTTCGTCTCTACCAACCTCAGCCGCAACTCCAGGTTGGGCGCCGCCACGTGCAAGTATCGCCGGGGGAGGGTGATTGGTGCCATGATCGTAGGGGAGCGGTGGGCGCGCCCCACGCGGGGTGTCGAGGGCTCGAATGAATTGCGGGTCTGTCTGCTGTCCGCGCTGCGCCGGAGGTGAAGAAGGAGGAGAAAAGCTTTGTGCAGCCGTCGGACCAGCCTCGTCCACGTCGGCCATCATTCCGTCGTCTTCTACGTCCATACTACCTCCTCCAGAAGTGCCGGTGTATAACACATCGTCCTCGTCCGCTTCTTCCGGGACGGAGGGCATCGGAGGGCTAATTTGCCTCGAAATCGCTGTCGGCCCCCCGTGCTGCTGATGTGCTGCGGTCGCTCCCCCCGAAGTTCGTGCCAAGCCTGAATTTGCTGCACTTACTCCAGTGCTCGGGCCACCACCAGAAGACGATGCGCTGGTCGAGCGCGGTTGCGATTGGTCTGCTGGAAATGCGGCCTGCTGCAGCGGCTGCCCTGCAGGAGCGCTTCCACCGCCAACAGCAACGACGCCACTGCGGCCAGAGGCAGACGCTGATCCACCTCCTCCCGCGGCAACTGCGACGCCCCGTGGCAGCTGTGTGGTTGTGGCCGGAGAGGTTCCAGAAATGGTGTAGGCGGCCATCGCGGCAGCGGCAGTTGGACGCGGTTCCGAGGAGGGTCCTGCGTCCGTAGCAGTTGTTGTACTAGACGCAGCGCCAGGTTTGTTCGTCGCTGCCGTTGTTCCGGTCCTTCGGTTGGCGATGTTCGCAAGGGCCGGCGAACTGTTCGGCCTTGTTGTTGCGAGTTGGGCACCGACACCAGCACTGCCCTGCGACGCCACACTAGAAGCACTGGAGCTACCAGAAGTTGTACCTGCCTGAAGTGTCCTACGCACCTTGTGTTCCGCCACGGGAATGAACTCGTCGGCCGGGCTAGGCTCCGTTTTGTCGTCTTCCTCTGCCTGCTCCGGGGTTGGCGGCGGGGCCTTCAGGTTGACCCCCATTGGATTGCCGTGCGCCTGCGCAACTGACTGGCCGCTGGCGCCTGGGGCCGCAACGACCCCCGCATCGGGTAGCTGGTGTGAAGTGACCAGTCCATGATCCACTGCGACGCCGGACCGCCCCCGATGGTGCACGTGGCGCTCTCGGGCGGAGGGACTGTTCGGCGGCGCGCGGTGGTTCACGACTCCGCCTCCGGTTTGTTCCGAACTGCTCCCGGCGCTTCCACGTCGCGACCCGCGCGGCGCGGCTCGATTGCCCGTACTTGCGCTTCCGCCCGTAGAACCGGTTTGCGCGTTCGCACTAACCGGCACCAGCAGAGGGGTTGCGGGGTGTTGCTGCGTTTTGTACGGGACTTGCCGGGGAACGATGCGCTGTTCTGCAAGGGGGATCGAATCCAGCTCACCTTGCTCACTGGATGTGGGAGACGAACCTGCACCGCCCGCGGCCGCTCGACTACTGCGCGCGCCGGCGCGCGGGGTCGCACTTGCCTTCTTGGTGGTCGTCTTACTGCGCGACGTCGCAGATGTGGGGCTCGTTGTCGATGCGCTTCCTCCCGAACGTATCGCTGCGGATGAAGCTGCGCCCGAGGACGCTCCATCTTGCACAGAAGGACCGCTGCTACCTTCGAGCAGGTCTACAACTCTGCTCGCCACGTCCGAGAGCACTGGTTCTGGTGCGTCCAGCGCCGCCTCACCGCTCGTTGAAGGCATAGAACTACCGCCGGAAGGTCTATAATTTCCTTTGCTGCTGCGGGAAGAGGCGGAAGATCGCGGACTGCGGCTGGGACTCAAGAGCGACCGGCTTGCTGCGGCCGCTGCGCCGGGTGATTTCGCTCCGACCGCGACGCTTATCGGAGATGGGGGCAGCAGCGGGAGCTGCTCGCTACCGCCTGGGGGCCGCGTGGTCTTCCGTTCCGGCTCCAATTCGGGAGAACTGGAGGACAGACTGCCCAACGACGACAACATACGCTCTTTGCTGCTCTGATCCGAACCGGTACCACTGCCAACATCCTCGTCGCCGGACGACGGACGGCGGGGAGCCTGTGACGTAGGCTCCTCCTCCGCTGACGAACTACTTGGCTGATCGTGCGGTGGAGCTTGCTGCAATTGTTCTTGCCAGAACGAACCCGTTGCCGCAGAAGGCGGCGTCGAGGTTGTTGCACTACTAGCTGCAACCAGTGTTGTTCCCCCCGGTTGTTCTTGCCGGTCTTGTTCAACTTCCGCGTCCTCGTCCAAATGTAGTAGATCCACCTCCCGCTGCTGCGGCTCGGCGGATGGAGACTCGAAGAGCGTAGGCAAAACGTGGTGTTGTTGATGGTGTGCTGGTGGAAAATATTGATGCTGTTGTTGGTGCAGCGGCTGCTGGTAGTGCCAGTGCTGTGGCGGATGTGGATTTCGGAGTTCGTGCGGCTGCTCTCCGCGACCCGCTGGGTCGCTATAGTTGCCGAAGACCGGCGGTCCGGCGCCTCCGCGGCGCACAATCACCTGCTCAGCGACGGGCACATCGTCCTCCTCCTCCAGGAAGGCGAAGTCGTGGCGCTGCTGCACCGGCGAGGCGGCTCCGGCCCTTCTTGCCGGCACCACCTCCACCGTCGCTACCGGAATGGCGTCAACCTGCTGCTGCATGCCGGCGAAGAGCGACTCATCCAGACCACTCGCTCCACGTGTTTCTGGTGCTCCACCCGAGGAGGGGGTCGTGCTCGACGACGCGAAACCGTGATGGCGCGAGACCACCAGCACGTCCGCATCGGGAACACGTTGCACTTGCGGCGGCGTCCGCGTTCCCTGCTCAGGAGAAGGGGCCGACGCGGCTCGCTGCAGTGGCTGAAGCGCAGGGGGTACACCAGCTGACGGGAGCAACAACGAGGACACGTCAGGTAGCGCCTGGGCCGTGTCGAGTTGATGTAGGGAGCTGGTGCTCGACGACTGCGTGGAGAGGTGCGGGCTCCCAGGTCGAGACGGCGGCGGCAGGGACGCGGAGTGCGGCAACAGAGGGCTACTGGCACCACTGCGACTGCCCCCCGCGGCCGCGCTGGTCCCAAAGTAGAACTGCGGCGGCTGCTGCTCCAGTGTTGACACGCTTGCCGCGGCTGGTGCGCCCGGTGTGCTCATTCCTCGGGCAGAGGAAGACGACGTGGACGAACTAGGTTGCGTTTGGTGGTGATGTGCTGGCGGCTGTACTGGGTCTACTCGAGACGCTGCTGGAACCGCGGTGCTCGGAAGAGGTTGCAATTGCATCTGCGGGTCCACCAACGACCCTGACATGACGGGTCCTCCGACACCGGAAACGCCTCCGGAAACCAATAAAGGAGCGAGCTGCTGAGGCTGGTGGTGATGCTGTTGCTGCATTGCACCGGGCTGCGGACCACCGGACGTCGGCTGTTGTTGAAAAACAGGAGCTAGTGCTTCGGCAATTGACTCGGCGATTGACGAGGAGCCGCCAGACAGTTGGCGCATAGGAGGTGATGCAACGGAGGAAAGCGGATCGAAAGGATCGGATCCCTGTTGGAAAACTGAATCGGCAGGTAGAGAGCCGCTGCTGTAGGAGCGCTCCCCCATGCCAGTAGGCACGAGAGGCGTTTGCTGACCTGGTGTAGCAGCACCAGTGGTCCCAAATTGCGAGAGCTGTTCACGCTGGGCTGTGGTCAACAGGGAAACGCCGCCTGGCCCACCAGCAGCGCTCGCAGCTCCAGCGGAGAGCCCCAGAGGACTACCCGCCGAAGCTGCGGGAGCCGGTCTCGTCGCAGCAAAGTCGGCAGGCACTGATGGCTGGTGCAAGTGAGACGCGTTGTTGAGACTCCCGTGGTGCAGAGAGTGCTGGTCGAAAAGGTTGTCCACTTGGCTTTGGCCCTGGGAAGCCAGGGATGACGACGAGGACGAACTCGGCAGGTTGTTGTAGTTCCGTTGCTCGGGTTGAAACGGTAGATCAGCTGTTTTATTATGCGAACGTATGTACATGAATAATTCATCATCTTGACTTCTTGTTAACTTTCTGTTTCGCCAAGATAGAGTCAAGCGATCTGAAGTAGTACTAGCGAAGCGTAGAATATTCACACCAAAAAATCGCAAAAATTCTCGGCCGTTCCAAAAACCTCAGGAAGTTCTCTCTTGTGAAAAAGTATTCTACTTAGAGGCACCTTCGGAATTATTTGCGTGGTGTCCCGCCAAGACCGGGATGTGACTCATCTGTCCAGCTTGTACAAGGCCTTGCTCTGCTCGATTTCCCGCCTCCTCTGCGCCACGATCTTGATCCGACGAAGACCTGCCGCCGCTACTCGAAGCTGCGCTGGACGCGGCGCGCACGGAATGCTCTGCTCCTCGCCCCACAGCGCCCACGCGCCCCGTCCAACCCCCCGATCTGCGTCGCTCCGCCTCATCAAGGTCGAAAACAAGTATCGCCCGGCGCGTTTCCGACAGAGAGTCCAGCTGCGCCGAGTCATGCAGCAAATGAGGTGGCGCTGCCGGGTTCAGCCGCCACACCTGCCACAAGTCCTGTTCAGTCCCTGTAATGCGCGCAATCTCCCGACGGAGGTCCAATACCTGAAGTGGATGCTTTGCCAATAATGTAATTCGTACAGGCACAAGAAAGACCGTCCCTTTTCTAGTACAGCATAGCACGATGTGAGTATGCGTTTGTCGTTGTTCAACACGAGCGCGACGGAATAGACCGATAACGATTTAATCCAGATTCGCATGAAGATCTGTGTAGTGTTCTTTCACGAACAATGTTTTCGTCGGTCTCGGTGTCTTTTATTTCTACAGGCAGAGTTCGAATCCGATCGCATGTCATTGTACCGTGTTTCCCTGCCCGATGTTCAGACGGCGCTCAGTAATCCCCGCCGCAGCTCCCATTTCCTGCTGGCGTAGCCGAACTCGTACGTCTTTGATGCTGCTGCCGGGCGAGACACCTGTATATGGAAGTACTTATCAACATCTTTACGCTTTTGAAGCAGGTAGGCAATTGCGCTAATGCGTTGCACAACTCAAATCATTCTTGTGCGTCTGTTTTTGCATGGATGTGTGGAAGCTGCATCACTACATTTTGAGTACTTACATACAAAATCATCAGAGATAGCAATGTCTTGTTCGTCTTACCCCAATGCGTCAGCACTTGCATGACCTCGCGAAACTGCTGCGTAATTCTTGAACAGCCGCCCGAACGGTAACCGCGGACAAGCCCTAAAAAACCGGGCGCGATCGCTGTTACCCATACCCAAATCGTTCCGAACAGCAACATTGGAGTAGGTGTCAAAGGACCTGAAAGTGTAAATTCAAACATCAACGGACGAATCCAAACTAAGGACCCTTTAAACAGCGGCGATACTGTTCTCGTCCAAAACAGCAAGTTCAGAGGACACAAAAACCACAGTGGTCTACATAAACCGTCCATATTCAACCACTCCACGAGTTGCACGTGCGCTCAGTCACAGTCTGAGACTGAGTGGAGCCGTGCATGACAAACATACACTTTTTCTTCCAGGCTCTGCAGCACATAAAGAAAAGCAGGTCGTGAAAAGAAGTTTTTTGTACCGCACTGATCATACTCCACTAGCAGCAGTCGTGGATCGTTCGGAAAGTTGCAGTTCACTGCGGGTTTTTTGTCTTCGGTCGCAGCCCGGGGCGAGTGATCATGACTCCCCAAGCGGGCCACTTTTGCGTCAAGGTTCTCCCCTTCATCAGTCAGCCCCAAGCGCTCCACACCCTTCCGCAGCTCCTCCAACTCCTGCTCGCGGTCTGTGTACAGTTTGTCGAACAGGTCGGTGGCACTCCCGGCCGGTACGCCCCACGCATCGCTGCTCGTTCCTCCGTCGAAGAGCGGGGGGCGGTCGCGAGGATGGGTATCTTCGGGTGGTGCCTCCTGTTGCGCGCCGTCGTTACGGTAACGTGGTGGCGGGCGTCCGGGCTGCTGCGGTGCCGCGGGGGGGACCAGTGTCTCGATCCCGTGCACATCGGGCATGCGGAGCTCCTGCGTGCCGCCGATTCCGAACCCCCCGGCCAGCGGGCTTCGGGTTAGCTGCACCGACGCCAACTTCACCAAAGCTGCGGTCCATGCCATTCCATGGGTGCGGACCGCACTCGACCGGGCCGGCTCACGGCCGTATTCGTCCTCCTGCAATTGTTCCGAACCATCATCCGGAACGGCCGCCGCTAAACCCGCCAGGCCACCTTCTTCTGCTACCTCAAGGTCGCCCCGCATCCCCGGTTGCGCGCCGTCGGGGCTGTCACCGCGGCCACTCGCCATGAGCTGCGACAGACCAGCTGCCTGAAAGCTCGCAACGAGGCGGTTCCATGCCTGGTTGAATTGCAGTCCCGTGGTGCGATCCGCGTTCTGCAGCGTGTTGATCAGGGTATTGTCTTCTAGTAGTGGTTCGTCAATGCTAGTACTACTTCCGCCAGGTGCCGCGCTGTTTTCCGCGCCGTCGAGAGGCATGGAGGGTCCCTTCTGGTGCGGCTGCTCCGCGACGACATCCTTTTTTGAACCCACCATTATCTCGTCCATGCTTTTCCCGCCAAGATCCTTGTCCAAACGGTTCATCTGGTTCTCCCAACCTTGGATTCCGCTTTGCTCCAGCAGGCCCTGCAAAGTCTCTCGCCAGGTGTTCCTCGTAGCAGTAGGTCGAAGTTGCTGATCGCGGCGGCCGCCTTCTCCCTGCCGACGCAGGCGCAGTTGCTGGCCCTGCTCTTCTGCACTGCTCGCCGCCGCAGCCGACGCTTCGCTAGCATGCGACGTCATTCCCGGGACGGAGCTGCTAGCGGAAAAGGGAGCGCGGCAGAAGACTGCGCCGCCATATGAAGATGCCTCCGGTCCGTCCGGAGGGCAGTAGACAGCTTGCCGCTGGTTGCCTTCTTGGTCGTCCCCCGCCGTGCGCGCCATCGACGGCAGCGCGCCTACTTCTGGTTCCGTCCGACCACCGGAGCTGCCAAAAGCGTGGTACGCGGCTGCTTGCACACAGATCGCGATGATTAGTGCCTGAACGCAGCGCACGGTGAAGGCTCGTCGCCAACCGAGGTCGAACTCCGGGGCTAGCACGACCTCCCCGACGGGCAGAATGGAACGTTGCGGGTCATGCGGGTCGATCAAAGTCTGGTTCAGCAAACTAGCCGGCTCTCGCTCCCGAAAAAATTGGTCCAAACGGCCCCACCCGGACTCGCGGCCAGCTTCTGCGCTCGCTCCTGCTCGGGACGCAACTGCCCCACGACTTGGGGTTTCGGAGCCGGCCGCGCCAGCTGCAGCGGAGGCCGACGCGCCCACCGTCCTCGAGCCAGAACCTTCAATTTCGATGCCTGCAGACGACGATGCGGATGCCGCTGCGGCTGCACTCGCTTGATGATGATTGCGAATGCGCGCCGCGAGCCCGTTTGTGTGTACCCCCCGAGGGGAAGGTGTCGTTGTGTCTGAAAAGACGGTGGAGGATGCAGTGGCCCCCTTCCCATGGTGCGGAGCTCCGTGCCCGTTCGTCTTCATGCGTTGCCGGAGAAACGCGTTGACGGCACGCTGTGCTGTAAAGGACAAACCCGCCCTTCCCTGCGGCGTGCGTGGTGACTCATCGTCATCTATCTGATCGTACAGACTTCGCAGCTCGCCGCTTTCTCCGCGCCCTTCGTGCTGGTGCTGCGCGCCCCGTCTTTGATGGTTACTTTCTCCTTTTCCTGGTCCTTGCCCGGACCCCGACGACGATGACCCACCTTGCTTCATGCTGCCACCTGAAAAGGAGAACGGAGGGACAACAAATGCCGATGCCGTAGTGTTAGGCTATGAAATAAAATCCCAGATCAAAACCGAACGACCTCTTCCTGTGTCTGTTGGTTATCGGGCTACATCTGAGAGCAACTTGTTTTTGTCACCTTCCTGTACAAATCTTCCGTTATGCGCTGGCTTCCATATACCAGGCTCAGTTGCGAATATTGTGGGTGATAGGGTACGATATTAGGGCATCAAGATATGATGATTTAAATCTGTTCGACTCTAAGCCTTAGATTGTCCCTTATCGACTCCTATTCTTCTACGTCCCTGGAGTCTCATTATAGCTTGAATAGGTAGTTGTTGGTTTTGGAAAGACGCGGCGGAAGAAGTGCAAGATATATTTGTATTCAGTACCAGAGATATATTTGTATTCAGTACCAGGCCCAGCTCTCACGACATCGGCCTTCGGAGACCCCGTTACCACTGCGCGCGCTCCGGCAGTTGCACACAGGAGCAGCGTCGAGCCCCAAGTGAACACGTTGCGGCGATAGCGAGCCTTCTGCTTTCGCTTATTCATGCTGCTTTTCATCAATCCACGTGCCAGGGCCAGCGCTCCCGTACCCGTCGCCGTCGGGGGAGGTCGGCTGCATGAACTGCTACTTGCTCTCACAGCCGGAGGTGCCAGAAAGCGTGGCCCGGCGGACCGCAGTATCGAAGGCATCACTTCCCGCTCGTTCCCCCCTCCCGTCATGATGCTTCTCCTCCGTCTTTTCCTTTCTGCTTCTGCAACATATCCTCTCGCACCAGAGCCCCCATTGTGTTCCCCCACCCGGCTGCTTTCGGCACCACTTCCCGTTGTACTTGTAGTTCTGCCAAGTATAGTTTTTCGCAGCGACATGTTCTTCTCATGCTCGCGTTGCTCCTGATGATGTTGTTCCTTGTCAGCACACCTATTAGCTCCTCCAGGAGCTGTATTTTGAGGATTACTATCTTCTTCTTGTAGTACTCTACAAGGACTACTAGTTCGGCCGCGTGCTTCGTTATAGCAATCGCCGTGCTTGAGCTTGACGTTGACCTTGACACATAGTCTTAGTGACTCTCCGCCGCATGACTTCCCGTGCGCCTCTGATATGATCGTCGTGTTCTCCAGTTCGGGCCTCGTCTGACTTGTGGCCGTCGTGGCTTCCGCCCCTGCAGCTTGTTGTCGGTCTAGCCGAATTCTTGCTACTTCGTCCGCCGCCTCCGCGAATTCACTTCCCGACGGTCGTCGTAACAGAGTTTCGACGTTCTTGTTTTCGACACTCCCCTCTTCCGAGTGGTCGGTACTGCAGGTGCCACGACATTGAGGATCTGTACTAGATCCCGCTCCTAATACTGCCTCGAGTTGCTGCTGATTCACCGGAGGACGAGAATTTTGGCCGCGCTGCTTGTTTTCATTGTTACAGCCGTCGTGATCACCTGCCAGAGATCCGTTTTCACTTTCAGTGTGGCGTTCCTCTCGAGCATTTGCGTCGTCACTGACAGTGTAATAACTCCTGCTTTCGTCCTCGTGCAACCCCGTCCTCGTCCGAGGACAGAGTGGCGCCGCGTCACTTCGATGCACCACTTGCCCAGGATCTGCCTGGCGCCGCAGTGCTGCCGACGCTCCGCCAGTTGGTTCCGACGAAGCTGCCGACACGGGCCACGGCCGTTCCGCGGCCCATGCTTGCGACGCAGTGTGACGAGGGTGAATCATCTCAATATCGAATTCCTGCAGTTTCTCAACTACATTAATGCTCGGCACTACAGGAATTTGGCCCTCTGCGGGGAAAAGATTCCCACGCGAGAGAACAACACCGTCGTTGTATGCGCTTCGGGGAGAAATGTTGAATCCAGCTTCTTCTGTAAGAGATCTTTTGGTTTCGCCGACGAAAAAACAACCTGATCCAATCAGGCTGCTTCTCGAAGATCCACTGGGCTGGCAACTGTCGTATCCTTGGGCGGTGGGGTCGATGCGTCGTTCCGGTGCGGTGCTAGTAGTAACAGCTGCTGTCTGCCCCCCTTCTTTCGTATTCATCTTTTCGCATATTGCAGTACCTGTGTCCGCACACAACAGACACGCACACTGCATGCACGAAGGACATGTTGGTCGATTAGTTCCTGCGGCGAGCGGTAGTAGCGGTGTTACTGCTGCAGACGACAGTGGCATTTCTTGTTTCCCCTTGCAGATCACTGAAGATAGTGTGCTGACGCCTGCGCTCGCCATCTTCGTGTCCAACAGCGACACGGACCCTCCTGTTCCATTTGAGACCGCTCTCCTGCGCTTCTCCGGCTTGGTGCGCGCATCGAGTTCGAGGTGAAGATAGGGACGAGACTTATCGGTGCTAGAGCGACGCGATGATCTGGCTACGCTTTCTCCGTCCGGTTGCGCTGTTGCTGAATGTCCTCCGGGCGTCGGGATCTGCAAAAAATGACTTTCTGCAGCACGACGATCCACAACGACCGAATTCGCATCCCCGCGCTGGCTATCGGTGCTGGTATCTGACGCGATGAAACAAGCTGTGCGCGGCGCCGCCGCTCTGCTCTCGGGGTGTGCCACCGGATACTGCAACCGAGCGACACTTGTTCGGTTTCTTGTTCGCGACGCTTTCTTGCCCTGCTGCGCAAGACTACACACGGGAGCTTTGTCATCGTCTGTCGAAGACAACACATCGCGCGTGACTGTAGTACTTGTCATCTCCGTCAGCCCGCTTTCGGTGGAAAGTGCGCCCACGCCAACAAGAAAATTATCTGTTTTATCGGCAGGAGAACGTAAACGTTTAGGATAATTTCGCGTGTGGTGCGAGCGAGCGTTCGAGAAAGCTCTGGAAGAGTGTCCGTCTCTGTCCGCGACAAGCACATCGACATTCGTCTCTTCTTTGCAGTCCAAGAACACCACTTCTTCTTCCAAAACGCCGCGGTCGACCGAACGTGCCCTTTTCCGTTTATTTGCCGTCTGTTTTACCACCGAAGCGGCCACTGGCGCAGAAGTGGTCCCACCGCTTCCGGTCCCGATACCGGACCCGAAGGCAATTGATGTACCGCAGTGTACACAAGTAGCTGGTGACGCATTGTGAAAATTCTCACAGAGCCCGCCACGCTGTGATTGATGCTGCGGCTCAAGCTCTGCTTCCGTACAGCCACTATAATTTCCAGGCGTGAAATAAAGACTAGCGGACCCAGAATTATATCCAGGCATCTTCGGCTGTCCGACGCAATCGTTTTGACACGGAAACGGAGTTGGTACCGCAGTTTTTTGTGCATGAGGCTGCGTTTCCGACAGCAACGTCTTCGACAAGTCAGTAGCTTCTTCGTGAGTGGCGGCGAGTGCTCGCACCTCTCTGGTTGGCAGTGCAGAGCAGCTGCTCGTCTTCCACGACGCAGTTGCAAAATCAGAGGTCGCTCCACCGAAATGAAGCTCAAGCTCCATTTTTTCCTGTCCGATTTGTGCGCTGAGTTTCTTTCCTGAAAATGGACCTTCGGTTGGTGGCACCATGCATGCGGCATAATGAACCATCGCCGACCCAGGCTTGCCGACCACAGAAGTGGACGTCGAGGCAGAGCAGTCGCGTTTCTTCGGCTTCTCCAAAAGAAGTGGAGCTTCTGCTGGTCCTTGGTGTCCCCCTAGCTCAGCGTCCTGTCTGGCGTCGTCATTCCCTCCTCTCGTCCTGGTGCAACCAAGATCCCTCCGTTCCAAAACGACTTGTTCATTCGTGTTCGATGTTGCAGGAGAAGTAAATGAAGGGAGACACTTCGATGCCTCGCTGGCGGTTGTCGCGTTACTGATGATGCAGCTACCTGGGAAGGAATAAGATGACGAGGCTCTGGACCACGAGGAGCACACTTCTTCCGGAGGAGAGCGCAGCACGATCGTCTTCGGTGGCGACACCCTTTCGGCCACGACAGTGCCAATCACAGCCATCTTCTCCGTGACGCTACACACAGAAGTGTTGTGGTTTTTGCTCCCTCTGACGGCAGCACCAGACCTACTGGTGGAATCATGCGAGTCGGTGTCGTAGCTGTAGTTGGGCAGTCCCACGGTGCAACAAGGACTTATCTCCTGTGGCTGCGAACACGAGTTGGTACTAACAGAGTGCTGACAAAACCAGGTGGGCGCAGAGCCAGGAACAACTCCATCCGGCGCGAGGTCCTGAGGACTGTAGGAGCGGTCGTCGTAGTCGTTACCCTCACCGGTATTTTCGCGCTCCACACAATCCACGGGCAGCGAGTGCGACGACGTCGACGTGGCCCTGCCACTGGCTCGGAAAAATCCGCTGCCCCGCGACGAAGAGTAGCTGTGCGACCGGCGCATTTTTCCCGTGGAGGTCCCAACACCGTTCTTCCCCGCCGTCAATCGTCCTGCCACTTTCCTCGTACTCGTGGCCGCAGTCAACACAACTGGAGCTGCAGTTACTGCCTTTTCGTTGTTCTTCACAAGAAGCTGCATTTTTAGTTCGGCCTTTCCACGAGACAAATCTGACCTCAACCCCGCAGCAGGCCGCTTTCGCGAAGGGCCCACAGCGAGATGCTGCGACGACGACGTGGCGGCGCTATCCCCGACGCGCATCCTCGGTGTCGTGTACAACTGCGGCGCTGTGACCCACACTTCCTGTGGCACCGCACCAAGCTTCTTCTAGCCGCCCGCCGACAGTGAGTAGAAGTAAGATTTTGTCCTCCTTCAGGTTTGAAGATCTTACACTAGTATGCAGTCACCACCGCGAAGCGGCAGTTTTGGTGAAATAAAGTAGCACCGCGATGAAACAACAGCTGCGACTGCAGCTCTTGAAGGAGGTCTCTCTGTGTCGTTCTACCACTTTTTGTCGCCGTGTCGTAGGTCTCAAAAGTGTTTTGCGCGATGTCGCCCTGCAGAAACCGGTCACTTCTCATCGGTTCTGGGCCCTCTTGCGACAGAGCTTATACCAGGCACAGCGTGCTCGTTTTCGGAGGTGGAGGCAAGCGAGGGAGAGGTTTGCGTTTGTCTCCTGCTCACTACATATCTGCAGCTACAAGTTGTGCAACCTAGTTCGAATTTCTGCAACTGCATCGGAGCATCTGCACGTACCTAGTGCCGAAGCCGACTGGCAGACATCAGAAGCTATTTGCTCAAACCCGAAACTGATTCTTCCCCGGCGGCTGCACTCTACTCGTCGTCAAGCTCCCAGATGAAGGTGGGGTCGTAGCTGTCGTGGTTTCATCTTGTTCTAGCCAAGTTGCATCCGCAGCAATACCATTTTCGCATCATCTCTTCAACCGTTAATATATGATCAGTTTCCGTTCGAAAAAGGCAACATCGTGACAGAAGCTTGTTTTCCGTTTTGCAGAGCCTAATCGTTCAATCATTTATTCATAAGTATACTTTTTGAAGATATACAAGTTGCAAGCGAAGACACGATCCTTCCATGTATGTTCGCCGAGCGTTACGACGAACGAGGAAAGAAATATGTACTGCACGGACAAATATTACGGCGCATATAATGCTAGTACTCTTGAAAACTTTTTTAAAAAAACACACGTGCGACAGGCCAATGAAACTCGTTGACGTAGGTATCAAAAACAGGAACACCTCTTTCTAAGCAAAAACAGGATCGTGACTGTTGTAAACTACTTAGTTATTTATTGATGAGGAACCTCTTCTATCTGGGTACAACCAGAAACTGAAACATTTATCGTGGCCTGGCTCCGCCTTCCTTTCCATACAAACACAAAAAAAACGCAATCGCAACGCTAGACAGAAATAGAAATGTTTTTCCAAACAGGATCGTTGTTTTTTCGTGTCTTCATCTTGTGGCCCTATCGGCCTTGTTCGCGGCAACATGGACATCAAATTCGAATTGCTATTTACGTAATGAGAAGTGAAAAGACGCTGCAGATCTTGTTCCGAGCAGAGCAACCGCAAGGGGTTAAAAAGGCACAACAAAACGGGGGGCCATGATCCTCGTGCGTGGCTCCAGCTTGTTCTTTCCAAAGTGGTGTCAAGAAATGATGAACAAGTTGTCTGTAGTCATCCGGTCAGTCGCGCTCGCGTTTCTTCTTCTTTACGTGGATGGAGAAATGATGATCTCGGATTCAATCAATCCGATGACTTTTTCCGCCTCCAAGAAAAACTTCAGTCCTTTGGAATCAATACAATCAGGGATCGCAGTGCTTTCGATTCCGAATCTGGAACGCTTTCGATCCCGTTCCTCGAACGGGCAAGGCTCAATAGTCGCCTAAACCGCGGAAAATTGCATTCGCATTCCGAAACCGACGCTCCTTCGATGCATTTTCATTTCAGCTCGGGTGATTTTTTCTTTTTTTTTGAGGTCTCCATGAGAGCGCCGGCGCCTCTGGATCCTCGTCCTTTTGGACGTGATGAAGACGGCCCCAGCATGGAGTGAGTCATGGTTTCCGCTTCGCGTGGTCAAATGAGATGTTGCATATTTTCACGACCTCGCTGCTGTGCAACCTGCCGGCGAAAGCTTGCAGACCAGATTGTGAAGCAACCCGTCCGCACTTCTGGTAGCGATACCAAACGCGGCCTTCCATTTATGACAGCCTCCGCTGCCCACTCCACCACGGACGTTGCTTTCTTTTGCCTGATTGCCTCGCGCGAAGACCCGAAGTGATCCAGAACAGAAGCCGGAACTTTCGAACACCAGGAGCCTACCCGCCTTGTAGATTGCCATCACGAGCGTTAGCGGTCGTCATCTAAACTTTTCAACTACATATAAAAAGTAGACCAATCTTCTTGCGGCTGCTCCCACTGATGCTGAGTCCCCATGAAGCTCATGGTGTTACGTGTGCGCTTCTAGCTCCGCGTTCCCGTCTTTCCTCATCCGCAGCGCCGGTCTAGGTAGACCTAGATTCGTAAGTTCCAGCGTCCGTTTCTTTTCTTTTCCGCTTCTTGTCTTTCTCACTGACTTGCGCAGATGGGCAAATCAGCCACCTCCCATCGATGAGATTGAGAATGACCACGAGCACGCCCGGATCTTGCGCAGCACCACAGTAGTTCCTCGCGGATGCAAGATCCCAGCACTACGACGGATGAAACAGAAATCCTCCAATCGCGCGTACTTGCTTCTACTTTGAGAACCGTTTCACAAGGACGTACCATCAGGGCTTTGTGCCGTCATCCATGCCATACTTTACTTCCATGCGTAGGTCGGGCACCTTGGACGCCCGGATTTCCTCTGGCTGCACAAACATGTAGGGCCAGTTGAGAACCTGATTGCTTTGCACCTCGGCCATTTTGAAGCCGTAGGGATCCGCTGTCGCTCTCGCCTTGACAACCCCGACGGAGCTCGTGAAGGGTCCACCCGCGGTTTTCGCGATCTGACAAAGTGAAAGTTTGAATTATAAATGTCGCTGGCGTTACGTCCTCCCGTAGTTGTATGTACTTACAACACAAAAAAAAACAAACTAGGAGGTGCTGTCGAAGATGCAGCAGCAACACGTTCTATCACATCAAAAATTGCGGCTTTGAGTACCAGCGGTGGAAAGCCGGGACGCGCCCCAGGGCCGCCCGGTGCGGGGAATTGTTGTATTAACTCTCCGCCAGTAGCTGAAAAGTGATTATTTCCGTCTGGCCCAGTGGGCGGTCCCCGTCGCGGAGATCTCTCTCGCTGCACACCGCCAGCCGCGGAGGACAGGACCGAGCCCGCTTTCTTCGGCGCGGCGGAAAGACCCAGGGAAAGCGACGCTACCGGATCCGCAGCCGGCATGGGGGACGGCTGATGCTGGTTCATGCCCACCGTGGTCCCGCTGGACAGTGCCAGTGCGGGAGCCGCGGTCCCCGGTTGATGTATCGAACCAGGATTCGGAGGAGGCGGCCGGTAAGCAAACTGACCCATGCTCCCGGTCAGCAGGCTGCTTTGCTGTGGCAGTTGCGTCATGCTGGGATGAAATTGCGAAACCGACAAGGGTGGTGGTGGGTCACCGGTTTGTTCCGGGAAGTTCACGTTGTTGAGCGTCTGTGACTGCACTTGCGACGGAAAATTGCCGCCTTGCTGGTGCTGACCGTGCTGACCTCCGGGGTGGTTCATCAGTATTCTGTTCCCCTGAAGATCTTCGACATTGCCGCTGGACAACAGCGGGACAGTAGTTGAGCTATCGTTTGCTCTGCTTCCACCCGTATCGGCCGGGGCAGGGTAGTTCACTGCTCCCTCGCTGCTTCCACCGCCAGCGGAAAAATTATTTACAAATTTGTTCGCTCCTAGAGGAACCGCGTTGGCCGATGTGCCCTTCATCATTCCGCCAGTGTTCTTGTCATAGCGACCCTTTGATGTGGTCCCCTTATGGTTTCTGCTCTGTGGCGTCTTAGACTGCTCGTGCGATGCTTGGTCGTCCCTATCGCGTGCGGCGGCCGCGTAGTGGTCCTGTTATTAGGGTTATTTTTGTCCCCTTTCCTCAATCCCAAGCGCAATAGCAAACAGAAATACTTGAAGAAAAACACCAAGTAAAACTAAAAGTAGAAGACTAAGCTGTCTTGCAAAGGTAGAGTCGACCTTCTTCGATGCGAGAAGTTTTGAGTACCTGCATTTGCCCTGCAGGACCAGGAGGAGCTCCGGCAGCGCTCTGCATTGTCGACGGCAGAGCGCTACTTGACGATGCCGCGCCGCCACCTTTCGTTAGGCCAGGCATACCGTGCCCAGGCGGAACCATCATTGGATTCATCAACATGGGAGCTCCCATTCCCGGTATCATTTGTGGCAGCATCGTCCCTGGCGGCATCATCGGTGGCATTCCTGTGACATTTTTTCAATTTTTTCCATAAGAGCGACAATGAGTTAGTGTCAATTATTCCACAGTGAGGCGCTGGTGGCTCGTCCAGCTGAAAACAGTTTCGCTCTGAAAAATCTTCATGCCGACGAAAGTCGAAAATTACCAAGAATCATTCTTGGTAATTTTCGACTTTCGTCGGCATGAAGATTTTTCAGAGCGAAACTGTTTTCAGCTGAATGACATAACGTACTGTGCAGCAGGCAACATCACGATAATCTTTTTGCGCAATGATCATAAAAGGGCAGCACTACAATATCTATGTGTATAAAAATACCAGGCATCCCGGCACCGCCCGGAGCGCCGGGGGGCATCATCATCCCGGGTAGCGGCAGTGCCTGCAAGCGCCCCGGAGCTCCGGGGGGCATTAGTGGCGGCACTAGCACGCCAGGCATCATCATGCCGGGCTGTATGGGTGGGACCGCCATGCCTCCGGCTGCAGCTCCCGCGGCTGCTGCAGCTGCGGTCCCACCCGTTTTGTTCATTTCTTGTTGCACTATCCTTAAGGCATGTTCCTCAAAGTCCGTGCTGCTATACAGCGAAAACAACGTGCCGCTTTCCCCCCAACAGCAAAATGCAATTTTTCCGCTTTTTGCAACGAGGCAGTGACACTAAGTAAGGGTACAACAAAAATTTATCTGATTTTTCTTTTTGCTTTCTTCTTGCCGTTGAAAATCATAATTCCGAACCTGTACGGGTACAATCTCCGTGCCCGGCTGAATACTACATAGAACAGTACCGAAGCTGAATTTGGGCTTCTGATTCAAAACATAAACATCTTTCAATTTGCATGACGAGTTCGCAGGACAATCGGGGTGGCGACACGAGCTTGAAACCAATTCGTAGCCTTGGGCTTTTTGCCACAGCAGGTGGGGAGGTACTCCCTTCAAGCCGATGATTAACATCCTCGGATCGTTTCTGCCCGGTAGTGCATTCGGAACTTCTTTCAAAACCCGTCCGTGTACTTGCTCCATGTGAACCTGAAAACCACCAGAGCATGTTGTATTTGTACACAAATACGTAGAAAAACCAGTAGAGATTTATCTGATCTAATGAAATTAGCGCTCCTACCGTGGTGCTACCGGAAAAAAGATGCAGCTATGACACATTCGAATGGATTTGGATGCATGCAACGACGACGGCCACAAAGAAAAATAAAGCACTGTACCGCAAGCGCGCCGGCGGAGTGGGCCTTTACTTCGCATTCGGGGCATCGGAAGTGCCGTTGGCGCTGGTATTGGATCAGTTGCTCTTCCGTCTCAAATTCCCTGTCATCGTAGTAGTTGAAGTACTTGAATCGCCTCTTTCCATCGGGCCCCACGGGCTCCTTTTCCTTTTGCCCAAGGTTCTTCTTACGTCCCATCCTGCAGCACCGAGAGCGCACACGGACGACAGATAGAATCTCAATCTACTCCAACTCCCGCCTGCAACAGTAGGTTCCGCTGAGAGTCAGCAGAAGCAGTAGCTCGAACGCTTTTGCAGCTTCGTTGTGTAGTTAGTCTTAGAAGTACCTTTCCGCGCTACTAATTCGCATCATTTCATATCCCATTCCCATCTTGACAGTGATGTACATTATTCAAATTCAGCACACAGGTCGCTTTTTTATTGCACACATGTTTGATGGTTGGACTCGGTAGCAAGAGCTGACAAGGCATGAACAATGAATGGGGATAAACAACAACTCATACTCAGTATTACTATGCGCTTCATAAAAATGATCACCAAACAAGGAACCCATGTGCAGGTCGTCGTGCCTCTTGATAGCTAGTTTCCTGAATCAAAATTTTGCATAGGGAAGCGCCTTTCGATGAAACCTGAGTTTGTCATACAGCGAAAAGCAAAAGTCCCAGCGATCCCGACAATTGTGGAGTGTATAATCAAATTGCAACACGCCAGCATATCTGAAACTCACTAAAAAATGCGACTAGCATTGGAGATCGAGATCGTCCCTCCGTTCTACCAAGGAGCATAAACTATGTTAATCTGCGGAAAACAACAGTGCGACTTTCATTTGGACCTTGGTCAGCCTTCTCTTTTTCAAAAAATGCTTGCATCTTTATACGTCCGCATCTTTCATTTCAATATATCACACGTTCATCTGCAATTTTTAGTCCGCCGAGACGGGACCCTAGCGGGCGAATTCACTTTCTTATATTGAAAAGTAAAATCCCAAAACATATACCCAAGTAGTGGCAGACTGTGATCTTTGAAGCTCCTCGCTCAGATGCACTAGCGCCCAACCGTAGCGGGCAAGCGCCAGCAGCGCCTGCGTCTTGATGATTTAATGAGTCAGCTCGGTAAAAAGATGCGCGACGGCCTTGCAAAGTCTTCCCGCGACATCAAAACTACTCGAGATCCGGACGACCAGAACCACGACACAAAACAAACACCTACACCAGTGATGCCGAATTTCACAACCATGACTGAAAGTCCGAAAACCGGATCACGGTCGAACACCCTACTCCGGCAAAGCGCAGCGGAGGCTTCCTGGCTCTCTTTTTGATTTTTGGTCCGCACCGCACGTGGGGGTCTCTCTGCTGGGGACCACACCAGTCTCATAAGTATGCATGTCTGCAGACTGACATCATAGCGAAAAGAAAATCACAAGGTCGCGGGGTGAAATTTGTTTGGCTTTGGGATTTCATAATTAAGCAACATAACACGAATCAAACAGAATTACTAGCGAGGTGCTTCTATCTTTTAAATACCAACAAAGGGTGAAAAGGACGAAGGAGCACGCAGCGGGCACAGCTGTCATCGACGCGAGTAGCTAGCGCTAGAACTGTGTTCGCCTTCACAAAATCTGAGTGCGTGTAACCAGGTTTTTGCGTCGCCGTTTCTAGAACAGTTTTTGACCCGAATAGCTTTAGCTCCGGCTGTCGCTGTTTGTTCTACAGTAAAGAAACAAAAGTTGCTTTTCTCGACGACCTCGACCCTTCTAGAATGTTGATATTCGTATTCCTCCTCTCAACGTAATAAAGAAGCTTCTGCATCTGCGCGAGTATTTTCTATTTGCTTTCTCCTGGGTGGGTAGACAACGAACTGCTGACTGGGTCGGCAAAATGGGTAAAACATGTTGAACTCTTCGGTGAGGGAGAGGGAGGCGACGGCATCGGCAAGATATGAAAAATACAATGCGGGCTTTGCTTAGTAGTTGCCGAAAAGAAGATGAAGAACGGGTGTTTTTATTCAAAGAGAAATTTTGTGAAATAGAAGTCGGCGGCGATATGGTGTTCTTTTCCACCACATGCCACTTTTTGAGACAGACCTACTACTGTAGCAATTTCTTGTTGTAGTCCAGACTGATTTGTACATGTTGATGATATCAGAAGGTAGTTGTTCCAGCAACATCGCGTCCACCAGATAAAAAATTTCAACCGCGTGTAGAATAAAACAACCTTCACCTAGTCGGATGAAGAAGAGGTAGCTCCTACAGAGCCAGGCCGAAGACCTGGATGATGACGTACATCGTCTTGTTTTCCCAGCGAAAGGTAAGGTTTCCGTCCGTGGCCTGTTCCCAGAAGCAGGTACTGGAGACGTGGATGCCCGCCCCGTTTTTCTGGACCACGTTGGTGGACACGATGAACTTGAAGGACTGGCACATCTGCTGCAGCTTGTCCAGAATCTCGGTGTTGATCTTCTCAATCCAGGTCTGGACCAGCTTGGGGTCGTACTCGACCTCGACCCCCGTTGACTGCGGTCCCACCACCGCTGATACCGCATCCGCGACGATCTTGTTCGCGTCGTCCTTCAGCATCGAAAACGTCTGCACGTCCGCCGACATTTTCGATTTTCGATGTTGCTACTCTGCTAAAGAAGAAGGTACTCTACCTATTCAACAACTTTCTACCCGGAAAGACGAGGACAACTTCTAAAAGACGTCGTCTACTTGAAAAAAATGACCAAAACCTTAAATAAAATTCCTATAAGAAAACAAATCAATAAGCGGAAGATCTGATCATCTAGTGCACTCTTAAGGTCGCAGGAGTCTTCTATCGTCGACGACTTGTGATATGCTGCATATGTTGAGGGCTTTAATGAATACTGTCACGAGCGTGGTCCTGGAAGTCAAATAATTTTTTATGCTGTCCTTGTGTGCAAGTTGACTGAATGTTCAAACTTAAGGCACTCGATCTGACCATCAGACCTGTTGATCGCTCCATCTTCTGACGTTGCGGTATACTACAGTCCGGCAGGACCAGGAGCTCTAATTAAAAAAGTGTTTCACATACGTAATACGCGCGTCTACTCTTATAAAATCATGATGTTTCATCAAACTCCTTGACGTGTTGGCCCTACTAGTCGACTCAGTCGGGGGATGTACGGTGACGAGAGCATTCTCTTGTTTCAAATTTTGTACGGCTACGGAAACGAACGTTTGGAATCGTGATATGCACGGAGCAGTGACATTATCATACGTGTGCAGTTCCTGGTACCGCTAGATGAAGTAACCCGCACGTTTACACCATAATGGAATGTGTACGTGTTTGAGACGGACAGAAAATACAGCAGTGCGTGGCCGTGGAGGTAGCGGCGAATCTACAATGACGGTGCGTGGTAGCAGCGCAAAATATCTTTAGCTTTCTATTTCCCAGAAAAGAGGAGATAAAGCAGCTAGCAGCAGAAATGGCGACCGATACATGGAACGGGAACAATATTTATCATTCGAGTTGTACCATAGTACGACAAAGACACGCATCACGATTGGCGCAGCATCAAGACAAAAATTGTATTTCTTTTTTCTTTTTTGTGCATTTTTTTCTTTTCCGATGTCCAGCGAGATGAGCCGCTCGCAAGAAAAGTACTTCCGAAGATGAGATGAGACAACACAGGACATTGAAATCATACATTCTGCTGACACAACGGGAACGGGGGCAAATATTGAGTGCCTTTGCCTCGCCGCTCACGTTATTTGTCCCCATTCCCGATGTGCCCTCGAACAAGTGTAAGTAGACAAGCAAGAGGTTTTGCAGGTGCTTGTACGTTTGCTTTTCACTTTCACGGATCAAGTAGCTACTTGTTGTACTTCCGCGAAAACAAGAGGCAAGACATCGGTGGCGCTACGAACGCGCTGTCTTTGTCCGCGAATGAAATGACACGTGCCGGTGCTCACACGTACCCAAGCGGTTTGCCAAAATCCCGCTCCTCTCTCGACCCGAACTCCCTGGGCACTTCCGTATCGGGGCTTTTCTCGACAGCCTCAGAGGTTCGATCTTCGCCTAATTTCGTTGTGGGTCGCCAAAATTTCTGCGGGTCGTCAGTATCGTTCTTGTTCCCTGGTGAAAATTCACCTTCACCGCCAGCCTGTACGTCAATCACCACGTCGCTGGACTGCGCTGGAGCGATAGTACCGGAGGGCCCTGGCTGGTTTGTACTAGTACTTGTTTTCGCACTTGAGCTCGTGGAATATTTTCGTGCTGGATGATCGCCCGCAGAAGAAGTTCGCGAGGCTCGCGCCTCGCCTGGCTGCATCTTTACTCCTTCTTCGTCCTCTGCCCGCGGGAGGTCTTTCCCCAAGCGCGCCTCGGACTTTTTCCGGTTTTCCGAGGTAAGTTCGCGGCTGATTTCCAGCAGCTTCTTGTCGGGTACAGAAATGGCCACCGTGTGTTCCCTAATGCGGTCGCGCACCACATTGTAAAGTTCCTGAAAAACAGTGGTGGATGTGCATCATGCTATATCATTTTCACTTGGGCTCACAAAAAACAATTGTTGCCAGGTTCATATTTTCGCAATCCAGACAAAAACTTCGCGTCTTGGTCCTATGATGTCAACATACGACAAAAGCACGACCTGGCTCTTATCAAAGATTCACAGCAGGTAGTACTGGCAGGCTGAGTTTCTCCGCGTGGTTCGTAAAAACTTACAACTTACATCAAACGATTCATAGTACCTGCCGGATTTTTTGCTGTTCGGGATAGGGCCCGTCGTCCCAATTTTTTGTCATGGTCATCAACTTCCCTATCATCGTGCGCACCACCATGCGCAGCGTGGACCGAATCAACCCGTTTGGGATCATCCAACGCGGCAACTGGAAATCGGCCTCGAGACCCGCCTTCACCAAAAATCCTTCGACCTCCCCATCGGAGCCCTGCAGCTTCACTGGATAGGCCAGGTACGCAAGCATACGAGCCATCACCTCATGTAGTTGTGGAAAGGAATCTGCAGACTTTCTTAGTTTATCCAGCACTCATTTGCTCCTTCTGTGCCGGGCGAAGAAAATGTAACTCTGCAGTGCCCAGGCGCACTACGTACTCCTCTTCTCCACGGTTTTACTTTATGACGCAAACATGCGTTGTACGTTTTCTGCCTCTACGTGTATCTTGCGACTTTTAAAGCAAAACAAGGACTGATGCTTCACTCCTTCATCTCAACCTGCAAGGGTGGGAGGCTTCAAGAAAGACCAAAACTGTTTAATCATAGTTCTCGCTGTGCCACATAGAATTTTCTTTCGGTTTTTAAGTAGTAAGTACCCTAGTTGGTCCCTTTTTCGGCGGTTCGGGAATTTCGTACCCACGCCAGCTTAGCTGGTCCGGGGAAAACTCGGCGATCAACAAACCCTTCATGCCGTCGGGCAAGCGCGCGCCTGACGTTGTAGCTCTCTTTGTCGCGGACGCAGCTGGGCCGGCAGCAGGTGACTTCTCTGGGTCCTCGTCTAGCCCTTCCTTGGTCAGCATATCGTAACAGAACCGCTGGTGGAAGCATTCGAAGCCTGGGTGAAAGGGTATCGGCATTTTGCACTTGCTCTTCCAGAGCAGGTCTGCGTAACCTTGAAATTCCTTCAAAATCTCGGAATGCTTCAAAAGCGGGGCCCACGAAGACAACAACTCGATTTCCGCCATAAATGTCGCGACCTTCCACAAATCGAGAGGCACCACACCACAATCAACGAAGATCTGGGATAAATTCAAATATGCGATCTATCTATCAGTGTTTCTGTTCACCACTGACTGGCAATCGAGTCCAGAGTCGAATACTGTCATTGAAAGTAATTCGGTTTTTGAGACCACTCTCTGCGCCGAATTCACACACGATTTCTGTGAAAATAAGTGCTCGTATCAGGTATTGTACCTTCATGAACCCGTCTGGGAAGATTTTCAGGCGCAAGTCGAAAACGATTCCTTCGTATTCGTACACAAAGGCGAGGTGGTCTGCGGCGGTGTCTTCGTCGAAAATCAGCGAAATACACTGCTGCAGCTTTTGAATGCCAAACGGCAAGGATTTGAGCCGCGCACCCCCGATTCGTTTCTGCAGCAACCGTTTTCGCGCTTGGCGACGAGGACCTCTTGCTCCTTTCTCCGAGACAGGTTTTGAAGCCAGGCTTTCCCCATCGGGTTGGTCCTGCACCTGCTCGGAAGATTTTTTTCCTGCAACGTTGGCCTCTCCTGGCTGCTCTTTTTCAGTGCTACTTGTAGCGTGGTTTTCCGCTGGCTTCATCCCTACCACGACTTCCGGCGTCTCTGCGACTCCACACTCCTCATTCGGTGCTCTGGGATTTTCTGGCGGCTCTTTATTGTCGTTTGCTGGGTCTTCGACGGCAAGGAATTTCGCTATGCGCGCATGAGCCTCGGGCAAGCGGAGATAGGACAAGAGATGATCTATCCGAGCCACCTCCGCCTCGTCCTCCTTGGCAGCGATTTTCGCAGCATCGTGCAGCGCCGGCGCCGGGCTGGTACTCTTATAATTTCCCTCCAATTTTCTCCTCTTCTTCGGACTGCCGGTGGCGGAAGTTGCTGCATCTTGCAGCTCTGTCAATCGCGGCTCCGTTGGACGCTGTTCGGAATCCGTTGCGCTGTTTGGATCCTCCTCCGCCCAACTGTCATACCCGCCGTCCTCTGTCGTGGGCGAAGCAGGTGCGGGTTGCTGGGCCTTCTGCGCCGATGCCGCCTTCTTCGCTTTCCGTGAGCAGGCACAGCACGTCACCATGGTCGTGGTGCTGCCACTGGACGCTAGAAGTGTGCGTCGAAGTCCCTCTTCCGCCCCGTGAACAGATTTAGTAATATACAGTATTCAGCAGTAAAAAGACAACGCATCACCCGAAGGCAACTGTCTGAAGATGAAGCCAATGTTTTTATTTCTGAAGAACCAAACGAAGAGAAAAACTACATTTTTTTAGATGTGGTCATAAGGCCGCAAAAAGGACTCACACTCATCTGCTACGCGCCTCTCCGCTCAGCAGAAGCAGTAAATTGCTGAGAAAACACACTCAATAGGAAGACTCCTCTCTCACCAAGGCCGTCTTTCGGGGTTTCCTGTTCCCACCACGATAGTAGTGAAACTGGAAGAAACTACGGCTCTTGCGCTCGCCTCAGCGGGATCGTGCACTGTTTCCCCCGAAAAAAAATGCAGCCCGTTGGCTTTCCTTTTTCTGGTCGTGATGCTTTTCTTTGTAGTACTTTCTGGTAGTGTTCATTTTTTGACTTCTATTTATGCTGGCAGTTTGTGTTTGTATCAAGATTCGAAGGGAATAAACAGCAGTGGAGGGTATAATCGTTTTTCTCATCATGACAAAAAAAAAATCTGAGCTCGAGAGGTCCAAATCGGGCGTCCATGTGAATCAACGCGAGTTTGAAACTCCTTGTACCGAAGGAAGAACCAATCGCAAAGCTCTTGTACGTAAACTGATACAATCGTTGAAAACGTCGGTAGGAACGGGTTTATCATGGTCGGTCAGTGTATTTTCGGGACTTCCTCCTCGAGCATCAAGCTGTTTACCACACGGGGCATGGTTCCGTTCCATTTCTTTAAGAACGGAATGCAGCGGGTGATCCACACCTCCGGTCCGAATCCCAGCTCGGCCAGTTGTTGCAGTTCCCGGCCCCATTTCTTCGCGTACGCTGCGTCTTCCTCTGGGGTGTGCTGGCCGGGGGCTTGCCGCAGCATGTGGAAAATCGTAACGGAATCCAGTGGTTCGGGTTTGTTTGTTTCGCCACTTTCGCCGTTTGCAGCAGCATCTAGCCCACTCCGGCCCTGGCCCCCCTCCCCATTGGCCGGTGTCGTGCTGTCAACCACCATCGGAGTCTGCTCGTCGATGCGCGCGAATGCGTCGGTGCCCGCGTCCCGCCAGTCGGAGGGCAGCCGCGGTAGGTCGGGCGCGGAGACACCCATGCTGTTGCTCTCTTTTGACTGAGTGCGGAGCCGGTGGTCCGAAGACGGGGACAATTTAGAAGCAGGGTCATGCGGCTCGGCTCTTGGTTGTGTGTCAGGTGCAGTACCTTCCTCCGCGGCGTCATTCACAGCTTTGAAAAACAGCTGCTCGCGCCGCCCGCGCAGCCCGAGCTCGAACAACGTCTTGTCCCGGTGGTCGTCATAAGTCAGAACCAGTCGATGCCCCGGCCAGGATTGCACCAGCTGGTGCTTCTGCGCGCACCGGTACGTGTACTCCATTGTGGCGGGTGTGTGGGACAACCAGTGAAACACATCAACGAGCTTGCTTTCCTTGGTCACAGTAGAACAATTCCCGCTCGCCGCAGCCGCGCCACCAGCTGCTCCCGCGGCGGCGGAGGAAGCTCCTGTACTGTTCGATGCCGCGCTTGATGAAGATGCGTTCGCCGCGACGAAGAACGTCCTAGATATGGCTTTCCCGTTCGGCAAGCGCACCTGCACTTCCACTGGTCGCAGATTGCTCGCCGAGATTGAAGCAGAACCTGCGCTCTTCATTAGTTCTTCCATTTCCGCAAGATCTTTTTCTTCAAACTTCCTACGGCGCTCCACCTCTTCGTCGTACATAGCCTTCAGCCGCTCCTCTTTTTGCCGCTTTCGCTCCAGCAGCTTCTGCTCAAATTCGACCTGTTCGGACGGCAGGACGTCGATCTCCATCTCGGTGTTCAGGATCAGCAGTGCGTCGTCCGGTTCGAGCAGCTTCGCTTGCAGGTAGTAGGTATTGTTTTCGTGCCGCACCGGCACCACGTCGTTTTCCGTCAGGCACGTGTGGAACTGCAGCTGTGCCTCCAGCACCGATCGCAAATCGATGTTGACCACCTGAGGACCTACCAACTCTCCACTGTTTGCGCTAGTACTTTCCGCTTGCTGGAAGAACCCGGCCCCTTTCGGCTGAAAGGTGCAGCGGCACCGGTTGTAGCGCGAGAGCTGCTTGTACCTAATATTCACCCGCTCCGGCTTTATGTTTCCGCACTGCGCCATCAGGGAAAACAACACCTTCGGCCCGAAACGCACCGTGTTTTCGTCGGCGGTAAATTCCGCGACGCCACAGTGCGTGGTCGCTATAACTGTAGTTGATGTTGATGTCGCGCCGCTCGTTCCCGCCACATCACCTGCTGCACCAGTGGTGACCTGCTCTATAATCACCGGCTCTGCTGCTGAGGCCGACGACACGGTGACTTCGAACGTGAGCACCGAGCCGCGCATGTTTTGGCCCTCGAACTGCTCGAAGACCCGGTGGTTGTTCAGTTCTTGAAACACGGAGGGCGGAAGCACCAGTTTGTCGTCCGTTCGGCTGTCGGGGATGACGTGCAAGCCCTGCCGGAGAATCTTCACGCCGCCCGTTTCGAAGATCTCCGCGTCCCGTCGCTCCTCTAGGCGTCGCAGCTCCCGCGCCTTCTCTAGTTCGCGGTCGTCCCGCTCGCGCTGCAGCTCCGCGCTCTTCGCCGCCTGTTGCTGCTGCTCCAAAAGCCGTCGCTTCGCCTCCTTGCGCCGGGCCTCCGCCTGGCGCTTCTGCTTGTCCGCCGCCATGTCAAACATGATAAACGGAAATACGCAGGAGCAGCTTTCACCGTTGGTTTTTATAAATTTATTTTGGCCTTCAACAAAAAATGTTGACACTATGCCTACTCTTTCTACTTGACTGCTGTTGTAGACACATTTCTACGCTGAAGCAGCGGACTCTCAGGCAGAAATCGGGGGAGGAGGTCGAGACGTCGACTTGATTATCATTATGCTTCACAAGAAAAAGGAAACGTCATAAATTAATGGGGTCCTGGGCAAAAAAGGTACTTAGCAATCCACCGTAGAAATTTGCTCAGTTTGCTATCACGTCTGCCATCTCAACATGGTAAACGCTGATCCTGTTCTTCTTTATGATCGATCCCCAACAATAGTATGGCGTTCTTTTGCGTGCCAAACAGAAGCAGAAGAACAAGAGTATCCCTTTGTTGAATCAAAATCTTCCTGATTTCTTGCTGTACTAATGCGACTGTGTTGCACCAGACACTCGCGCTTCTCAATTGCAATGAACACTCGTACATGCAACGGATTTTCCTCTGACTTTCTCGGTGGTAGATGAAATGCTGTGCCCTTGTAAAACTTCGGAAATTTCAAATCAGTCGAAGAGACAGGAGATCTTGCTATCCCGGAACGCTTTTGAGGTCTCTATTTCTAGTGGTCTTCAAAATATTTTCGCACAAGTAGTCTACCAAAAATTCTTTATCTGCTTCCAATGGCTTGATGCGAGTTACGAAAACGACATTTTCGAAGGAGCTGCTGTTTTCGGCGTGCTCGTGGTCGTTGCTTGCTTTTACTACATGCTCGCTTTCATTTACAACCTGTTGCAGCTTCGTCTCAAACTTCCGCGCGTCCTCGTTCATGCCCCAGAGAAGATTTTCTTCCGTAATCTTCCGCGGCTTGAGCGTGCGCTCGGTTAACCGAGCCGCTTGCTGTTCTGGATTGTCGAAAAAGCTGACAATGTAGTGGAACTCAAGAGGAACGCTCGACCCACTCTCCGCGTGACATGCACTTCGGCAGCTGTTGTAGCTTCCACCGCGCTTGCGCTTGTCCTTGTGTTTCTCTTTGGGCTCGTCAACAAATAAACTTTCTCTCAGGGGAGCCGGCGACCACCAGGAGTTCGTGCTCATTAGCCCAAACATCCCTTCGTAGAAAATGAAATCACAGTCGTACGTCTCAGATAGAAGTAGGCTTCTTACCACAAAAAGTTGATCTTTTTTGCGGGCTATCTTGTCGAAGCTAGTCCAAGTATCTTTTTTTGTGAAAAAGTTCTGCTGCTTCTGTCCGACGATAGCGACCCTTAGCTTGCTGCTCACCGGACGCGTGGAACCTCCACCCTCCTTCACAGGGCCGGGTCCAAACCCCAAAACACTTCCGCCGTCTTGAGTCAGTTCGAGCGTGTAGATCGAGGCGGGAGCATGCACAAGCGGAGACTTCTTTTTCCTCAATTTCTCTGGAGCGGGCGAGGTCAACGAACCCGCGGCACCAGAAGACGCATGCTTCGTAGCCATCTTCTGCTTGGATTTCATCTCGCTCTTGGCAGTACGTTTCCCTTTTTTCATCATAGAAGACACTTTCGATGCAGTTCTTTTAGTCGAGGGCCCAGTCGAAGTCGTACTACGTCCGAGTATGACTGTGTCTTTGCCTCTTATTTTCTTCGATGTCGGGCGGGACTTCCTGTCCGCACCACAGACGATATGATCCACCGTCGGAGACCCTCGGGAAGACAATCCAGCCACCGACCCCTTCGGTGTACACTCGCCCCCACTGGTCAGCGACGAAGTACTTTTCACAGTCTTCATCTTGAACGAGCCTGCCTTTCGTACGTTTTTTCTTGTACTTTTCGGCCCTTCCACCTTCACCGCCTTGGTAGTCTGATGTCCTGGTGATATTTTTGATGCACCCACACGCATTTGCTTTTGCTTCATCTTGCTCTTAGATCCAGCGACTTTCATCGTCTTTGGTGAACAATTTGAAGCCATTTTCTTCTCGTTGGGATTTTTTTTTTCTCGCTGCACCCCCGCATTCTTGATGACGGGAATCGGATCAACATCCTGTGGAAGCTCGATGTGAACTTTCTTGGCGCTGCTGACCGTAAAGCGCCCTCCCGTCGCGTGCTCTACCAGCTCCGGACGCTCCAGGAAATCCACGAGAAAACGCATCCGCGTCGACTTCCCAGCCGCAGATCCACCGCACACGTGCACGAAGCCCTTGCGGCGCTCGTATTCATGCTTTTTACGTTTCCCGGTCGTTGCTACCGATGGCAAAAGCAAATGCCTAGGTGTCACTACATCTGTGCTTCTTGTTGTACTACCGTGACTCTTCTCCAGGCAAACCGCAGCCACCGGACGAGATGACGGTGGCGGAGAACTGGCCACGGTCGCGTCAGCTTCGTCCCCTTCAGATGCATTTTCCAGCGCGGATCGGGGAAAGGCAGCGCTCTTGTCGTTGTTTATGTTTGTAGCACCAAATTTGAGTTTTTGCGAAATCGTACTGCGTTTGCTCTTGAGTTCAGACGACCATGGAAGAAGTACTTCATCTGAGGTTAGTATTTGCGTTGTCAACGTACTGGTATTTACATCAAGCATTTTGGCAGTATCAAATACATCAGCCGGGGCTATGTTATTGAAGGAACGCGGGGATAACTGCACATGAGTAGTACATGTACACCAAAACGAAAAGGTAGTCAGAATGTACTGCTTCCATAACAGGCTCAGGCCTAGCAGTGATAGATAGATAAATTTGTCCGTCTTGTTCGGTTGCCCGTGTACAGATGCTGCTCTTACCGACACTGTGATTAACCGAGGGGAGACACCGAGGAGGACAAGGAATCAATGCACCGACTCACATTAATTTGAATTTCGTCGTGCTTCTGGCATTTTCAACGAAAACATTTTGCGGAGGGCAGCAAAGTGCCAAGTCGGACATTGAAGGACGGCGGAAAGCAACGTGTGGTCCGCGTCTTCGTGGTCATCGACTCAGTATTTCTTCGTAATTCTGTGTACTTAGTGTCATTTGGCAGGCAAATATCAGTTGAGAATTCTGTCGCCCGTGATGATGATGAACGGTCGGGAGGAATCATCAGTATTCAAACTACAAATACAGTGTTCGTGTTGTATTCTCAGAATGATGTAGACCTGCACTTCCAATTCCAAAAAGAAGCAGTTCGGTCAAATGTGAGAAGTTCCAATTTCGTTCTGAAATACGCATCACTCTCCCCAGAATTGCTATGCGGTCTGCTCCTTTGTAGCTATATTCTCGTTTTTTTCCTGTTCTGGGACAGTAGCCAGATTGAGCTTTGCCTGTGTTGCTGAAGCCGCATGTCGTGACGCATCCTGTTGATCCCCACTAACGCAAACGTTGGCTCCTCCGTCAGGAGCAGCGTCACTCTCATCATGCACGACCGCAGAAATCGGACCTCCTTCGCGTGCGCCCTCCCCCTCGGCCTGCTCCTGCGCTGCATGATGTTCGGGCTTCCCGTACGACCCCATCCCTCCGTGCTGGTCGTATTGACCCCGGCCCGCGCCCCCGTTACCCCCCGGTGGGACACCAGCTCCATATCCCTTGTAGGACCGATGTTGCTGCTGGTAGCCATAGCCGTGGTAAGGCGCTCCATACCCCATCTTCCCACCGTGGGGAAAGTGCTGCGGATGGTGATACCCAGCTTGCATCCCACCGTAGAACCAACCCGGGCCTCCGTGGTAGTGATCATAGTGATGCGGGTAGTGCGGACCGCTCCCTGCATGGTGATAGTAGCCGCCACCCCCACCTCCGTACGAGCCCATTTTTCCGCCGCTTTGGCCGTTATATCCATACCAGGACCCGCCGGGACCGTAACCGTAACTGTTTCCCTTGCCGCCGTTGCGCTGCCCGTACTGGCTTTGGCTTGCGGCAGTAGTAGAGGTTTCTTGCTGCTGCGCTGCCTGCTCCGTCGGTGCACTGTTTCCCAACTCCCCCACAGGAGCCTCAATCGACGACTGCCGCTGTTGCTCTGCTGCTGGTGCACTGTTCTCTGCGGCGCTTCCCGCTGAAGATTCTGCTGAAATCTGCTCCGCATCGTCGCCCGCATTGCTGGCGCGCGCTTCGTCCGAGCACGGCGAGGGGGGCTTCAGGATGCCTTTTTTTATAGGTGGAACGCCACACGCATTCAGGGTGGTGGACTCTCCTGTGTTCCCTAGAGGACCTCCGGAAAAATCTGCGTCGGCGCAAGACCTGCTCGTCCCCAAGTCGATTTGCGTCCTGGACGAAGCACCACGACTCGAGTCTGAGAGAGACAGAAATGTGTCAGAGGACACACACAGTCCTTCCGACCCGATTTGCGACAAAGACGAAATTGCGGATCCAGAGTTCTCTTTTGCTGCAGGCGGCTCCGTGACTTCAGCTGGGTTGCGGTCCTGGCCCTGGGCGGGCGCCGAGCTTCTGGTAGTAGAACCCGGCCCCTGATCATGGTCCCCATCATGCCGAACGTGATGCGTCTCCCCAAACGCCGTGCCGCACAAATGGGAGGCGGCCTGTTCTACTGGATGCCCGTTGTCACAACTTTCTCTCTCGACCTGCTTTTGTGAAGAAGGTACGCCGACACCCACATGCAGCTCCTCATCTTCGATCGCGAAGTGCACTTTTTTGATGCCGAGCTTGTTCTGGTCCGTACTGCTGGACTCCAGGGCCGAACTGATGTCTAAAGACGAGTTGTCTCCGCCGTGCCGTGGGTCGAACCTGTCCGGGCTCGATGTCAGGTGCGATATGTGGCTCAGGCCTGGACTCGAGTTCAAACTCATGCTCATTTTGTTGCTGCTCAACGGATCGTTACGTGAGGTGGCTCCACCGGTGGCTGATACCAGCTCGCAATCATGAGCATCTGCTTCGCAGCCCTCTTCATCTGGAGTTATGCCCGCACGACCCGGCTGCGCGTGTTCATGCGCCAGGCTTTCAAAGTCGGACGCTCCCGTTTTGCGCAAAGGAGGTTTGTTCGCGCCCTGATTTGCAACTCCCGCACTCGTGCCCCCGCCCTCTGCATTGACTTCGAGGGCGATCTTGTATTCTTCGTTTTCAGCAAGTAGATGGGGTCTGCCAACATCTTCTCGCTGCTCGGCGGAAGAGAGCTGCGCTTGTCCCTCTGCTCCATTCTGCTCGGCGTAGTCTGCCTGCGAGCGCTGCTGGTCCGGCTGCAAAGTTGCCGAGGACGGCGCTGCGGCACCTTGCTGCGAAACATTATCCGCCCCTATCGGCCTGTTACTGTGAGAACCACCCTGCTCGGCAGCAGGATTGCCGCCCGGAGTGTTACGAGGACGAGCGTTGTTCCAGTAGTGCGCCCCGTGCAGATGATCCCAACAAGACGGGTCCCCGCCCCACCCGGCTCCCGGCGCAGCACCCCACGGGCCCGCTGGGCCTCCCCAATACGAACCATACCCTCCGATGCCACGTGGGCACGCCCAGTAAGAACCGCTATTGACATCTCCTGCACGCGAGACGGCGGACGAATTTCCCCACTGCGCGGATGTTGAAGAAGCCGCACTCATCGACCCGTGCGAGCGATTGCCTTGACGCGCGTCTGCAGGTCCTGAATCGACCACGGCCGCTCCTTGCGTCTGGTGTACTGGTTTGCTGCTCGACGTGCCGCTATCGGTCCCAGCAGTGCGAAGCTGCGGGACGACACCTAGAAAGAATGTTTGTAAGTACTTACAACGTTCCAGCGCGAAACCGAAAGTTGTAAAGAGCATGAGCATCCAACCTCTTCGAACGATAAAACTTTCATGTTGAATCTAGAACTACAGTGAGAGAAGCGAACAAAACGTCGAAATATAAAATGCCACAGAATCATACCAGCAGCGGCAGAATTGACATTCGTCTCCATGGCAGCAGGAGCTGTACTATGTTTGCCAATTTCCACCGACTCCGCTTGTCGATTGGTGCGACTCTTCACCAGTGCGGCCTTTCGCTGGTCAATCAGGTCACAAAACGCGCGGCGCAAGTCGTCGATCCCCTTCCAATACCAAAACGACGCCTCCGATTCCTCCTCCTCCTCGGGCATGAGTGTCCGCAGACGCAAAACCGTTTGTTTCACGGTATCCGAAACCTTTTCCACCGCCTGTTGGTCGTTACAAGAATTTGGAACGATTTTATCTTGCACCGGAACTACCTCATCGCCTTTGCACTCCAAGTCGCGGCATCCGTTAGCGTTTCTCAGCATCGAGCCGTCCTCGTTGAAGCCTCCAGATTCCGTGCCGTTGTCGTCTGCAGACGAAGATTCTTTTGGATGGCCTCCAGTGCTGTCGAGAGGCTCGACGTCGGTGCTTGCCGGCGCACCAGCATCCTCCGCTACGACAATCGGTGGGGTTCTTTCCCGTCGCTCTGCATCTGCATCGCTTGGACGAGGCGGAGCCGCTGGCCTTTCGCTCCTAACTGTCAAATTGAAGATTCCCGGGCTCTGCATTGTTTTTGTTCCTCTCTCGTCGTCGTCCCCCTCATCTAGTATTACCAGTTCGTCTAACGGATCGACGTCATACGAGCCCCACTCCAGCCCGTCCTTCGCGCTCAGGTCTTTCATGGCGACAGTCATCAGGTCAAACAAGCTCTTGTCGTTCTCCAAGAGCCGTGACACCACGTCCAGCACCGGTGGGGGCGGCGGGGCGGGGGCTGCGACCACGACCGGTTGTGCTGGATACAATTCTGCGGTCTGTGTCCCCTGTGTAGTCACGTGCTGCTGTTCTCCGGCAGTAGTGGAACTAGCAAAGGTTGTACTAGTCGCCGCAAACGCGGCAGCTGCTCCAACCGGCCGGTCGTCGTCCTCTGGGCAGGCTAGAGCACCGTCACTGCCGTAGCTTCTCGTCGAGAAAAACTTCTGCGCAAGAGAGGTACTAGAGCTCATCGCCGACGCAGCACCTGCCTTATTCATGAGCGTAGTTCCGCTACTGCTGCGCGCTGAGGATGATGAACTCCCTGCAGTCAGTAGGGAACAGGAAGCCGTCTTGTGCAGACCACCAACTACCCTGGCTGAAGCTTTAGAAGAAACCGTGCCACCGGCGAGCATGTGAATGTTGCTGGCGTCCACAACAACTTCCTCTTCTTCCTCGTCGTCCATGGCCGTTTGCTGGTGGAATTCCGACAGCCACGCCGGCGAGCGCCTCGTCGTCGACACCGTCGCGGCGCTGCTGGACCTTATCCAGGAAAAAACACCCACCCACATCCAGTCTGTCATGCAAAACATGGATGAGGATGTATCAAATTGATTCTGTGTTTGTCATACCAAAAAGTGGATGGGAGTGGTTAATTTTCAGGGGATAGACCGGCTCGTTGTCGTACAGGAGCCACTTTGGTTGTTTTTCCTGGTGCTGTTGCCGCCCTCCTCCAGGGATACGTCTTCGGGCAAGCCGGCCCCGGTGTCGCTGGCCGTCGTGCGCGACGCGTGCTCCTCGTCCACGCTCGTGTCGACCTGGTTGTTCGCTGTCATCGCGCCATCGGAGCGCGGCGGCACGGCGCCCTGTTTTACGAGCGTCTCGTGGTTCTTCCGGTTGTTCTCAACTAACTCCTCGGTGTTAATATCATCCTGTTCGTACCAAGTGGATGGTCCTAGTGTCGTGTATTTCTCGTCCTTGCTTCCCTGTTCTTGTGCGACGTCGACAGACAAGTTGACATCACAAGGCTCCACGACCTGCTGCTGCATGGGTGAAGGCCTGGCTGCCTCTCCGACGACACCCTCGTCACCGCGCCCACTATTCGCAACTTCGAGGTCCACGCCCAGGTCCGGCAATAATTTTTCCTGCTCGAGGACGAAGTCGCTACCAAACAAATCCATCGCTCCAGTTCTCGACGAGCTGGCTCCGGCCTCCTTGTTTGATGTCATCTGCCAGCAACAATTTCCACCCCCAACGACCACACCGTCTTCTTTCTCCCCCGGCGCTTGGCTCTCGGCGAGCACCGTGGCTTCTGGCGCGCCCCAACCGTCAGCGAACACGGAGAGTTGCGGCGACGCGAGCTCCTGCTCGTTGACTCCCGTCTCCTCGTCTGTGAAGTGGTATAGCCTGCTTGAAGACGTCGCGACCCCCGACGCTTGGTTGTTTAAACCACCTGCGTAATTCATCACCCCCGCGCCCGCGCCGAAATCATCCGTGTATCCCCTCGTCGAGATCCTCGTTCGGTCCTCCCTGGTCAGACTGCAGGTCTGCTCCGTCTCCGAGCGGAACAAGCGGTCGGAGTCGTTCGGCTTCGGGGCGTGGCAAAGATCATCCATGATTTTTTCATGCTCCGCGCTTTTGTAGTTCTTTTGACCGGTCGCGGTCGTGAAGATATCGGCCCTGGTGCTTTTCCGTGGCGTCTGCGGCGCCGAAGAGAATGACCACGCGCTGGGTCTCGTTTGCTGTTCGTGCGTCGATTGGGGCAGTGATTCTTGCGCAGGGAGGTCCCTTTTTGTTGGAGGACGAAGCCTATCATCTTCTGTTGACAAAGAAGACACTGGGAAACCATAGATGTGGTGATCGACAAGCACTTCAGCGGAGATGCCCGTCCCAGCCCGGCTCCGAATCTTGGTCATAACGTACGAGTCTGCATCTTCATGATAGTTGTTCTTCGCTTCGTTCATTTCGTCTTCCGCTCCTGCTAATGGTATTGCATTTCCGGTGGTGGGCTTTCTCAATGAAGCAGGCCCAAGTTGTTCCTCTTCCCTGGTCGCAGTCCCGGCTGGAGGATCATAGTCTTCAAATCCGCATGAATTTTTCTTCCCTGTCGTGTCCTGCTGCTGCGAAAGTGAAGCCCCAGTAGTTCTCCCTTTCAAGCTCAACGACGACCGCCGCAGCTGCTGCAGGGACTTTCGCGCCTCGGTGCGTAGCATCGAGTTTTCTTTGCGCCAGCGCTCCCCGACACTGGGTGTAGCTGCAGGAGAAATTTCGAACTCCCCACTGCTGTTTTGCGCGAGTGAGCCAAAATGGAAACAATCGGGTGGAGTCGAACGAACTGGGACTTCTGTTGGAGCGGGATGATTATGACCATCGTGTTCGTGAGTAGCAGAGCAGTCATTTTCATCTTCACATCTGTCGTTCAGAGCAGCGGCTTCCTGTCTAGCGGCTCCGAGGACTTCTTCGTTTGCTTCATCACCGCACGACGGATTGGGTTCTTGAACAATAGGCACGACTCTACCAGCTGCAGCTAAGCCTTGCCGCTCCGCTACGTCTGGTTCCTCAACGTCCTTGCGCATTTGTCGCATTTTCAATGCGAGGAGCATCGGCGGTCCTGGGGTTACCGAGTTCTGGTGCTCGCTGTCAACATTGTCATTCTTGGTTTTATTTTCCTCGTCGTTAGCTGAGGCCCTGCTGCCCGACTGGTCATCTTCTTTGCTGCAGGTTCTCTCCTCGCCGTGTGGTCCTTTCGCCGTATCTATTTCCCCAACCAGGGTTCTAGCCTTCGGCGTGAGGGCATAATTGGAGATGCTGCAGGACGGGAGCACCTCCTCGACAATCAAAGAAAAGGAAGCGTTGTGCCCACTGCTCGGCCCGCTACCGAGGCTGATCTTGCGGAGATCTTCACTGGACGCATCCTCCTCGTCCTTCCGCTTTATTTCTTTTTTGTCAGTTGCTGTAATGTCCCCACTCCGACGCTGCCACTCGCTCGTCCCGTCACCAGTTTTATTTTCTCTGCTGTTAGATGCCGATCGTGCACGCGCCGATGCCGTTCCCCTACTTGATGCACTCCTGTTGCTTCCAGTGCTCAAGAATCCCGCTGCCAACCGAAGGTCTCGCATCTTTTTCTGTTCGTGGCCCAGTTCGTCACCGGAGCTCGCCTCGTCAAAGCGCTGCAGCAGATCCTCTGCGGTGTTGCGGTGGTACACAATTTTGTCGTTGACGCACAGCGCCACATTCAAGTCTTGCTCCGCCTTCAGCTCGGGCACCACAGCGGCCAGCGTGTGCTTGACGTCTTCCATCGTGGTAGGCGTAGTGGTTGGCGTGGCGTGCGAGGAGGTTCCGCCGGCCGAAGTGTTGCGGAGCAGCGAAGGCCGCCGGTTCGAATGTTGGACAAGAATCGGCTGCAAATTCATCGGCAGTCCCGAACCTGCAGTTCCGAGCCCCGCAAATAAAGCTGTTGGGGTACTGTTGGTGTTGTGTCCGGCTCCGGCTACTGCAGCTCCATAAGACACCAACTCCGGCTGACCGACCGCAAGTGGCGAGCTTCTGCCGCGGCTGCGACAAGACGACCGCACGCTGAGCGCGTTGCGGTCCGTCTGATCCAAATGAAACGAATTGGAGTTGATGCTGCAGGACTTCGCCAGCTCGACTAATGGCGAAATATCCATCGCCACCGCACTCCGCCCGTACTGCTCCTGCAGGAAGGTGAGCGGCTCTTCATTACTGTCGCACAACGCATCGCCGGGGTTAAGGAGGCGATCGCCAGAAACAGGTGGGGCAGTATTGCCGTCCTCGCGATTGTCCTCGGCACTAGAAATCAGGACCTCTTCGAACCTAGTGCAGTTGAAGTAAGACAAGTGAATCGGAAATGAACTGAAAGAATTTCCTTGCGCTTGTTCTTGTGCTAAATCAATTATACTTTCGTTTTATGTTTCGCCCGACAAAAAGCCGTTGGCCCAGAATCAAAAAAAAACTATCCGTACGTCCGCGTGTCGCAACATTCCTCTTCATCGTTCGCCGACTCGCCCGAGCACGACGCTGGTGGGCGATAGTAAAAATCTGCAGTCGTATAATTCTCATTCTGGTTTACCCAATGTTCCCCAACATGTTCCCGTTCGTCGACATCGTCAGGCAGCGACGCAAGCAAGTCCTGCTCTTGTTCTGAGCGACTTTGTTTCTCCAGTCGAAGTTCTTCGCGACCGTTCTCGGCTGTGCAACAAACTGTGGGCTCGTCCTCGTTCACTAAGGCCTCTGCTGTTTCCAGAACATCAGCCAAAATTTCGGACCCGGAACCTTCGGAGACGACAAGATTTTTCTCCCCTACACTTTCGTGTTCGTATTCTTGCGTATTGAGTTCAGTAGTTGTATTTGGCATTCCAACTGCTTCTTCCTCGTCCGGAAAGCCGTCGTGTCGAAGAGCATCTTCTACTGTGCAAATTTCTTCGTGATCGACAGCTGCCGTGGGACACCGCTTGAATGGAGCAATAGGCTCAAGCTCCGCCGGATCTGTCGGCGTTTTCAGTGCCAGTGCGAGTGCAGCACCTGCCGTAGTTGTTATTCCATCTAACAGTTCCTGCTCCGGTTCAGTTGCTTGGCTTTCGTCCTGTGGCGGGGACGAATTACTCAATAGATTTTTCGCCGCGAGCGAATGATCCGAAACAAGATCAGTTCCTTGCTCCGTGGGGGTTTCGAGCAAGATGGGCTCGCTAACTTGTTTTTCCGTGTCAACTTCTTGAGATTCTCCTTCTATTGCCGCAACAATGCCCGCCACGTGCACTTGTTCCCCGGTCTGCCCTTCCAACGGAAATGAGCTTCCCTGGGTCATAAAGGAGTAACTCGGCTGTGACAGATTGGCCAGCATCGCGGAACAAGACAACGAGGAACTATCCAGCGAAGCCGTGCTGTTTTGCTGCTGCAGTACCGCAATGGTACCAGGTGAAGCAGATTGCAATGCCAAAACCTGCATCTGTGCTGCCGAAGGACTCGCCACTTGCTGATTTTTCATCTGCAACGCGATTTCGTCCGGAGCAGCTCCTGCTGCGGCCGCAAGCTGATGCTGATGCTGCTGGATACCGAGCAACTCTACTGCGTTTAGCGTCGGCTGCCCGACGTAAGAGCAACTCATCTGGTCAACACCAAGCGCCCAAGGCTGCTGCGCGCTACACGAACCAGCTTGGTCCATCAACGCAACAGCTGCCGGATTCGCAACGTAATTGTGTTGTTGTCTGTAATTGCTCAAAAGCATCTTTTTCATGCGGTGCTGCTGGTAGTGCCGATGCCACGAAGCCGTACTGGTTCCGTATTGCTGGGAATTGTATTGTGCAGAGCTCGCATTCCCACCAGACGAGCCGCCGTAGTGCGTCTGGCCATAGTAGTTCATCTTTTTTCGCATCACGTCACGACACTTCTTGGGCGCCAAACGCAAATGTCGATCCAGGAACCGCGCTAGGCAGTCGTAGTCGCAGTATTCCAGCTCATGAATGAGAGCGTTATCCCGCACGAACGCAAACAAGTGGTCGCTGGCGTACAGCTCTCGGTAAATGAACCTTGTCACACGGTGGTTGCACGAAGAAATCTGTAACGTCCCAATCTGCACTTGTTGTGGCCCACCCAGAGAACAACCTCCTGCACCTGTCCCAGCCCCGTAGCCGTGCTGGTCTGCCTCGTAATCGTAGTAGGTATCGGCGTCGTAATAGGAACTGAGCTTACTGTTGTGCCCACCCCGCTTGCTGTTTTCGGAATAAATGCCGCCCATTTTTTCGTGCTTTATTTCCGTGTTGAACAGGGGTATGTCCGTCGCATCCTATCATATGTAAAAACGTCCGCCCCAACCCATAGTCAAGTTGGGAACTTAGCAACACAAATCCAGAACTTTTGGGAGCCACGCATGACAAGTTGCAGTCCGTAGTGTGGTGCATGTTAGCAAGGACAACGGCATCACATCAAATTCATCTGCTTATCCTCTTTGCAGCATTACAAATTCCAAAGCACGATTGGCAATGCCTCTCATGGAGATGCGCATTACAAATCTTCCTGCAGTCGCAATTTTGCATGACAACTCTGGGGTGGGGACGTTTTTACACAGGATACATCCTCGAAGAAACTCGCCCCCGACAGGTCCCACCAGTGAAAGCCGTTTTCGAACTCCTCGTGGTCTCCGCCAGACGGAACGTAGCCGGAACTGACGACCTGCTCATACCCGTACCGCTTCATAGCCTTGTACGCCTTGTCTTCCAACTCGGCCTTGCGCAAGCACGTTTCCACCAAGGGGCCACCGATGCTCATCGCCGAAGCAAGTAGGGTCGAACCAACGAAGGAACCAACCAACGGATTTTTGGAAGGAACTGCAGCCTGATGGTGCTCGACGTCGAGGCGATTGTATGTTCCTTCGCCGGGCTGGCCCGGTAATAAATCCGGATTTTTACCAGACGCTGAATCAAGACCCTGCTCGCCAGCGTCTGTTTCTAATGAACGATGCTGATCCCCGTTGCCACCAGTTGGTGCCACCCTACTCTCGGCAGCGGTAACACCATCATCGACCGGAGACGTTCCTTCGAAGTGCGCCTGGTCCTCTGGCGGTACTGCGGGCATGTATTTTCGCTTTTGCTCCTGGTAGAAATCATAGAACGTCGTCACCGGTTGACCCTGGTAAGTGATCGATTCCGTGTCTCCGGTTTGGAGCAGTTGCGTGGAGCAGAAATCCTTGATAAACAGCTCCTTCGCAGCGTGATTGATATACGTGTAGGAGCCGCGAGAAGGTTGCGGATGCGCCGGAGCTCCGAGATGGTGGTGGGCGGCAGGGTGGTGCGCAGCTGCAACATTCGCTGCAACACTGTTATACGCTGCCGAAGGACAGTTATTGTAAAAGCTGCTCGTGCTTCCCACAACCCCGTAGTGGTGCTGGGATCCATTCAGCGCTGCTGTCGCGCCAGGACCGGAGCCTGGGGGGCCTCCCCGGGCTGCACTGCCGGCGCACGAAGCGCCTGCCTGCAACCCGTGGAGAGCGGCCGCACTCATGGCGCCTCTACCTGCAGCAGCGGCAACACCGACACCGTAAGCGTAGTACCCGCTTGCCGCGGCGGCTGCGGACATAGCTCGCGAGGAACTGGCACCAGCCCCCGCCCCGCCGAGCGACGTACTACAACTTCCCTTAATGTTCACATTGTTGCACTTGGTCCCTGCTGCTTGCAGTGCGCTCAAGCTTTTCTCCGGATGTCGGCTCACGTAGGTCACGGAACCGTCCGCGTTTGTGGCGAAAAATGTTTCGGGCTTGCTCTTCGCGACACCTGTCGTCGCCTTCTCTTTCTCGGTTTTACCTCCTTGTTTTCGCTTTTTACTGGTCTCTACTATTGGATCAGCATGCAAGGAAGATATCGTCGACGAAGAAGAGCGACGGTTTCCGGACTCAAGTTGTAGGTTCGGCGCATCTTCATGTTCTTCGTTGCCGTTCGCATCAACACCTGGAAGAACGTCAGCGGGTACCTTGCCTGCAGCGCATGCTTGGTCCAATTCTTGACCAGAAACAACATCATGCTCCGACGGCTGTAGCTGCACGTCAAGGAGATCATGATCCGCTGACTCGGCGTGAAGCGGTGACGCGAGATCCAAATCGTCGGAGTAAACTTCCTCGTCGGTGCCGTCCACTTGAGAAGAACCCTTCGGACCATCCACCCCGAACAGCGCCTCTGCCGCAAAACGAGCGTCGCTTTCATCGTTGTCATCTTCTCCGAAACTACCTTGTACGTGGTCGATATTTCTTGAAGGAGCGCCACTGCTTGCATTCCCCTCCCTGTCGAGGACAGAAGTTGAGCTCAAAAATTCTGGACCTTCTTTCGTCGATGTTTTGTCTCCAGCTTCGCTCCTCTCGTTGTCTGTTTCTTGCCCTGTCCCGCACTGAGGGACAGTTTCGTCACCATTAGAGCCCGGCTCCATCTCCGCAACCGGAGCAAAATCGTCTTCGCATTGCGAGGTAGAAGATGATGCGCAACAAACTTCGTCGATCTTTTCTAGGGTAAGCTCCGCTTCCTTCTCGTCTGTCGGTTCGACCGCCGTTTTGGGGCCGTTTTCAGGCATCAAAATCGGCACGTCATCGCGTTCTTTCTCATCACTCGACGACGCAACAGGTTCGCCCTGCTCGTCTTCCTTTTTGGCTGCGCCAGCGGCATCGGAACTCGAGGTAGTTTTGTTCTTCTTTTTCTCTTCCGGAAATTTGATGCGGTTCATGTCGATGCTAATGCACTGCTTGTTCAAGGCGGCCTCTTTTTTCCGCATCAAAAGATTTCCGTAGTTTGCGACGAGTTGCGACTGGTGATGCTGAAGCGCCTGTTGTTGGGACACGCTCGCTGCTGGAACAGCAGCAGGAGCTCCAGCTCTTTTCTCCGCCATACCCTGCGTCGCCGCCCCGACACTGGACGGCTCCTTGCTCGCGTGGGCCTGTGATTGCGTGCTCGCTACGAGAGAAGCAGAACCTGCTCCAGTGGAGGAAGAACTTCCAGCCGCAAGAAGTCCCGCGCGGCCCCGCAGCTTCTTTCTGCCCGCGCCGCCCCCGCCGGCCTGTAGGGCGGACGCACCGCTTCCAGGAATGAGAGCAGTAGTACAACTGGAACTTTCTTTATTTCCAGCAGTAGACACAGATGTTTTTTTTTCATTGTTTTTCTCCGTCACAACCTCTCCAAGAGAAGATGAAGGAACCGCTGCTGTCGCTGCATCGTCGTTTGCAACTACAGAAGTAGAGCCCTTTTCAAAAGAAGACGATCCTCCCTCTGCACTAGCAGTCCGTTTCTGCTTCCGCGTGGATCCCCTTGTCGTCGGATCCTTTTCCCCCTTTGCGTCCTTGTCCTGCCCGTACTGGTTCACGCCCCGCTCCGACACCGTCGTCGCCAACATCAAACTGCGCTTTTTCATGATGTCCAAGCCCTTCTCGAACTCTGGTGAGGGGTTCGTATCCGGGTTCTCCAGCCACACGCGGCACTTGCCGCCGAAGGTTTTGTTGAAGTTCAGCTCCCGGATGGTGCATTCCGCCATCTTGCGACTGCTGAATCGCACGACCGCGCAGTCCCGCACGATCGCCACGTCGACGACACGGGCGTAGGTGCTCAGCAGCTCCTTCAGCTGGATGCACTGCTGGAGCGAGGAATTTTGAAACATCGACGCGTTCGCGTCGACGCGCCTCAGTTCCTCCGGCACCGGACGGATAAAACCGAATGGCTTCGGCAAATACGAGGCGTTTTTCTCGACAGCTCCGCTCGCATCCTCCAACTCGTCCTCCTGGAGCAGCTCGAAGCGGCGCTGGCTGCTCTGCTCGTGCACCAGCCGCAACTTCTCCACGCGGTGCAGCAGTTCGTTGATTTTCTCGTCCATGTCCGCCGTGCGAAACGCGTCGACCGCCTCGAGCACTTCGTGGTCGGACGCCTCGTCACAGCGGGAGGTGGTCAGTTCGTAGAACTGGTCGACAAGAATGCCGTGCACGTTGGTTTTCTCGTACTTCTCGCGGTTGAACCCCGCGCAGCAGACGTAGAAACTGCTGTCCAGGATGTTGTAGTAGTCGGACTTGATCTCCTTCACGTTGTCGAACAGAATGTTGCACAGCGTGAACAACCGGGTCGCCACCCGCTTGTACCAGATGGTCTGCAAGTCCTCCGGGTTGTCCTTCCAGCCAAACCGGAACACGAGGATGCCGTTTTGCTTCAGCTTAAACAAAGCAAGGGAAAACTGCTTCACCAACAGACTCCAGACCCCGTGCTGCTTGGACCGGCACTTCGTGCCCTTGTATTTCTTGTCCCAGCTCGTGCTGTTCCGGAGGTACTGCGCGTCGCAAATGCACACGTGCACCATGGACTGGCACAGTAGGTCCGTGGTGTTCAGGTCAAACAGGTCCCGGATCTGCATCCAGAAGTTCGGGCGCCGGAGCCGAATCGGGTAGCCGCCGGAGCTGTTGGCCAGCGTGACCCCGCAGCCCCCGACGCAGCGGGGGTCCTCCAACAGAAAGGACGCAAAGCCGCCGGGCGCGCACCCCAGGTCGAGAAATTTGAAGCCGTCCTGGGGCAGCATGTCGGAAAAGTAGTCCCAAATCTCGGCCATCACGTTGTAGCATTTTTGAAAGTGCACTTCCGTCTCGTACTCCGCGTTTTTCTTCTTGATGTCCGAGATTTTCTCGCTGCCCTGCTGACCTGTGTGGCCTGCTGCTAATCCAGTCGGTCCTGCGGTGCCGGATCCCCCCGCTCCGAACAAGGCTGCGTGCTGCAGCAGCTGTTGCGCGGTGCCGCCCAACGTAATTGGCGGTTGCGGTTGTAAGTGATGTTGCAGCTGCTGGTGCGGCACTACGGCGTTCGGGTGGTGCTGACCGGACGACGAGCCAACATTCATCGCATGGCCTTGTTGCTGGAGCTGCTGTTGATGTTGTAACGCAGCAGCAGCTGCCCACTGTTGCTCGTAGTCGTGCTGGTGGTCCACCACGCAACCCCCATTTCCTGGTGCGGGAGCTGAGAACGCGTGTGGCAGTTGCTGAGGGTCTTCTGAAGACAGGTGAGATTGGCTTACGGCGGTCGGGGCAGTGAAAAGCTTGCTGTCTCCCTCGGCGACAAATGGAGATCCATGCTGGTGTGCTGGAGCTCCGCCGGAATCAGCAGACAATGTGTCTTGCGCTTCATCGTACTTTTGTGCCTCTTCAGAAACGCCGGCTGTACTATCGTTGCATGATGCATCTTTCTTGCTCAGTGCCGCAGGCGCTGGCGCACGACTCCTCGCACTCGGACTCGCTTCAGCAGCAGTATAGTTATCGTCGGTTTCTTCGTTCCGTTTCGAAATAGGAGCTCGTTCTGAATCAATATCGATGCCCGGAGGCGGCGCGTCCGCAGGCAATCCATCCGTATCTTCTCTCGGTTGTTCGACTTCAGCTGTCCCAGCTTCGTCCTTATTTTTCGCCATAATTGCATTCGCAAAATGCTCCACGATATTCGAGGCTGGCTTGACCGGCTGCGGCTGCTCTGTGACAGGAGAAACATGGTTGTGGGACTCCGGTGCGACCGTCGGCTCTTTCGACGGGTGCCTGGATTTTTTTGCTGAAACGAAATCAACCAAGCACTTTCATCAACGAAAATTTGAATTTTTTTTTGCTTTTCTCTCAAACATGATTTTCTTTTCGTTTCTTTACACCGATAGTGTGGTAAGTTCAAGTCGGAGCCGATGTTATCTGTACTCGAACTGCGCAGCTGCCACCGCGTTCGGTTCCCAGCTTGGAGCTTCTAAGTTCCAGGCATGTGCCGCGGCCTGCTGGGCAGGCACAAACGGCTGTGCGTGGAAATTCCAACCACTCACACTTTGTACTCCATTATGGACTTCCAACTCGAGTGCCTGCGTCCCGGTCGGCATTTGCATGGTAGCCACGGTGGGAGACGCTGAAGTGTTCAGGATGCTGGTCGGATTTTGCGGCGCAATGGCCGAAACAATCGGCGCGCTGCTCACCGCCGCTGTAGTATTAACAAGTTGCGCCGTGTTTGTCGAACTAGCCTGATTGCTGCCGATTTCCATGCTGGCAGTACCTGTTGGCATTTCCAGCGACTCCGTGCCAGTCGGCATTTCTAGCACGTTTCGGTTTTGCGGCTGCAACGGCACAGGCGAACTCGAATTGGCCGGCGCACCGGACGATGCGTTGATGGACTGCATTTTCGTCAAAAACTGAATATGAATTTTTAATTGTCAGAAGAAAATGAGAAACACTCTGCCGGGGTCACTCGTGTTCTCGGATTTGATGTACAAATGAATCACCCGCCAAGGTGTAGCCACAATACGAGAGTACTGAAACAGAGCTGCTTCACTTCAGAATATTTCAGCACCAAGTAGTGCGCACCTCAATCGGGAGTTCTTGAGGTTGAGTTCGCTTGCACAGTACGAAATAAAAAGGCTCGAATGAAAGGTAAAAAAGCGAAAACCATCCGAAAAACAGATCGCAAAAGAAAACAGCGGAGATCATGGTGGAAGATTGATCCGATGTACATGTAACCCCAAAAATCGCAACGACATCATGCAGATGCACAAGACAAGCAAAGGATTCATTTGATCTGCAAGTTGATCCACCAAGCCAAAAATGATCACTAATCCATGATATAAGCGAACACTACAAGCCTCACCGAAGCGCATCCCAATACTTCTTGGGGAACACGCACACACAACGTTACTTTCGTTAACGTTGCCGCTGTGCATACTTGTGCACTACTTTGTTGACCGCCTGCAGCGTCGGAAAATGTTTACTTGTACTTTGTTTCTATGAAGAAAGACAGGCGTCTCCGCGTCTTCGCCGGAAGATCAGCAGCACAAGATTCCAGTGTTTCTTTCCTTTGCTGCCGGCAAGATCGCGAAGAACGTGCCGATTCACCGCACTCTCGAGATCAGCGAGATTTATCACTGCGGCTCGGCTGTACATCACGCGGAGATGATGAAGCCCTACGGGAAGAAACATCAAGATCAAAAGCATGTTTTTCTTTTACTAAGAAAGTTAACTACTACGTTTTACTACGTATTTTTTGGGTCGTGATTTTCTACATCTAAAAACTCTCTAATTATGTCCGCGCCCCAACACGGCTACGGCGTATCATCTTTCCTTATTCCACGTAAAAAGCATCTTCCGCGTGGTTCGCTGCTATGTGCGACTGCTGCACCATTTCTGTCGCCGCTCTTTCGTAATCGACGTGATCGTCGAAGAGCAGCGCACTGCTTCCTCCGGAACTTCTCCTCTCCTGCACAAACCGGTGCGTGACGGCCAGCATTACTAGTGTTGTGAAAATTCCCAGGAAGAACGTGAAGAGCATGTGCTCGCTCGCAAAGCGCATTCGGTCCGGGAACTCGAACAGGTCGTTCAGAATGTTGGTCGAAATTATACTGGTGGTGTCATTCGCACCTACGTGCTGTATGATCTCGAGGTGCCGCCTGCGCCACTGCTCCCCGGTGCCGCACGTCGTGCTGCAATTACTCCAGCTCCCCCAGTCGCTCCAGGCACAGTACGCGATAGAGCCGCACGCCTGGGTGTTGCAGGTTCGCATCTCGCTTGTCTCCGTCTTCTTGCACGGAACGCCGCCCTGCTTCGGCATTGTAGTGATGGCCCGATACCTTTCATGATAAATTTTAATTTTTGCTTTTCCTGGTGGCCAGCCCCCTACCAAAACATTCTCCCCTCCTGTTTCGGCGAAATGTTGATGAAAACCAAAACAAATGGCAATGCCAAAATTTACCCAAAATTAGTGCCGAAGAAGGCCACACCATCGGAGGAAGCGACTCCAAGTGCGCAGCCCAGAGGCTGGTCCGCCGTGGTCGTTTCTTTGCCATTTCTACGCCAAACGCGATGGCAGTCCGACTTTTGGACGCGAACACGTTGGGACCTAGCTCCCAAACCCCAAAACCACCACAAAACAGCTTTCCCCGACCTGAGTCGGGCTGTCAGAACACGGCAGACTAGCAAAAAGGACCACACCGGACCACGCCTGACCAGACCCCTACCCGAACCTTCTCCCCTCCTGTTTCGGCGAAATGTTAAAGAAAATCGATAAAAAACCGCCACTGCCAAAATTTACGCACAATTAATGCCGAAGATGGCAATACCACCGTGGGAAGCGACTCCAAGCGCGCAGCCCAGAGGGAGGTCCGGCGTGGTCGGACGAGGTCGCTTCTTTGCCATTTTCACCCCAAACACGACGGCAGTCCGAGTTTTGGGCGCGGACACGTGAACACTTAGCTCTCCAACCACAAAACCAGCACAAAACAGCTTTCCCCGAGCTGATTCGGGCTGTCAGAACACGATAGATTAGCAAAAAGGACCTCCTCGGACCTCGGCTGACCTGCCCCCTACCCGAACATTCTCCCGGCCTGTTTCGGCGAAATGTCCAAGAAAACCGAAAAAAAAATGACGCTGCCAAAATTTACCCAAAACTAGTGCCAAAGCTGGCAATAGCACCTGGGGAAGCGATTCCAAGCGCGCAGCCCAGAGGGAGGTCCGGCGTGGTCGGCCGAGGTCGTTTCTTTGCCATTTTCACTTCAAACACGACGGCAGCCCGAGTTTTGGACGCGGACACGTGAAAACTTAGCTCCCAAACCCCAAAACCAGCACAAACCAGCTTTCCCCGAGCCGATTCGGGCTGTCAGAACACGGTAGAGTAGCAAAAAGGACCTCCTCGGACCTCGGCTGACCTGCCCACTACCCGAACATTCTCCCCGCCTGTTTCGGCGAAATGTCCAAGAAAACCGAAAAAAAAATGGCACTGCCAAAATTTACCCAAAACTAGTGCCAAAGCTGGCAATAGCACCGGGGGAAGCGATTCCAAGCGCGCAGCCCAGAGGCAGGTCCGGCGTGGTCGGCCGAGGTCGTTTCTTTGCCATTTTCACCCCAAACACGAAGGCTGTCCGAGTTTTGGGCGCGGACCGGTGCAAACTTAGCTCCCAAACCCCAAAACCAGCACAAAACAGCTTTCCCCGAGCTGATTCGGGCTGTCAGAACACGATACATTAGCCAAAAGGACCTCCTCGGACCTCGGCTGACCTGCCCACTACCCGAACATTCTCCCCGCCTGTTTCGGCGAAATGTTCAAGAAAACCGAAAAAAAAATGAAACTGCCAAAATTTACCCAAGACTAGTGCCAAAGCTGGCAATAGCACCGGGGGAAGCGATTCCAAGCGCGCAGCCCAGAGGCAGGTCCGGCGTGGTCGGCCGAGGTCGTTTCTTTGCCATTTTCACCCCAAACACGAAGGCTGTCCGAGTTTTGGGCGCGGACCGGTGCAAACTTAGCTCCCAAACCCCAAAACCAGCACAAAACAGCTTTCCCCGAGCTGATTCGGGCTGTCAGAACACGATACATTAGCCAAAAGGACCTCCTCGGACCTCGGCTGACCTGCCCACTACCCGAACATTCTCCCCGCCTGTTTCGGCGAAATGTTCAAGAAAACCGAAAAAAAAATGAAACTGCCAAAATTTACCCAAGACTAGTGCCAAAGCTGGCAATAGCACCGGGGGAAGCGATTCCAAGCGCGCAGCCCAGAGGGAGGTCCGGCGTGGTCGGCCGAGGTCGTTTCTTTGCCATTTTCACCCCAAACACGACGGCAGTCCGAGTTTTTTGCGCGGACACGTGAAAACTTAGCTCCCAAACCCCAAAACCACCACAAAACAGCTTTCCCCGACCTGATTCGGGCTGTCAGAACACGGTAGAGTAGCAAAAAGGACCTCCTCGGACCTCGGCTGACCTGCCCCCTACCCGAACATTCTCCCCGCCTGTTTCGGCGAAATGTCCAAGAAAACAGAAAAAAAAATGGCGCTGCCAAAATTTACCCAAAACTAGTGCCAAAGCTGGCAATACCACCGGGGGAAGCGACTCCAAACGCGCAGCCCAGCGGGAGGTCCGGCGAGATCCGCCGAGGTCGTTCCTTTTCCATTTTCACCCCAAACACGACGGCAGTCCGAGTTTTGGGCTCGGACCCGTGAAAACTTAGCTCCCAAACCCCAAAACCAGCACAAAACAGCTTTCCCCGACCTGAGTCGGGCTGTCAGAACACGAGAGAGTAGCAAAAAGGACCTCCCCGGACCTCGGCTAGCCAGACCTGTACCCGAACCTTCCCCCGACCTGTTTAACTCAAATTCCTGAAAAAAGCGCCAAAATATCGACACTGCGAATATTCAACACAGGCATAGTATTGAAGCCAGCCACGCACCCGGTGAGAGCGACCCCAAGAAAGTGTGCATCTCAGAGGCCGATCCGGTGCGATCAGCTGCGGTAATTTTTCTGAAATTTTGAACCCCAACACATGACCATACAAATTCATGAGTGCGCACATACTACCTCATTTTTCGTACCTCATTTGTTCGCCGCCGCCACAGCGAGCGGAGCACGAGCCCCAATCGTCCCAGGAACCCATTTCGCAGTCCACCGCGTCCTGGCACTCCTGTTCGTTGCAGCTGGTTACTTCCTCGAGATCGTCGTTGCACGGCTTGCCCCCGTTCTTCGGGTGCTTGAGAATCGACTTCTTTCGGGTTTTGAACCCGCCGCCGCACTTCGCGGAGCAGCCGGACCACGGGCCCCACGTGGACACTTTGCAATTCACTGGTTGCCATTGGGAACACACTTTCTCGTTGCACGCGGCAATCTTTTTGATATTGGTTTTTTTATTACCCAATGCAAGCTTCGTGAGAATTGAATCCATGATCGACCCGTAACTACACCGGAACGAAGAAGGCCTGGAAGAGACAGGCAAATTAAGGTGGTGCAAAACACATCACGCTGCAACTGTAAGTAGGAGTAGTTACAATCTTACCTGCTTCAAGCTGCCATTACACCCCTTTCCGCCGTTGTCAGGGTAAGTGTCGATGCGCCGCGTTCTTTCCTTAATGCCGTTGCAGGGGCAGCTGCAGTCGCCCCAATCCTCCCAGCTTGAGAACTTGCAGTCTTTCACATGGTGGTCACAGGCCCCGCGGTTACACTCCCGGAACTCCTGGCGCAAGCCGACCAGCGGCTTTCCACACGAGTTTGCCGCCACCGCAATCTCACGGGTGCGATACTGGAACCCGTCGCCACAGCTCGCGGAACAGAGGGAATAGTCCGACCAATCTGACCAAACTCCGTCGACACAGTGCAGTGCGCCGGGGCACTCTTGCGTGTTGCCTGCAGTGTTGCTTATCTTTCCTCATGTGATGAACTCGCTTTTTCTTTTCCGCACCTCCATGATCAGACTGGAAGAAGACGGCATAAAACCCTAATTATCCAATAGCTGATTGCTATGTGTGATAGTGCGACGCAATCTGATATCTTTCAGCAGCTAAAACTAGAAGCACCTCTCGCGAAATTCTAGCTATCAGAAGTACAGGGCGCCACTTCCGATGTGACCTTCGGCGGGCACATTTCGCCGCCGTACCGCGGAGATTGCAGCACCTCGCGCGTTCGCTCCTTCTGGCCCGAACCGCAAGTCCGACTGCAGTCGCCCCACTTGCTCCACTCGCCCCATTGGCAGTCCTTCTTGTCATCGCACGTTTGCGTGTTGCAAGAAGCCGTCTCGGCCAACACCATCTCGTCCGTGCAGGTCTTCCCCCCGTGCCTCCCCTGCGTTAAAACTTCACGGTGGCGAAACTTTTGCCCGCCGTTGCATTCGGCGGAGCACGCGGACCAGTTGGACCACTCGTCAAGCTTGCAGTCCACCGGCTCCGGGTCGGTGGGACACTTGTCTACGTTGCAGTCCGAGATTTCCTTCAGCTCCCCCGCACAACCCTTGCCACCGTAGTTTGACTTTTGCAAGATATGTCGCTGCCGGATGGTCTGGCCGCCGCCGCAGCTCGCGGAGCACTGCCCCCAGGACTCCCAGTCTCCAAGCAGACAGTCTTGGGGGGGATGCTCGCAGTCGGGGTGGCCTGTTTTGGAGGTTGTTGAATTTGCATTGATTATGATTTTTACGACGTGCGGAACAAATGAGCTTTCTATTGAAATCGACGTCAAGGAACAAAGGGAAGTGCGCACAACGAAAAAACTAAACAAACGGCACATGCTCTGGTCTCAATCTTCGCGCCGTCGCACGGGTGGCCTCCTTGCGTGGCGTGTTTTTGAATAACTCGGTGCCGCTCTTCTAAGCCTGTACACGTGCACGCGCCCCAGCCGGACCACTGGCCCCAGACGCCTGTAAGTTGAATTGATTTTCTGTCCTTTTTGTTTTTTCCCAGCACGCGAAATTCCACACAAGTAGGCTGTGGCTGACCCGCGTTGTCGATCGATGCCGTTATTGTTGTTTCCATCAGGATGACAAGCCAAAAATAGCAGTACAATCCACAGCGTCACACGGGTCTTCATTGCAGCTGGCTACCTCCATGTTATCCTTCGCAGCACAAGGTGTGCCAATGCGATTTGGCATGGTCAAAACCTGTCGCTGCCTCGTCTTCTCGCCACCGCCACAACTCCTGGAGCACCCGGACCAAGCTTCCCAATCGGACCATTTGCAGTCTACCGGGTGGAGTACGTGTTCAGGCTTGCATTCTTCTTGGGCACACGGCTCGATCAGCTTCAGTGCGCCTGAATTTCGTCATCCAAAATTATATCGACGTGGTTTATTCTACTCAAATCTATATCTAGTAAAAGAAGACAAAGCGCTTCCTTTTTCCAAAGGCTGCAAGCCTAGCGAAGCGCTCTGGAGATACCCGTCGCCAAAAAGAAGTGTAGAACCACATCTCACCTTCGCAGCCCTCCCCGCCGTGCAAGGGCAGCTGCACGACTTGGCGGTGTTTCTCTTTGTAGCCGCCCCCGCACGTGACGGAGCACTCGGTCCAGTTGCCCCAGGCCCCTATCTTGCACTCGATCGGCTCCTTCGGCACAAAGTCGTCCTTGTGGCAGTCCTCCAGGTTACATGGTTTCACCTCGCGGAGCTCTCCGGCGCACGGTTTTCCGTTGTGATCCGGGTACTGTTTCACCACGCGGTCACGCTCCCGCACCCCGTTGCAGGTGGCACTACAGCTGGCCCACTTGCCCCACTCCCCCATGATGCAGTCCACGGGCTTGTGACAGGGTTGCTGATTGCACGCCTCTATTTGTGTCATATCGTGTGGTGAGCACAGCTTTCCCCCGTACCGCGGGGCTACCTGTTCATTTTTGTATGCTCCAAGAACTACTGAAGATGCTACACCGTAGCAGATGATCCTACTGCAGCTCCAATAGGTGGAGGACCGAAAGCAATTCCAATTCACATTCAGCTGCATTATTTTTACCTTTCACATTCACATTGATTCTTCAGGTCTTTCACATTCAAGGAGTTCAAGAAATCAAACCTTAATCAGTCTTTCGCGCATGTGCTCTCCGCCCCCACAGGTCGCGCTGCAACTGGACCACTTTTCCCACTCATCCCAGACGCAGTCTACTCCCTTGTCGCACGAATCCGTGTTGCAGCCGGTGACCTCTATCAAGTCGCCGTCGCACGGCTTTCCGCCGTACATTGGCGGCACGTCCACATGACGAACGCGCTCCTTTTGACCGCCACCGCAGGTGTTCGTGCACTCCGACCATGAACTCCAATCCGTCAGCTTGCAATCTGTGTTGGTTTTGTGGCTCTACCGGTACTCGTACTGTGAGTGCCACTCTCATGACCGGTTTTGCTTTTGCGTTTAGCCATGCGGTATGTGTTGTTCACCGCGAGATCTTGTAGATATGCCAAAGAGAAAAGCTGTTTATCCGAATACCGATCTTTGGATGACAGGGGAACGCGTTACACGGGCGCTGCTCCTCCAAATGCCCGGCGCACACTTTTCCCCCGTTCTTCGCCGGGGACAAGATTTCCCGCGTCCGCTTCTCCGTGCCCCCGTCGCACAGTGCGTCGCATTCGCTCCACGCGGACCACTTGGTGAAAACGCAGTCCACGGGATCCGGCACACACGTGGGCACCCCGCAGGACCTGGTTTCTGTTTTCACACCCTCGCAAGCCTTTCCGCAGAAATTGTTGTGGGTGGAAATCTCTCGGTGTCGCTCCTGGAGCCCGTTGCAGGGACAGACCTTGGGCTCCCATGGTCCCCACTTACCCCACTCGCAGTCGCGACAGTCGTCCTTGCCGGGGCACGTTTTCTCCTCGCACTTCTTGGCCTCCCGCTGCTCGCCGTGGCACCACGACGACTTGTTTGCGTGCACGAAAAAACTAGGCTCCGAGGTGGCGGAGAAGCCAACTGCAGTTGCAGCGAATGTCCTGCGAATGCCGGGCGCTGGCCGCCTGGTGTTTCTGGTCGCATTATTTCTCCGGGCGGTCTTTCCTGCTGTAGCATGGCCGACTGTTGACGAAGTGGAACAGGAGTACACCAGGTCTACGTCTTGCACTGCAAAACTTCTGCTCAAGCTCATTCCCCGAACGTTGTAGTGCATCTCGGCAAGCTGGGTGCGCGGCCTCGAGCTGCCACTGGACAAGCTTCCCGGCCTGTTTCTCCGCATCACCACTTGTGTATGAAAAACTTTCTGAAAGATCACATTAAGCTATGCGTGCCTCCTCATACTTGCTTCATAATCAGAACATCTATATGGCGTACTACGCGTACTGCGCGCGAAGTAGGTCGTGCCTCTCGCACAATCTGCATCTTCTCAACTCTCTCAACGAGCAGAAACCACGGCCGGTGCAGGTCTCGTGAATCACAGAGAAAAAAACCCCGCCTGCTGTCTCCTCATGAGTAGGCGATCTGTCAACTTCTTCAACCTCTCCTCACCGTCGCCCGAAGTACAACACCCCGTGCCCGCTTGTGGATAGCGTAGTGTCACGGTTTCTTTTTTGCAGGCGGTGTGTCATTACCCCCACTCCTCCTGCACGAGAAACGATTCAGGTGAGGATTTATGATTTGAGGCTTTCTTTTTTTTCATGCTTTCTTCTATCGAGTCCGTGTTTCTGTTTCGGGTGGAAAATTCGCTCGGAGGCAAGCAAGGCAGGTGGTCGTGAAAAGAGTAAAAGTAGTCAGTATCACTACAAGGGAGGGGGTGGTGGATGAAGCCTGCTTACATCATCAACGAGGTATGGAGGAAGATTAGTTTTCCAGCCACCTCAGCAAAAGAAATTTCCGTTCGATCAAGCAGGAAAACCTCGGCAGCTGGAAATACTTGTTCAGACGAAGTATTGTTCTACGGAGGTTGTGCACGGGTGAAATGCAACAGCAAAGAATAGTCGCACCGCTGACGTCTGTAGTTGCCATTCGCCCTGATGTTTCTATTGCTTTCTTCCTGCAACATGCATTCGTCGGCGTGTGCTCCTCACAGCGTTTTGGTCGTCTACGTATACTAGCATTATCCTGATTTGTTCAGATGCGGTCAGCACACGAATGCACTCGTCTCCAGTGAGTGCTCATTCACATGCAGCACGTCTCCAGTGAGTGCTCATTCACATGCAGCAACCGCGTATCCGCCTATCATTCCTCAATTTTGTTTTCCGATACTATTTTACTGGTTTTGCAATGCCGGGTTTCTACTTCCGAAATTATTTCCCGTGTGACTCATTTGGTTTCTTTTTAGTTCTACTTCTACTCGTTGACTCTTGTACCAAATATAGCCGCCGGGGCGGAGGTAGTGAGGTCGTGGGCGTTTTCTTGCCGGCCGTCGCCTTGGCCGCGGCTTTGCTTTTTCTGGGCTCGCCATACCGCCACGAGTAACGTTAGGCCGCACGGTATGGCGGCCGCTTGGTAAACGTCGCAAATTTTGGCAAATCCAAATTCCCGACATTCCTTTCCGAAAGCTAGCTCCCATGCTATGGGGCCGATCCGAGTGCCGCGGGGGGCGCCCAAAAAGCGAAGAAAAATCGGGCCCATAGCATGCGGATCGGCTTGGCGCGTCTGGCGCGCTTTTGCTTTTTTGCGTTTTTATTTTTCTAGCCTGCGCTTTTTGCAAACCTTCCCAGGCTCTGTAACCGGCGAAAATGCGGCCGCTTTCGCGGCCGCCCAAAATGCTCCGGAATCGCGGCCGTGCCATGCTGTTTCGCTGTTCTGATTTTGGGCGCGTTTTTTTCCCGCTCCTTTTTGGGCGCCCCAAACCGCCAGACACTAAGGCGGTGGGCGCCTCAGAAGGACGCCCCTTTTGCTGGTTTCTCTGCGTCGTTTTATCAAGCGGCGATCGATAGAATCCGCTGGCGATTCGGTGCCGACACAGCCAGAGCCGCTTGATAATTGAAATTTATTTATGTCAAAAAACGCTTCCGACCGCTTGAAAACTGCCGGTCGTTTTTCAGGGTATATGTCAAGAAAACTCCCTGGTTAGAACCGTTCGGTGACCTCACTACATACTAGTCAACTACTCATATTGATTCTCGTGGCATTATCGAACGAAAAAAATTTAGTGACTTAAAAAATGCGTAAAGTAGTTTCATGGCGACCACTAAGTAAGATTTTTTGAATGGGGAAAGTAGAACCCGCCACAGTTTCTACTCCACCGGCTCGTCCCTATCCTGCGGCTCCAAGAGTTCGTGGTCAGCCCCGGGCACCGTAGCCCCCAAAGCGCCACCCCGAATGTTCATCCTCCCGATTCCGGCGTACGCGAGCGCCAGAAGCGCAATGCTCATGGCCATACCCGCGAAAAAGACGAGCAGCAGGTGGTCGAGCTTGTTCGTGTTTATGCTCTGGAAAACGGACGCTAGTATGCCAGTCACCATGACATCGGAGTCCTCGTACGGTTGACTTGTAGTCAAACCAAGTTTTCTGTTTTTGTATTGGTTCAGCATATAGAATTTTCCAAACTCTTTTTCACTGAGGTAGAGCTGCTGTAGTTTGTTCTAAACGCTTCTGTGAATTCCGTTCGAGCGGGCAAAGAGCCAGTGTGGTTTTCTATCGCATGAAAAAAAACATGAACGTACCTCGTCCTTGTCATTTGACCGGGCCCGCAAGTGGTCGAGCATTCTGAGAAGCCCGACCACTCCCCCCAACCACAGTACTGCACCTCGCCGCATACCTGCATGTTACAGGGCTCCACCTCCACCGACTTCTTGTGGTCGCACGGTTTTCCCGAGTGCTTCGGCATGGTGATGATGTGCCTGAACCGCGACTTTTCGCCACCGCCGCAGGCTTTACTGCACGCACCCCAGCCCTGCCATTCACCTGGGTAGTTTTGTTGCTGACTATGCGCTTACTTAAGCAAAGTGCTGTCTGTAGGACAATATTACGTGGCTAAATCACACTAGATCAGATGCAAGATCGGAGGGATTATATGTTGCGACTCTATTTGGTCAGCCAACCACAACACGCTCGACCGCGAGAAGGCGAAAAGAAGAGGACTTTTTACCCCATTCGCAGTCCACGGCGTTCGAGCAAACGAAGGCGTTGCAGCCCTGCACCTGCTCAAGAGACCCCTCGCAAGGCTTACCAGAACCTTTGGGTTTCGTGACAATGTCTCGCGTACGAACCTGGGATCCGCCTTCGCACTCGGCGCTGCAGTCACTCCAGTAGCTCCACTCCCCGAGGACACAGTCGACTGGCTCGTTTTTACAGTTCTCCCCGTAGTCCGTCGTTCCGTCACCAGGGATGTTGCATGGCTCGACCTGCATAGGAACGAGGATCGACTTTGCATTTGTTTAATAATTTGAGTGACAATTATGAGTAAGCATACGTGGGCCGGTTGATTTAATATTGTGTTCAGTTGATTCGTTGCATCTGAAAGTAGCAGGTTCATCCGCCATCGCAGCGCCTGTGACACTTACCTCTTTCGTGGCTCCGTCGCAGGGCTTGCCGCCCTTGGAGCTGGTTTGCGTGATCCGGCGGGTGCGGTCTTTGATGCCGTTGCAAGGGTCGGTGCAGTCGCCGAATGCGGTCCAATCGCTGAACACGCAATCCACGGACTCGTCACTGCACTCGCGCTCGTTGCACTTTTGGAACTCCTGCTTCATCCCTTCCAATTCTGCGCCGCAGTGGTTCGGCGGCGTATCGATCTTCCGGCTGCGCACCTGGTAACCCTCCCCGCAGCTGGCACTGCAGGCGCCCCAATAGCTCCATGCGCCCCACACTCCGTCGACGCAGCCCTCACCACACTCGTGCGTGTTGCAGGGCGCAACCTCCTCCTTGGACTTCGCCTCGCAGAGTTTACCTTTTAGTTTTGATTTGCACTGGGTGAATGAGTATGAACGTCGACTCACTGCTTCCTGTTTGTGTAGTCAGCCGTTGTACATGGAATCGCGACACTGTCGCAGTTTTGGTTCATCCGCAACTACAACTTGGCCAAAAGAATCGATCCTAGACGGGGTAAACTTGAAAACTCGCGCCCAGCACAGAAACCACGCTTACCTCCGTTCCTGGGACTGACGGACACATGTCGGTCGCGTGATTTTTGTCCGCCACCGCAGCTGGCGGAGCAGTCCGACCATCCCTCCCAGTTGCCCCACACGCAGTCCACCGGGGTCTTGCACGGCTCGGTACCGCAGGCCTCCACCTCCTCCAGGTCGTAGTCGCAGGACTTGCCCCCCGCCGCGGCGTGCTGCTCGATGACGCGGCGGCGGAACCGCTGGCCGCCGTTGCACGTGGCGGAGCAGCTGCTCCAGGGCTCCCATATCAAAAGGAAAAATCCCCCCTCCCCATATCAAAACGAAGCTTCTGATGCAGGATTTGCGTACACACATAAGATTTGTCTTGCTGGAGAGGAATGCAGCCCCATACTAAGCCTAAGTAGAGAGGCTCTGGCCTAGGCGTCTAGCATGAGAAACGTCCGTGTTGTAGGCCCATCAGCATCACAAACCGCCTGCACAATGCTGCGGAGCTTGTGGAGTTGCCTTCTTGCAAGACCGACGTGATTTGAGGTCTCAAATCAGCAACACAAATTTCCGGAAACATACCATTTCGATATGGGGAGGGGGGATTTTTCCTCTTAATATCCCACGCGCTCACTTCGCAATCGATCGGCTGCGCGCACACCTCCTCGTTGCACGGCTTGGTTTCCTTCATCACGTCGTTCTCGCAGGTTTTGCCGCCGTTCTTCGCCTCCTTCAGAATGCCCCGGGTCCGGTAGGTCTGGCCCCCGCCGCACGCTGCGGTGCACTGCGACCACGAGTCCCACTCCGAGAGGACGCAGTCCTGCGGCTCCTTCACACACTCCGGGTTCTCGCACCTCTGGGTTTCCACCTTCGGGCCCTCGCACAGTTTGCCGGCACCCTGCTGATGCACGCCGATCGATCGGTGGCGCTCCATAAGCCCCGTGCAAGTGCAGGCGCCCCAGTCACTCCAGTCGCCCCACTGACAGTCCACCGCCACGCACGGCTGCACGTTGCAGGCCGAGATCTCCATACTGGACTTCTCGTCCGGCGCACACTGGCTCCCGTACTTGTTCGGCATGGTCATCACCTGGCGCTCGCGCACCTTCTGCCCCCCGCCGCAGGTAACAGAGCACGCGCCCCAGCTGTCCCAGTCGCTCCAAACGCAGTCCTTCACGGTCTTGTGTCCGTCTTCGTTCACGCACACCTCCGTGTTGCACCCTCGAATCTCCTTCAGATCACCTTAAGATTGGTAAACAACGTGATAGAGGAAACAAGACTACTAAAGCTGCTCAGCGGCGAGTGATGTTGTAGATCCTGCATTTAACCGCTGTGCCTACGTATCTGTCCGTGCCGTAACATCATGCTCCAAGCACTCAACGAGCCGAAACGGAAACAGAAACACCTCAACATTTTTCGCATAATAAAATCGCATTCGTTTTCGTACCGCTGCAGATCTTTCCGCCGTATTTCGGTTGCGTGAACACAATTCGGTTGCGCGTTTGCTCCCCGCCACCGCAGGTCACGGAGCAAGACGTCCAGTCGCTCCAAGAGCCTAGAGCGCAGTCCACCGAGGGGGCCGGAGTGGTCGGCTTGATATTGCAGTTGTCGACGTTGCAACTCTTGATCTCTTTCAATGACCCGTCGCACGGCTTGCCGCCCTTCAAAGGGTACGTGGAAACGTAACGGGCACGTGCGTGGATACCTAAAAATTGGATTCGTCGTCACAACAGAATCTCCTCCTCCACTTACACTTTTTGCAATTGCAATTTGAGATGACCATGACTGTTTGCTTGTCTTAGCCTTGCTTTCTTTGCATGGCAGATTGCTAGATCCAAAAACGCTTTACCATTGCATGAGCACGAGCAGTCGTCCCAATCTGACCACTCCGATAATTCGCAGTCGACCGGGGTCTCGCAAGTTTCCAAAGCGCACGGTGCTACTTCGGACATGCTCTTGTCGTCGCAGAGCTTGCCACCCGCGCGTGGTGCGACCGTGATCAGCCTAGACCGTGTTTTCTCACCGCCGTTGCAAGTTTTGCTGCACGCCGAGTAAGAGGACCACTCACCTGAGCGAAAGGATTCAGATTTTTCGTGCTGTGTTTGCAATCGCAACACGGAAAACTGCCGGGCGCCCGATAGATACGAACGAATGAAGACACAGTTAGTATACAGACTATTCTACTTATTTTGGTACATCATTCTGAACTTGGATCAGATTCACAATCAGCACTGCAATCAGAAATTTATATTTCATTGTACCCCACTGACAGTCGACCGGATCCTCGCAAACCTGCTCGTTGCAGCCTTGGATTTCTACTAACGGGTCTGTGCAGGGCTGGCCACCGAATTTCGCCGCCACCTCGATTGTTCGCGTTTTCTGCTGCTGACCTCCACCGCAGGATTTGGAGCACCTGAGCGTTGTAGTAGCTTGTTTGGTTCTTTACATACATCTGGAACCGCCGCCTGTGACCTGCTACATCAGTCACGACCGAGATGATGACAACTAAAATCGCAGCCGCGGACACCACTTTGCAAGTTCCGCGCATTTTTCGGAGAAGAATGAATGTACTGCCAACCCGTGGTTTGTTCGCTGAATAAACAACTAGAGCGGTCGCAAAAGTGAATACTCGCCCCAACTGCTCCACTCGGACAACTGGCAGTCCGCAGCGGAGTGGCAGGGTCTCGTGTTGCACTCCTTCGTCTCTTTCAGGGAACCCTTACACGGTTTTCCGCCGTTCTTTTCCTCGGTGGTGATTTCCCGCGTGCGCGTGCGCTGCCCGCCGTCACACTCTTTGTCGCAGTCTGACCAGTAGGACCACTCACTCAGTTTGCAGTCTACCGGGTCCTTCACGCACTCCGGGTGACAGGTTACGGTCTCTACCTTGCTGCCGCTGCACGGCTTTCCGCATTCGTTGTTCTCTTGATCAATGCCGCGGTGTCGCTCCTGATACAAATGGAAAGGGCGGGAGATAGCAAGAATCTATGAAAATTTTGCGTTCAATCAGTGTTAACCTACGAGGAAAGAACTACGCCTTCGTAATTCATTGCAGCACGATGAACCAACAGCAACAATGTACAACTTACTTGCAACCCTTCACAGGTGCAGGGACCATATTCAGACCACTGGCCCCACACGCAATCTGTTGGGTAGCACCCGTCGCACATAGCGTTCCCGCAGTCGGATACCTCCTTCTGCGTCCCCTCGCATTTCAGCGTCTCCTTAGACGACGACGAATGCTTTGAGGAGTGCTCGTCTTTTGCGTTGGCTTGCCTGACGGGCAGTACCGCCACGAGCAGCAACTGGCTTGCTGCTGCGGCCCGCATCCCTCCTCGAGCGGTGCAATAAGGTCCGCTCTGCAGTTTTGACTCTTTGCTGTGTAAATGAGGGAGAGGGCAACCACCAGGTAGAAAACGCTTTTAGAAAAAGATGTTCGTCTTGCACTGAGGAAATATTTTCCTCTGTCGTGCCATGCCCGTCTACACAGCGACTCGGTGACTGCTCAGAAGTGGACTCAGTCCGACTCGACATAGCATCGCACACACACAGCACTTCTCGCGTCAGTGTCTTCAAAAGAAATTTTTCCACCTGCAAACAAATAGGGCCCTTGCCCTTCTTCCAAGCGAAACATAGGTACTTCTACCGGCATCGCTCGTTTTTTGTGTGGTGTCAAACTCAACCAACATGGGCCACAGCATCCTTTCCACTCCGGGAAAAAAACGAGAACACGTCGCGTCAACCAGGCACGCGGATTTTTTTCCGCATCAGACCGCACACGACAGTTTCTACTGGACTACCAGATCCAGGACCAGACTTGCTGTATACTAGAAATCTGGTACGCTAGCCGTCGGTCACGGTGCAGCTGTGCAGCATGATAAATTTGCATGTCCCGTGTTTCTTTCCGCATGCCCAGCGCCTAGCTCCCGTTGGGATGACAGGGCGGAAGATTTAGCATCGTACAAGTCCAACTCGACTTCTACGTAAACTCAACACTACTCGCATGGTAGTTCGTACAAATAAGTTTTCTGTTTTCTTGTCTCTGGCTTGTCTTTACGTAAAAATATTTCCGCAGAAGTTCCCGGTCGCGCAGCAGGCAAGTCTACTTGCTTTCTGCCGCCGACCTGCATGTCTAGCTCTTTCTAGACGAGCAGAGACATCGCATTGTTCCATTGACTGAAAATGAGATTTATGCAGGATAAAATATCGGTCGTCCCAAGGCAAGCTTTCCTGGCTGCAGTTCCGCTACATTCACTTGAACAGAAAAACACTTCACTCTAACTATGATGTAAAAGGCGCTTGCGTGCAGCAATCTCTTGCTGAGCTTCGACTCGTATTTATTTTCGTGCGCTCGCCTAGAAATCACTTTTACTAAGAGAACGGGACGGCGCCGCGGCTCGTCCACTATACAACAACTGGGAGATGCTATTTCAAAAAACGCGAAAGAAGCTTGAGCGCATCAGGCCGGGCTCGATATGTGGTTCCTCCATGAGCGCCTCCTCCAAGGCGAAGGCCGGAAACAAATTTGCATCTAGGTACTCGTGGAGGTCCGCACTCGCGTTAGTATCTAGGTTTGAGAAATTATCGACAATAAAGCGAGCGAAGTGTTTTTCGTTTCCTCGGGGATGCTATCAGATATCATGTGGAAAGACACCAGCACGATATGAAAGCGGAATAAACGAAGCGGATTCGTTAAAAACTGCGGAACTACTGCTGAAAGCTCGCATCGGGACCGACCCAGTATGAATCTCACATTTCATAGTAAAACAAAAAATCTGGAAAATCGGTTTCTCACGAATAAGTTCCGAGAGATCAAAAAAATTCGTTCGGTCACGACGAACCTGGTGGCTCAGGTGCGGGTGCAGGGTTCCTGGTTAGTATATCTGTTGGCTCCAGCATCGGCGAGGCCGTGGAAGAATCGAACGGAGACAATGAACTGCCCTCGTCATTCTGTCTTCTCCTAAAAACCCCGGTGAGGAATCCCAAGCCTACGATACAGGCAACCATACCGGCGAAGAAGCATCCAAGCAGATGCTTGATCGAGTACTCGGCCCCGGGCGGAGAGAGTGTCTTTTCGAGCTCGGCCAAGATACCTCGGTAGTAGAGATACGTTTGGACAAAATTTACCGCGATTCCTTTTTGCGCACATCTCATGCTTCTTCGTGGCAACACCTTAAACGTCGATAAGAGAAGCAAAACAGGCAAAAAATGCAGTCTGCTGCAAACCTGTGACTAGTATGTCCTTCTGGTCCCACGGCTCGTAGCTGCTGTACTCGAGATTTCGATATCTTGACGTCTCCGCAGTTCCGCATGTTGCACTACAATCGGACCTGTGAGTGCAAATAGAGACGCTTTATCAATTCATTGGAAAATGTTCGATGATGTCAAAAGCGGCACGCAAGAGACGAAAAAAGGCTCATGTAATCCCATTCAGCCTTGAAGCCTGCTGTGCTAGTGAAGTTATACCAGCCGCTCCAGCTTCCCCACACGCAATACTGGATGCTTCCGCAGGGGTATTTGTTGCAGCTCTCGACTTCCAGCGAGTCGTCCAAATCGCACGGCTTTCCGTCTTCACTGGGCATGGTATCGATGTGGCGAAATCTCGTGGTTGTCCCGCCGCCACACTCCTTGGAGCACGCACCCCAGCTGCTCCAGTAGCCCCAGACGCAGTCGATGGTTGTTGCGCATTTCCAGTCGTTGCACCCGCTCACTTCCACGAGCGACCCGTGACAGGGCATCCCGCCATTCTGCGGCTTCTGTAAAATTCTCCTCTCTCTGCGGTGCACGCCACCCCCGCAATCGGCGGAGCAGCTGCCATAATCCGACCACTCCTCAAGGATGCAGTCCACCGGAACTCCCTTGCAATCGGAGGAATCTGTATGCGTGATTTATCAATTCGCGCAGAAGTTGATGTCTACTTTTTTCCGAAACGTAGTGGAAATTTTTGAAAGAGGAACCCTGCAGCAAGCGTTGGTTCAACAGATGAGCTCGAAAATTTGAATTTCATCTTCACGTACAAGCAAAAGGGTAAGACTTTTCAACATACCAAATCCAAAACATCATCCAGCATAAAGATAAACTCCGTACTGATGTTGCATCCTTGTATTTCCTTCATCGAGCCCTCGCACGGTTTTCCGCCGTGCGCCGCGTTCGTTGCGATCCTGCGACTTCGGTCTTGGATTCCGTTGCAGGGCGCGGAACAATCTGACCAGTAGCCCCACTCGGCGTAGGCGCAGTCAACCGCTTCCAATCCGCACTCCTGCTCGTTGCACTTCTCGTACCTTCTGTTGGGTCCTTCGAGTCCCTTGCCGCAGTAGTTTGGGGTGGTCAACACCTCGCGGCTGCTAAAGCGATAACCGCCACCACAGGACTTCGAGCACTGTGAAAATTCGGTCCACTCGGACCACAAGCCGTCCACGCAGGGAGAGTCACATTCCTGCACCTTGCAGGGCTTCACTTCCGCACGATCCTTCGCCTCACAAAGCTTCCCGATCCCGCGGGGCGCAACCTTTTCGTGAATTTTTATTTTTGATGTTTTGCATCGACAATTTTTGCATGTCTTTCATGGCTAAGATGTCGAGTTTTTCACACTAGGGTTAGGCAATGCAACTCAAATGCGAAAAAAACACATGATATTCGTACATCAATGCCACGTTCCCGCTCGTGCACTCCGTTTCCGCAGGTAGCACTGCAGTCGTTCCATTCGGTCCACTCTCCCCACACACAGTCTACGTCTTCTGGGCACTGCTCCATGGTGCAGCCTTTTGTCTGTGATGTCAGGGCATTAAAGATGGTGATGGACAAAGCAGATCCCGAATAAGAGAAACACGTCTTCCGGAAAAAAAATGTCCAACTTCGCTGCGGGAACAAAAAAGGGCGAAGAAAACTGCACGAAAAACTACCTCGACTAAAGACTCTCGCTCGCAGGTCTTTCCGCCCCAGGCCGGGTGGCGCTGGATGGTGCGTTCGCGGCTTTTTTGTCCTTCGCCACAGGTGACGCTGCAGGTGCTCCAGTAACTCCACTCAGTCATTAAGCAGTCTTCCGGCATTTGGTCGTAACAAACGACGTCCTGGTTGCACCCCCGGGTCTCTTTCAGATCGGTCTGGCAGGGTCGGCCCCCGTTTAACACTTCCGCCTCAATCATCTTCTGCCGGAACTGCTGGCCGCCGTTGCACGTCGCCGTGCACTCACTCCAGTCGCCCCACTCAGACGCTACGCAATCAATCTGGTCCTTAATGCAATCCGGCTGGCAGGTATGCAACCCAACAAAAATTTACCGCACCACCACACGCTCTCTTCTGACAGCAAAAATGATTTCGTCAACCCGAGATTAGAATATCGGATTTCTGTATCCTGAGGAAGATGAATTGCCATGTTTCTGTGGTCGGTGTTTGAGGTAAATTTGCTGTGGATAGCAGGCCCGCGTTTCCACGGCGGCGCCTTCGCAGGGCTTGCCGTGTGGCCCGCTGTAATGCTGAACGATGTGTCTACTCCGTTCCCGCAAGCCGGTACACGGACAGGCACCGTAGGCCGTCCACTCAGACCAGATGCAATCCTTGTCACCACAGTGCTGGCCCTCGCAGTGTTCCACTTCAAACATTGCGCCCTCTTCACAAGGCTTACCGACCTTGTTTGGCATGGTTTTGATTTCGCGGTGCCGGTTGCGCTGACCGTGGCCGCAACTAGCGGAACAGGGTCCCCACTCGTCCCTGAGTTTCATTTTTTGTCTTCACCGCTTTACGTTGCGGCACAGCGACATGCTTGTCATCAATCATACAAACGACCAACTTCGAAAAATGGTGCAACGCGATCACAAGAAGCCAATCAAGCGGTTACCACTCCGCCCAGTCGCAATTTATTGGAACGTCGTGCGGCGGAATATCTTCCGCACAGAGATGCTCGTTGCACATCTCCACTTGCTCCAGTTCTCCGTCGCAGCCCTTGCCCCCGAAGTCGGGAAAAGTTGCAATTTTGCGGTGCCGTTTTGTTACGCCCCCGCCGCACTTTGCAGTACAAACGGACCAATCCGACCACTCTTCAAGCAAACAGTCGATGGGTGCTGGACCGGGGGGCGGATCGCAAACGTGGCCCGTATTGCAACTCTGGATCTCTTTTAGCGCGCCCTGACAGACCTTCCCACCGTTCAGTGGGAACTCATCGATGTGCCTCGTGCGCTGCTGAATACCTGTTTGTTGTCTCGCACAATTGAACATCAAAGTTCGGTCACGCAACTGTACAAGAATTGTTGATTCTACTCAACGGGCCGTCACGGGACCAGCAAAACAGAGCAGTAGATGAACTTGAACATGAACTTGCAGCTTTTTACAATACCATTGCAACTGCAAGAGCAGGCATCCCACTCGGTCCACTCGCCGATGACACAATCCTGCACCTCGCTGCAGCTCTGCTCGTTGCACCCCGTCGTTTCGCTCATAGTTTTTGCCTCGCAGTGCAGGCCGCCGTTCCGTGGGGCAACGTCGATATTCCTCGCCCGCGATTTCTGGCCCCCACCGCACGACTGGGAGCATGCGGACCAGTAACTCCAGTCTCCCCAGACGCAATCCTCAACGACGTCGCAGGGATCCGTTCCACACGCTGCCACTTCCTCGAGACTGGTTAAATCGCAAAGCTTTCCGCCGAATCGCGCTTCATTCAAGACCGTCCGCGTTCGCTTCATTTCACCGTTGCCGCATGTTTTGCTACCTATATAACTTAGAATGGTTCCTTACCAATATGACTTAAGGCTTCCACGTACCTTAAGGGGGCGTTTATACCGCACTCACATTCAACTACACTCACATTCATCTACCAAATCATCAAGGACGCCATCTAAATGAATACATTCGCCCCATGAGCTCCACTCGTTTAGTGCGCAGTCCACGGCGTCGTGGCATGGTGTCGTGTTACATGTTGAGACTTCCTTCATGCTCGCTTCGCACGGTGCACCGCCGTTGCTTGCCTTCGTTTCTATTGATCGCGTCCGAAATGTATCCCCTCCACCGCAGGGCTCGGAACATGTTGACCAATACGACCAAGATGACAGTGCGCAGTCTACTTTTGGCTTCTGACAGTCCGGCTCGCAGCTGACCGTCTCTGACATCGGGCCGTCGCATGGCTTCCCACAACCATTGTTGTGCGAGTAGATTTCACGGTGTCGCTCCTGGAGACCATTGCAGGCACATGCGGAGAACGACGACCTGGAATTATGTTTTGTGTAAGTTGTATTACGGGTACCCCGGACACTGCTTCGTATAATGATCTTTTCACACGCGATATTTACGTTGCGTACACGTACCATGATCCCCAGACGCAGTCGAGGCATTCCTCCGATGCACACGCTGACAGGTCGCACGATGCGACTTCCTTCTGCTGGCCCTGACATTTCGACAGGTGGTCATACCCCCAATCTAATGCGCGAGAGAACCCCACTGGCACGAGCAGGACGTACGCAGGATAATTTGAGCTGCGCGCCATCGCTCGATGTTGTCAGTTTCGCAACCGGGTGGATGGCATATGCCGGCGCAGTTCTCTTAGAAGCAGTTTCTGCGTAGGGACATGTTTCTGTGAGACAGCTGTTTCCAAGTGTGTCAAGATTGCATCGATTGAATGAGAAAAGATGTCGGCGTGATGTTACAGCCACACTTAACTCTGGGGTCCCTCGCGACTGTGTGTGCCCTCCGCTTGACACCTCGCTCGCCGAAAGCAACTGCTAGTACAAATGTTACATTCATCCATCTAATGCACTCGACAGAAAGAAAAAAACATTGAACAGGTTGAGAATCGCCATGGGTGGCTTGAGTAGCCCCGAACTATATCGCGGCCTTTTTTTCTTGTGCTTTCGCGCGTGCGCTTTGAATTCGAGATGTATCAAGAGCTAGTCTTTTACAAAGCGAAAATTGAGAAAGCGGTCTTTGGTGGCCATGCTTACGACGCGATGCATCGGAAAGCAACAACCACATCAGAGGAAAAAGTAATCAGTATCATATACCATATTTGTCATCCAATTGACATCAACAATCAAACATAACAATGAACGATAAGTGTTTCTCATCGCATCAGAAGTAGTCAAATCCAAAAAAGTAGTCATAAAAAGCGAAGGCGCCGTTTCGTGGAAACGGCCCTCCGGTAGTGTCTTGAGGGTCTAGACGTTTCTAAGTGTAGTACAACAAATTGCGAGGCAACTGAAAATACAATGGTCATTACATGTTTTGCCGCAATACAAGCACAGCACTGTGTGTTGTCAAAGGTACATTTGTAGTTGACAGCTCTTGTATTCTTAGTGTACTACTTTGTATTACAAAACCTAGATACGCCCCCCCTTTTTTGAGAGAGAGAAAAACACTTTTCAGGATGTAGTAGAAACTCGAGTGCTAAGTAGAAAAGATTGGACATTAGATGTTGTGGTAAAAACCCATGGAAAATTTTGTGTCGTCGTCTATCATGTTGTCGCTCCTCGTCGTTTCATCTAGACTGTACAAAACTCCGCTATCGGATTCTTACAACTCTTCGTCCTTCTTTTCCTCCTCGACCTCCTCTTCCTCCTTCTTGTCCTCGGACTTCGCATCCTCAGCCTCCTCATCGGCCTCTTCCTCCTCCTCGTCTTCCGGAAGCTCGATTTCCCGAATGCCCTCCTCCGGGTCGACACCGAGCTGCGCTGCCATCAGCTTGTAGACGCGCGCAGCCAAGTCGGCCGGGTCGGAAAGCTCGTAACCAGACTCGATAAGCGCCGTCTGGAACAGCATCTCGGCGCTGTTTGCGGTCTTCGGATCGTCCTTGGATTCCTTCACTTTCTGGAGCAAGTTGTGGACAACCTGATTTGTGATGGATTTTTCCATTTTGACTTGTAGAACAACGGAGCGATAAGATTCTTGACACATGCAATGTGACTCACGTACGCGCAGCGCACTGTGGCACAGAAGGATGAAGTTTTTGCGAATGTAAGCAAAAAGAAGCAAAACGAATATTATGTACCGGGTGGTTTCCGTTGATCTCGAGAGTCTTCCTTCCGGCCATCATCTGGATCTGGTCCTTGTTCTGGAAGGCCTGTGCGCGCATGATCTTCTCCTGGTGAGCGGAATACCCGAACTGGGAGGTGACGACAACGCAAGGAGATTCTGTGAGACGCTTGGAGAGGACGACACCTGATTATTTGATTACGGCAAAGGCAATGACGGACTTGCAAAATAAGTACCTTCATTTCACATCACACCTACAGTAAACAAAACCCCAGCCAAAAAAGTTTTCACCACAGCGCCGAAAAATTCCTTACCGTCGATCTTGACGCCGCTGCTCTTCATGCCGCCGGATTCGGTGAGCTTGGTGAGGAGCTCCTTCCACCAGTCGGTAAGCGGCTTGTACATGTCCTTCATCTTGTTGAAGCGCTTGATTTCCTCTTCGGTTTCCTCGAGCTTGACATCCGCCTTCTGGATGGACACGAACTTCTTGCCCTCGTAGTCTGCCAACTTCTGGATGCACGGCTCGTCCAGGTGATCCGTCAACAGCAGGACCTCAATGTTCTTCTTCTTGAAGATCTGCAAGTTCGGCAGCTTCAGGAGCGTCTCCATGGATTCACCTGTTTTGTGATTGAACCGATGTTTCATCCAAGGGCGGGATTGCAATGGAAGTGGAAATCTGAATGGCAATTGTTCCACATCAGACGCATGAATGAGACAGCTGTGTGTACTGAAAATGATGAATTGCAACACAGAATAAACAAAACGCTACAATAGTCTTACCACTGGCGAAGTAGATGGAGTCTTGCTTTTCCGGCATGTTGTCCAGGTATGAGTCGAGGGAGATTTCCTTGTCGTTCGACTTGGTGGTGGTGAAGCGGAGCAGCTTGCTGATCTTGGAGCGGTTGGCATCGTCCTCGTAGCAGCCCATCTTCAAGTTCTTGCCGAACTCCTTGTAGAAGGTGTCGTAGTGGGACTCGGCGTTCTTGTCCTTCTTCTTCTCCTTCTTTTCCTCGCCGTCTTCGCCCTCCTCGTCGTCGTCCTCGTCCTTGTCGGACTCGGCGTCCTTGGACATCTTCTTCAGCAGCTCCAGGACCTTGCGGACCAGCTTCTTGGTGATCACCTTCATGATCTTGTTCTGCTGCAGCTGCTCGCGGGACACGTTGAGCGGCAGGTCGTCACTGTCGACGACACCGCGGATAAAGTTCAGGTAGCGCGGGAGGAGATCCTCGAACTTCTCGGCGACCAGCACGCGGCGGACGTACAGCTTGACCTCGGACTTCTTGGTCCAGTAGTTGTCCAGCATGTCCATCGGGGCCTTCTTGGGCACGAACAGGATGGACTTGAAGTCAATCTCACCCTCGGCGTTGAAGTGGGTGTTGGCAAGGGGTTCCATGTAGTCCTTGGAAATGGCCTTGTAGAAGTCGGTGTACTCCTCGTCCGTCACCTCGTCCTTGGAACGCAACCAGATGGCCTTCTGGGTGTTGACCTGAGAGGGTGTTGATATGGGAACGACAATAGTGTGGTGGAAGAACATTCCGTGGAGAGTGAGTATGCTCATGTGATTAAGCTCCTGATTTTGCACAAAAGCAGTGCTTCATCCTCCGCTGAGTATTCAGAAAAAATGAGTACCGCCACTTCTACACGGACGAAAATGAAACACGATCTGATAAAGCGAGATAAGGGAGCACGAGCGAATAGATACCTGTTCCCACTCGTAGATGGTGGTCTTCTTTTTTTCCTTGGGCTCCTTCTTCTTTTCCTTCTTCTCCTTCTCCTCATCGTCCTCAGCCTCGGCATCTTCGTCTTCCTCTTCGTCGTCGTCCTCCTCCTCTTCTGCCTCGACCTCCTTCTTGACCTTCAGGTAGATCGGGTACTGGATGAACTGCGAGAATTTCACGAGGGTCTCCTTCAGCTTGTGCTCGTTCAAGAAGTCCTGAGCATCCTCCTTCAGGAAGAGAGTGACGCGGGAACCTGATAGGGGATCATGTTAACAGCCGATTTGTGACATCAATGCGAGTAGGAATAGTGAGGCACAAATTCAAGCACACGAGGAGGACAAGAAGATGAAAGTCGTGTCTAGTACTGGTTGACACTTCATGCAAGAGAACCACCACACCTACACATCATGGTCACACAAACACTTACCACGGCCCAAGGTGGAGCCTCGCGGGTCCTCGGACACGGTGAAGGCGGCATCTGCGGTGGATTCCCACACGTGCTGCCCATCATCGTCGTTGTTCTTGGAGGTGACGGCAACCTTGTCGGCAACCAGGAACGCGGAGTAGAAACCGACACCGAACTGACCGATCAAGTTCGTGTGGTCGCCACCCTCGGCCATGGCCTCGAGAAAGTTGGTGGTTCCTGACTTGGCGACTGTACCCAAGTTGTTGATCAAGTCCGCCTTGCTCATACCAACACCGGTATCGGTGATAGACAGAGTCTTCGCTTCCGGGTCGAACTCAATCTTGATCTCCAGGTCCTTGGTGTCACCAAGGAAGGAGGCTTCCTGCACGGAGTAAAACCTGTTGTTTGTGTAGTTTTTACCATGATATGATAGATGATGCTGTTGAAGTGAAAACTGCAGAGCGCACTTATAACGACCGAAGTACTTATGCCAAGCTGGAAATCATTACCTGCAACCAAATCGAATGCAAGTGGCGGCACTACTCACACGATGAGCAGATGCAGAAAAAGCCTACGTCACAAATGTTACCTTGCTTTCTCCAGGGCATCGGCGGCGTTGGAGATCAACTCACGAAGGAAAACCTGCTTGTCCGTGTACAGCGAGTTGATGATGATATCCATCAAACGCGACACTTCTGCCTGGAACTCGTGTTTCTCTCCGCCCTCTGCCATCTGGTTTATTGGTCACATTGGTTTTGTCATAGGATTGAGATGGCAAGCGTATCACGCAGGGAGAGGAAGAACATTTGCTTTGTTGCACAATAGTAAAGGAGACAAAAACCATCCACATTAGGGTCAACAAATAGAATGAATACCTTTGCAATTTCGTCGGAGGAGAAGCCGTCGACCTTCTTGTCATCCTTTATTTCTTCTTTTGCTACCTCCTCCGTCGTTGCCGCGACTTCCTCCTCCGCGAATGCCACACTGCCGAGAAGGGCGGTCGCCCCGAGGGCTCGTCGCAAAAACAGTGCCATCTTTCTTGGGGTACCTTTCGGGTCTGTCTGCTCTAGAAAGACTCCAACAAGGTGCGATCAGAAATACTTCACTAAACTATATTTGTCAAAAATGTTGTGAGAAATATTGTTGTTGTGAAAATCTGTCACGTCCAAGTGTAAAGATTGATCTTCGGGATCTCTACTCCGGGCGAAAAAAAGCGCACCGGAATAGGACAAACGTTGCTTTGCGGACGAGAAACGGTCCTCGAGCCGAGAAAAATGCGGAAGATCCTGTGTGTGCCTGTTGTTGTATTTTCGTCGCAGATGATGGTAAAATGGAAAATCGCCAAAGCGCCGAAACCTATCCGGATTCGTGCGAGCGTGAATGGAGATCGTGTAGAGAATGAAAGTACTGTAGGGACCGAGGAAATTCAGATCGTTTGCGCAGGGAAAAGTAACGTAGATATGGCGTGTTTTCAGAGAGGTATATTGTAGTAAGGATCTGTACACAAATTCAAGGCTAGGGGGAACCGAAAGATCGAGTCGTGCTGGGCATGCGGAGGCTTGGATGCTGTTGCAGTTTGTACAATTTGATGAAAAAAGGAGATGCGTGAAACACTCAAGATCGTTTGTCATCCGCAGCATTGCCATGCAACTGAAAATGGAAAATGCCACTGCCACTCAAGACATGGAATTCGCTCTGTCATCAGGAAGGAACTGGTAACCGATCGGTGTTCTCGCTCACCTTTGATTGCGATTGCAGAGTAAGAGGATCCTGCAGAAAGGTCTTTGCATCGGGGCAGCTTGCTGTGCGAAGTAGTACTTGCTTGGAACGTGACTATAGTGGTCACAGAATATCGCTGAGTCATCGTGTTGATCTGGGAGTACTTAGCTCTTCTTGCAACGACCGTATCGCTGCAACACGTTGCTGATCTGAGACAAGATCTTCGCGCAGGTGTACCTTTGCGCGCCAGATGTGTGACAAGACTGTCTTGATAGCATTTTCGAATGTCTTGGACATTCGCAAATGCTAGTACGGTCTGATCCTGCTTAGGTTTTCCGACTCTACTACGGTTCCGACTTATATCGCCGTTGCACGGCACGCGCTGTACTCCTTCAACTACTATTCTGATCTTTGCAACTTCTGCCGTACGAAGCGAGCACATGTGCAGAAGTGGGCACTGTTTCCATCAGTCGTGCTTGGTCTTTGCCGCGGACACTAGTTCTCGACAGTGCGCACTGAAGCGAACCAGGTACCTTCGAGAGACTAGTGCGCTCATCCCGAGTGCTATGCCAACGACGCTTCCGTGCTTTGCTACTAGCAGAAGAAGATCATTGCTGTTTGCAGCCGGCAACAGACTCACTGGTGCAGCTACCGCTCCAAACGTTAACACTAGTAAGCACGCCGATCCCGCTGCACAGCTCCAGATGGTAAGCACCTCCACAAGTTCCCGCACAGAGATAGGCACTTTTAGCGTACGCGGCAGTTCGTCCTTCTCCAGCAGGAAAACAACGCAGCGCAGTACCCGTGCTCCCATGCACAATGTATTCGCCCCCAGAATCGCTGCTGCACGCCAATGGAAAAATTTGTGGAGAAACAGGCTGCTAACCCCGAGCAAAAAGCTGATTGCGAACTGGTAAGCAACATTCCGGTTCAGCCAAGTCGTCGGCGCACGCGCGTGTGTGTACGCCTCCAGAATACCATTCAGGCTTGCGGTAAAGAGAAATCCGCAGTACAAGCGGAGAGACAGCACGGCTTCGTTTGCTGCAACATCCGCCCACTGCGGTCCGTAAAGAAGGCGCACAGCCAGGTACGCGTTTGGTGGGCCGTACAGAAGCGCCAAATACCCGATACCGCCCTGCAGTGCAAGCAAAGTAGCAAAGATCGTCGCGCCCTCTGTTTCGCTCTCAGTAGTGGTGCTTTCAGGTGGTAGTTTCTCTTCCGCGGCGATATCTCTGTCGGACGCTGCTCCCGCGCGCCGTCTTTCGGCTTTCGCAGTAGTGCTTCCATTGCTGCCGGAGGCCGAAGCTTTCGTCAGCGTTCCGGCCGAAGACCCGTCAGCACCAAGTGGTACTTCACCTGGAGCACCTCCGCTTCCCGCATTTGGATTTGCATCTGCACTGGTACTAAAAAAGGTGAACGCCAAATCCTCGATCGGTGCAAACAGCAGACGCAGAACTAGCGAACCCAGATTTGTCACCAGCGCGAAGGTTCCCCACACGGCAGGGTCAGGAAACAGATACACCAGAAGCATTTTCTCGCCTTCCGCCAGCGCAAGTTTCTGTACAGAGAGGACTAGCATACTTCGTGCCAGCTCCGAGGACTCCGCGCTCAGTTCGAACTCGGTGAAGTCTGAAGGTTGCAGAAACGACGGGAGACCGCGCCTGTACATCAGCTTTCCCAACTGAAGTGGGGTGATAACTCCCTTGCGCAGACGAGGCCGACTTTGCTCGGGCCCGTCACCGCTCCCTGTCACGGAACTTGATGCGCTGCACTCGCTGGATTTCACATCCTCATCTTTACTGACCATAACGTATTCGCGATCCACTGCAGGATTCAGAACGTCAGCAACTGTTAGTGTCTCCGGGATCTGTACCCGCTGTAAGTAGACGGAGAACGTGACTAACACGTACACAAACTCTGCGAGGGCGCATGCGAGAGTGTACTGCGTTCCGCACACCAATACCAACACTGCAAGAGCAACCGTTTTGAAGATGCGCCCGATTCCCTCCGCCAGTGGTCTCGTGTCCAGTCTCCCACGAGTCTGTTCGTACAGTGCGAAGGGCTCGAGGAGAAAAGCTTCCAGTTGCGTCGCAATGCCGACCAGGCACCAGCTAAGCAGCAGCGGTGAGACACGAGATATGCCTGGGAGAAACCGTGCGTAAATGCTGGTCCCTTCTTCCGCAGATTGCTGTGCGATTGCGAGCGACTCGTCTGGCATTAGGAACCAAAAGCAGAGCACATTCACGGCAGCGGTTCCAACGACGCCGTAGACTAGCAGGCGGCACTGTTCCGAGAAATCTTTCAAGCGCATCGCCGCCCGCCGGAAGCCCTCCTTCTGAAGAAACAGCGCCAAGGAGTTGTAGAGTGTGAAATAGAAGCCCCGCCCATATTCTTCTGCCGACACGTACCGAGCTAGTAACAGATTCAACGCGAAGGTCAGGATCTTCACCACGAATCCGGTGGCAAGCAGCGCTGCTAGCCCGCGAAACATGTGGGCCCGTCGTGCAGCCGTTCCTTCTTTGCTGGCAAAGGGAGGAGGACAGTCGTCCGCTGACGCCATAATTTTCGTAGAGTGGTAGACTTATGCAGCGCACATCGAAATAGAGTAAAAGTACTTACAATTCCGGTGATCGATCACATTTCTCCTCAAACGGAAGCGGAACGGTCGAGCGTTATACTGCTCTACCAAGCGGCTGGCAATAAATCAGATCTGCGATGAGATGATAGACAAGCTGATGTTTCTCCTGCCCGGACAACATCAGCCGACTCTATCAACAACAAGTGGTAACGGATCCCCAAAATTACACATCGCATTGTTCGCAACTGGCGTAAGTAGCGTGAATCCGGCGTTGTGTTAGTGTCCGGTAGTGACCCACTCCTGATCGCAACCGAGTTCGTGGAACGCTGCTGCCACCCTGCTTAAAACGCAGCAGTCTCATCCCTTAGCGTGTATGCTATATGGATATGCAGCCAACTCCATCAGTTTGATGTATGAGTAAATTCTCATATCTTCACACGTGATCTGTTTCTCTTCTTCGTCCGCCCCCCCGCGATGAGCTCTGAAGCATTCTTCACGTAGTGCAAATAACCGACGCACACTCCTGTTTCCATTCCGTGCTCCCCGCAGTGAGAAACGGTGAAAGTGAGGCCGCCGCAATCAAAACCGCAATGCGCTTACGCCATCTCCAATATCTGTTTTTTTTTTTCAACCATTACACTTCTATGTATTAAGTAGCTTGTCGCTACAGGTATCCTACACACTACAATCTTCTCGCCTCTTCTTTATTCGCAGTGACGAGACAAATGAGCCGCTCGCTTTTTTGTTTGTTAGATTGATTAAGCTTTGTCTTCCTTTTTTCAGGGGTTAGTGCAAAGTCACTTGTCGCACCCGAGTGTTTTTATTTAGTAGCGCTAGAAGAACGTGAGAAGAAGGCACAACCTTCACCCGGAAAACCACGTTTCCACTCGTACAAACAAACAAACAAGCTTTGTCTCGCAAACAACGTACAAAATTGAAATTTTAATAATCGTAAGTACGTAGTTTTTTTGCATAAGCGTCCGCTGCCATGGCAAGATTACTCCTCGATGGTGGTGCTGGGCAGGACGTTACGGCGTATTCTGCCTTGTTTGTTACTTCCAACTTTCCGCTGTCAAAACGCAGCTCCGCCTTGCCTCGGTTGCATTCCCGCATGGCCAGAAAGGCCGCGGCGCATCCGTCTGAACCTGATTTGTTCAAAAATCAGAGCAGCTGATTTGTTCAAAAATCAGAGCAGTTGCCCTTCGTTCCTTTGCTAATATCGTGGTTGCCTTTGTGCGTCTCTTATCAATATGTGGTACCACGAACTCGAACACAGCTGCATGCATATCATGTAGTACCTGGGCTTGCTGCACACCGTACCAGAGCATCCGCCTCCTGATCACACGAGGACATCTTGAAGTTTTCTTTTTTCCAAACTGAGACCCTAGACTCTTCTTCCCTCGTGTGATCACGTCGTGCTCGTGCTGTTACTTATTTTCTTGCATGCATGCCGCGGGGAACCGATCGAAAGCGAGCAGCGGTCTTTGCTTTTGTCTTTTGGTCGGTGCACGACGTGGATGTCTTTTCCAAACAACAAATTTTTCGCACCAACGACGCCGCAAACACACGGGGCAGATACCAGATCCCATCCCATCTTCACGTCGCCCTTTTACTTTATTTCAATCTGTTCATTCGCAGGTCGAAGTTTTTGCATACAGGCAAGATGAAGTGTTTGAAACACGAGGCACCAAAAGGCGAGCGATGTGTTTCTCTTTTACCGTATCCGTATCGAGCGCACGACTATTACTTTCTTCGCACGAGATTGAAGATGACGTCGAGGGTTGCCAGTGTCTGCATTGCAACTTACATCTTACACGATAGAATTTCGAAAAACAGTCTTCGGAAAGGCAAACCAGAAAACAAGTGGGTTTCGGCGTGAAAACGAAATGCAAAGAAAAATCGCGGTCAAGGTATAGAAATGAGCTGTTGAAACAGAAACTATGAAATGAAAGGGGATTCGCTTACTCATATTACGGAAATCGGTTTTGGAATACTTTTCAATAAGTATGCTAACACTTTACAGTCTATGTATCACTAGGGACATTAAAAAGACTAGCGCCCTCATCTTGTCGGCACGCACGGGCCCGCGTTGTAATTGTAGCAAGAAGTTGCAGCAGAATCATAGTACTGCCTCTGCAGCCGCATGCGTGTTCGTAGCTTCTCATTCAGATGGAAACGCAAATTGCGTTTCCATCATATCTGGCTTATACATGACTTTCTCTTTCGTACACATCGCACGAGCCGTGCCAGTACCGTACTTTATCCCGCGTCTATCAGCGAATGTTGACCCATCGTCCAAAATTAACTGCGCCGCCCCTACTTACGCTCGCATTTCAAAAATATTGACACTGAGCTTCAAGTTTTACTAAAATTATGCCTCGTTCGAATGCGAGTAAAATAATTTTTTCGCCTGAGCTACTTTACAGAAGGATAGATGAGAAAGACCTGATACTGGCTGGCATCCACACAACCCCAACTAGCTGCTGATCACTACCAGCAACAGATAGGGTTTTCCTTCCCCGAAAGCGAAAAACAAAACACAAGAAGAAATAAAAGTCAAATGACTACTACCTCTTGAAGACACAGCGAAAAAGCGTTCATCCCTCCTTGCGCTTTACGTGCGAGGATTTTTTCTGGGCCCGTCCGCCGCGGAGGCGCCGGCTTGCGGTAGGGGAAAGGTTTGGCGCTGCCGGTCCTTGGGTGCGTGGCTGATTTTGGTCAAACTTTTCAAAAATTTCCGCAAAAGTCGTTGCATGCCCTTTTTGCTCGCTGCGGTTTTGTACGTGCCCGTGTAATCTGCCGGGCCGCTCGCAGTTACCGACTGCTGGTCATACGCCTCCACCACGCCAGCGTCCCTTTTGGACCCCGAGAACTGGGCCATTTCGTTGGTGCCTAGATTCTCGAGAATGTATTCGCGCAACTTCTCCTCCACCACCTCGTTGCTCCTGCTACTGCGCAAGCTGTGGTTGCTCAACGCGACGGAGGCCTGGCTCCGGGTCTCCACGTCCTGCCCCTCCGCGGATCCGGTCCGCTGCGACCGACTCAGCGCGTCCTGCGACAAGGCGACAGTCTCGGTGTCGACAGGCGACTGGATCGCGTTTGGCGAGGACGGGGCAGACTGCGTGCCGAGTGGTTTTCTCAGCCTCGGTCGGTTTCCCGACGTGTATTTTGACGTCGCGGGTGCGGGCGCTGCTCTCTTGATCCGCTGGATGCGCGTCTTCACCTTTCTCGCCAAGTCGTCCTCTCCTCCAACATTCGAGTGCCACCGCAGGCTCGTCTGTCGGCGCGGAGATAGGTACGCGGGCAAACTGCGCGTGCGACGACGAGACGAAGAGAAATTGGCGCTGGGCGAGCGTAGCACACCCTTCGAGGCGAACGGGCTGTTGGAATTGTTCTCGGAGGCGCGACGAGACGCCCCCACAGACGAGGTGCGGCGGGTCCCTCGCGAAGATCGGGACGCTTCAGATGTCCGACGCGAACCGAGAAGCCGGTCTTTGCTGTGCAGCAGCTTGTCCAGCTTTGCCTCCAGAGCCCGCGCACGTGGGCCCCCCGAAAGATTAACGGTTTTGTCACCGCTTGTTCCTGACATGAGAACAGGACCTGCGCGAAGATGATGGCTCTCGTCTTCAATGGTTTCTTTCGCATCATCTGGGAGTCCACCCGCGCTTGCTTTCGGTCCTGTAGTAACCGTAGACGCTGTTGGGGATGTGCGTCCACTTGTACTGCTCTCAGGAGCGATCAGACCTGTGGTTCCCCTTTCTGTGTAGCTGCCCTCGACCGCATGCGCCGCACTGCCTACCGCCGGTACGAATCCGATAGGAGCGCCCTCTGGTTCTTCAGGTTCAGGCGAAACCGTTTCAACCAGAATTGTACTTTCCGGCGGAATTTGGTCCAGCTTCACGACGGCGTCCTCACTCTTTTTGTCGGCGCTCGTCTCCACAGCTCCATCCGTGGTCTTCCGTTGTTCAACACAGGCTGCTTTCTCCGAAATCATGACACTTTCCTTACCTGCACTCTCCGACGCCGCACTCGTCAACCGCTCCCGCTCTGCCGTCGTACCAATACCGGCGTCGCTGGACGCCGGCTGTGTTTCAGACGTGTCATTTTGTTCCTCGCTGCGCGCCACCGCGGGATCGTCGCGCGGAGAGTTTGCGCTCTCCTCGGAACTTTGTGCCGGGTGCTGCGTGGGCTGCTGCGGTGGGGCCGTCAGCGTTGACGTCGACGAATCCACGTCGATGTCGCGAATCAGCTCCCGATACTTGCGATTCTTTCGAATCCGCTCAATGGGGCGACGATCCCGGCCGTTGTTGGTGACACCGCTACTCGGAGGTCCCCCCGTGGGCGTGGCATGATCTTTGCTGACGTCTTTGCTGCTCAAACTGACATCTTGTGTTTCGCCAGGCACAACTTCTGCACCAGACTCGTTGTTTCGCGTTGCCATCAACCGCAGATACGAGGCCAGTAGCTTTCCCTTGGATTTTTTTCTCTCCGGCGCAGTTGTTCCTCCAGTAGCTGCGGATATGACACCGCCGGCAACGTTAATACTTCCCTTCATTTCCGCGGACGCGGACCGCTCTTCCTCCGTGAGAGAAGCCTTTTCGTTGACCTCCCCGGCTCGCACGCTGATGTAGCGTCGCAAAGGGTTATTTTCGCCGTGTTGTTGAATGTTGAAAGGCGCGGCCGGCAGCGCAGTGTTTGTTGTGTTTGGTCCCGGCACGTTGTTGTTCTGCTGTGCCGTGAACAACGGCACCGCCGCCCCGACGCCCGAGTGGCGTCGGTGCTTCCGGGCCGCGGATCTCTTCATCTCGTCGGCAACCTGCTTCCCCAGTTTCCCGGCGGCACTCGCGAGCAACTGACTCACGTTGTCATCGCGCAACTGGATGGCCTCGAGATTTTGCTCGCCGTCGGTGCCCGTGGTGGTGGAATGGTAGCTGGGCCGGCTGGAAGTGGTAGCGTTCAAATTGTTCGAGATGCTGTTTCGGCTCATGCGCCGGGTCTCCATCCCGACGATACTCGGCACGCTGAAGCTCCTCTGTTCGTCCGTTTCTATACCCGATACCGGGGGCGCGGTGTAGCTAGTTGGTGGGTGCGAGCCCCGCTGTTGCGCGCGCGGCGCGGTTGGCGCCCCCAACACCTGCATTTTACTGCCACCTGGCGGCGTTTTCTCGTTCACCGGACTCTTGTTATCCGGCGTCTTTTCCTTGGACAAGACGTGAAAGCTGGTGCGCACCTTTGGCTCTTTCAACCCCGCGAACCCGCCGGTCGACGATCGCCGGAAGCTCTTGCTTGAGGAAGAGAATCCGCCGGTTGATGCGGACAGAAGGTGGTCCTGACCGATCCCCAGCACGTGCTCGAGCCGCAGCGCCGAATCCAGCACCTCGGGGGGGAGCGGCGCCACTTCAGGAGCTTGCGGACTGCTGATATCCCCCATTTGTGGCGGCAAGGGCGTCTGGCGCAGGATTTCCGAGTGGCGGCGCGACGCGAGGCGTGGACCCGACACCGTCCGCCGGCTGTTGCTGAGGGCCGAGGAAGTCATTCCTGCAGCAGGAGTCTCGCCGGACTTACTCGCCTCCGGTTGGGGCGGTGCGAGTGACGTCGTAGCGGCGCTGCTAGGTTGAATTTCGTGCGGAGCGTTTCCAACCTTGGTGTTTTCCTCGATGATGATATCATGATGCTTGAATAGCTGCAATAATCCGGTTTCTGTCTTGCGCGGTGTCTTGTTGATTATCTGTTGTGGAACCATTGCGGCCACCTCGGCAGAGGCCTGATCTTTTGAAGACGCCACATCCACAACTTCGGCCATTACCGGCGGCGCGCTGGCAATGGTATCCGTCCGGTCCGCAACTGCCCGAGCCAGAATCGTCGGCTCTTGTGTGTTGACGCGTGCTTCGTCCTCGGTCGTGTTGATTTGAAGTGATATCTCCTGCGGGTCAACAAGTGCTCGCTCGTCTCGAACCAGCCGGCCGCGCGATCGCTGCTCGGAGGAAAGCTGAGCGCTGCTGCTGTCACTCACAGCGCTGGCCGACGATTGCGCAAGCTTTCTACGATGCGTCGCCAGCAGAATGGAATTCTCCTCTTCATCGTCCTGATCAACATCGCTGTGCAGGTAATTGTCGACGGACGCGGGACCGCGATCATCGGGCCCCCTCGCGTTGGAAGACTCGATCTCTTCGTCACTGGCCAGTGCTGAAGCATCGTCATCGTCCGAGGCCGAAAACTCCTCCAGTAATCGTAGCTGCGCCACCTCCCCGGTCTCCGGGTTGCGGAACCCGTGCGGCGTCCGGTAGGGATTGGCCACCTCCTCTTCCGCCATCGCCAGCAGCTTGCCGAAGCCGAGGTCGTCGTCGTCGAGCAGCTGTAGCAGCAGCTCCCGCTGGTCTCCGTCCAGAGAGGACAAATCGTCCCCGTCAGAATTATTCTGGGACGACGTCGAGCGATTGGACCCCGTTTCGACCTGCAGCGTCCGCACGCTGCCGTCTGGAATAGATAAACCCGTCGTGGCCTTCATCTCTTCCTCTGTTTGTTCTCCTGTAGTGGGCAGGGATACTGCCCGGCGCACGGATTGGGTAGGCACTAGTACCTCCGCCGGCGCGCTCTGCGAAAGAGTTGCCCCCAAGGAGGGGTCCGAGGCACTGTCATGATTATTCTCCAGAATGGGGAATGTGCCACACTCGGGGGTGGACGCAGACTTTGGTCGGTGCATTGGTACTGGTAACTCATGGGAACCCATTTCGGTTTCCGATGTGGAATTCGCCCGGTCGCTATCGGAAGAATGCAGAATGTGCGAAATCAAGGCCGCCCGCGGCGTGCTCCTCTCTTCCGCCGAAGCACTGGCGAGTCCGTCGTCCGTGAGCTTCCTACCGCGCTGGTGCGGCGAGGAAGAAGCCCCCAGAGGGGACGCCAGTTTCAGCTTCTTACTGGACAGAGAGCGCGAAGATGAGTCGCTGCCGGAACTTGCGCGCAACGACGAATGCAGGTACGCTTCCATGCGCAAACTGTCCGGAACCAGGCCCGTGACGGGGAGCGACCTGTTGTTGGACGCGTTTCGCGATAGCTTCGGAGAGCTACCGGTGTCCGAGCTGGTGGTTTCCTCGGGCACGTTCGCCAGCGGTTGCCCAAACAAGGAAAATTGGTGCGACGACGGCTGCAGCGAACCTGTACTCGTTTGTTCCTCCAGGACGCTTTGACTGAGGAACGTGCCCATGGTTGTCCCGGGTGGGGTGGTCGTTGGCGGCGAAGGCCGTTCTGCAGTCCCGCCGTGCAACTTTTTGCTGGAGGCGGAACTGCTCCGGCTGCTCGTTCCAGACGCCGCCGAGCTGGTCGCGACCGTTTGGTTGGAAGGCATTCCCCGGGGTGTCACCGACTGCGACATCGAAGTTTGTTCGTCCAGCGAGGCAGACAATGAGTCGCGCAGGAAAAGGGCGGACACCGTGTCGTGCATCGGGAACTGGTCCACCGACTCGCGATGTGAATTTTCTTCGGAGGAGGAAACTCCTGTCGCTTCGATGTGATGAGACTTTTCTTGCAAGGCGAGGAGAGGCCCTCGCGCACGTGAATCTTGGTGAACTTTCTCGCTCGCGCGCGTCGCCGCGCCTCCCTGCTCAGCCGATCCAGCGTCCCCGGAGCTCGTCCTGCTATCCGTTTTCGAAGGCACCTTGACGGCCAGAAGAAAGTCCTCTTTGCTCCCGGACGACGAACTCCTCGGCGCGAGGAGTTGTCCCCCCCCCTCCTCGCTCTCATTGGACTTGGGCGCGGCAACGACAATGCGGTCGGTGGAGCACAGGAGGGCGTCAGGTAGCACGTCGTAGTTTTCGGCGTCGTCCTCTTCGAACTCCACCAGGCCTATACGGCCGTTGGAGACTTGCTTGTTCAGAACGCGGTTGTTCACGTTCGGACCCATGGACGGGTTTACCAGCAGGTTCGCTGCCGGATGGATCGCGCTGCTGCTGCTGTGACCGCTGTGCTCCGCATTCAGCGCGCCGGGAACCGCCAAGTCGCGCGCCTCCGCGCTGCAAAAAACGTCCCAACTCTGGCAGATCTCCGAAGACGTACCTCCCGACTTGTGCGACCCGAACGAGCTGCGCTCCCCGTCGACGTGCGGAACGGCGGAGCTGGCCTGGTCGGTGCCGCTGTCATTCGGTGCGCCACCACTGCTCTCGGGAAAGTAGGAACTGCTGTGCCCGCTGGAGGAAAGTTTCATGGGCGGATACTGCCGATTTCCTCTCTTCTCCCTGTCCTTAGTCGCGTTTGCGATTCGGTCGGACCCAGACATGCGCATGTTGTTGACACTACTCTGCACGTAAGTCGAGTCTCCGTCATCCTCGCGGTCAGGCTGATCCCCGGAACCGTGCCGCGCGGGTCCGGACTGCTGGCGCAACACAAACTCGTCGCTGACTTTTGGCACAGTCGGGACTTCTGCCGCCGCGCCACCGTATACCGCGAGGTGGGGCTTTCCGCCGGGGCCGACCCCGACAACGTCCGTGGACATCGAGCGCGAGCGCACGCGGCCGTCCTGCGCTAGCGGCGGCACGTTGTGCGGCAGCGCAACGTGCAAGGGCGACATGAACGAAGGAGCCAACCCGCTGCGATTTCGAAGCGGTATGGTCGTATTTCCAGTTGTTCCGTAAAGCCTGCTTTCTATCACTTCCTGATCCACCGCGCTCACCTGCTTGGAGAGCTGTCCTGCGGTGCTCTTGGTGTCCTGGTGCGAGAGATGGGGAGATTGGTCGGTCTCCTCAGACACTTCCGTGATCACGGCCATGCCACCCGTCATACTGTGCTCCTTGGGCACAACAAGACCGGACGGTGCGCGCGCGATGATGGTAGGTCCGCGGGGGAAGCCTGCTCCGCGGGGCGTGTCAGAAGAGTTTGAACTAGACGCGGGACCGCTGCCGCCCACGGTTTCTGTGATCACGTTTCGATCCGCGTGGGCAATGGCGTCGTGCGCGAGGTTGCGCAGCCACTCCTGCACGTTGGACTCCCGGGTGCGCTTGCGGTACGCAGACAGAATCTCGAACCTGCGCAACGCCAGACGACTCAAAGGCGTCTTCGACATTTTGGAAATTTCCTCGGCCTCGCTGCTCAGGGGCGCCCGCTTCACTTCCTTACCGTGTTTCAATTTATTGGGTAGGTCGCTGAGCCCGCTCGTCTCCTTGAACAGAGGCGTGGACGCCGTGCTGCGACTGGAAGTGACTTGCCCCGTGGCGCCGGCGGTGCTGGCGCTAATCGCCCGGTTGACTGTTGCAGCTGTGCCACCGTTCTTTTTACCGTGCAACTTTGGATTGATCCGGAACGTCGTGCGACCACTCTGCAAAATCTGCTGGTGGTCACCAAAATTGTCATCCGAATACTTCGTCGCTTGCCTCTCCAGGATTTCTTCGGTCTCGTTCCGCCGTAACTGTACGGTGGAAACCAGATCCCTCGACTCCGTTGTCTCGGTTTGCGGTGCTCCCCCGGTGCTGTTCTTCGTCATCAGAGAGGACGACAGCGTATGGCTGTAGCTGGTGCCGCGGCTGTCCAGCGTGTCGTGCGACGGCGGTGCGTTCTGGATCTTGAAGTGCTGGTACGATCCCGACGCCTGATCCCTGCTGGACCCCCCGCCGAGTATGCTCCCGGGCGGCGAGGACGTGGCGGACAGCCGCCCGCGCTCCTCTTCCTTGTTTCCCCCATACAGCTGCGCCATCACGGACCCGCGGCCCGCCGGCAGCCGTCGAATGCTCGCCAGCTGCCGCTGGAACGGCGTCGGCTCGTCCTGCTGCGAGGAGGACGACCGGCTGGCCTTGGACCCGCCTTGCCGACTGTCGCTCGTCTTGTCACCGGCGCTTCCACCGCCCGCGGCGGAAATGAACCCGTCCTCTTCCGTTGGCAGGGAGTTGCGGCGCGGGATCGGACTGCGCAGAGTGTCGGAGACCGTGTCCGGCGCGGCGAATTCGCCACTTCCGAACCGCCGGTTGTAGTGCCGAATCTTCATGTTTCCGGGGCTGACCGAAGAGTCGTGTTGGCCATGTTGGTTGTACACCGAGGGCCACATGCTGGTCGCCCACCAGCTGGCGGTAGACCCACAGGAACTGCTGGTTCCCCGCCACGGATTCCACTCGGAGTCGGCTTCCGAGTGAGTTTCTCCGGTCGAGTAGCGCGACACTGGGCGTGGAAACGGCGAGGGCGTTCCGAACGTGTCGGGCTGCTGAATTATACTGGGCACGTTACTTACCGTCTTCTCCAGCAGCAGTGTGTGGCCCAACTTGTTGTAGCTGCTGCTATTTTCAACTGTTCGTGTGGGTATCTCGGGCGAGGAGGAGGGCGTGCCAATCGCGGGCGCTTTGTCGGAGGACGCAGACGAGGGACTGCCGTCCGGCGGGTTATGGCTGCTGCCGGCATTATTGCTACTGCCCCGCTCATCTTGCAGTGGAAAGTTCTTGTCCGAACCAAACTTGTCACTACTGTTTGCCAGTCCCCGGCAGACTCCATTCCGCCGCTCACGTTCCCCCCGCACGCTGCCCCCGCGCACGCTCCCGGAAGCCGAGGAGGCGGAGGACTGACACTTTTTCAGGCGGTTGTGCAGTGTGCGCAATTTTTGTGCCGAGGAGGGGGAGTAAAGACTGGTGAACGCGATCTGCATCCGTTCCTGCGGACTCTGGCTGCTCTCCGTTGCGCCGTCCTTCCCGCCGGTAGCGCCCATCAGCTCGCGCGACCGCAGCACGGCCTCAGGTGGGACCAGCTGCGCAACTAACGCTTTGGCTAGGAGGTTCTTGGTGTCGTCGTCGAGTGCCACACTGTCCTCGCTGCCCGTGAACGAACCCCGCTGTGCAATGATCGGATCTTGATCCTTGTCAAACAACGGCATATCGCCGGAGAGCTCGCGTTTCAACACTTGCGAGACACCAAGCTGCTGCGCTGCAGGCGGGGACTTCTTGTGTTTATTAACCTCCACGCTAGATTTTTCGCTGGTCGCTGTATCGTCTGTGATCTCTTTATGTTTCCCGGTGGTCGTCGGCTCTGATCTTGATATTTCTCTCGTTCTCAGCGCTGCGACTTCCGAGTCAGTCTTTGCTATCAGATCCTTTTTATTGACCCCTTCCTGCTTTGGCTCCACGATCAAACTTCCTGTAGCCTTCAAGGATGCATCACCCAATTCTGATTCTTTTGCCGCATCGCTATTTCTCGTCGTTCCATCTCTAACTTGATCTGGACCCATGGTTGGCACTCCCGGCGAAGTAGCAGATGCTCCTGCACTTGCGGCACCAGACGTACCAGAAGCCTTCGCGGCACCGTCCTTGTCTTTCCCCGCACTTGCAGTTCCAACCACCCCGCTCGGGGAAACTGACATGTTCGTTCGCTCCTCGACGTAATCCGCGAGCCAGGGGTGCTGCAGCGCCACCTGGCAGCTCATGCGCTGCGCCGGCAGAAACGCGAGGCACTTCTTCACGAAATCTTCGGCGTTGGGGTTCGCCGTCCAGTCAGCGTGGGACCAGTCGATGTTGCGGATCGCGTACTTCATGCGCTGGCGAATCCGGGCCATGGCCGGGCTTCCCGCCTTGTTGTCGTCCGGTGCGTCGTCGAAAATCTCCTCGCGGAACGGAAACTGGTACGTGACGAGTTTGTAAAGCAAAACGCCCACGGAGAAGACGTCCGTCAGTTCGGAAAACACGCCCAAATACGCCTCGGGCGCGATGTACTGATCGGTGCCCACCACGTGCATCGCGTTGTTCGTCGCCTCAGTGACCGTGTCAAAATCGATTAACTTCAAACTGCACCGCATCGGGCTGGACCGGGCCCACGGGGTCATGTTGTCGTGCAGCACGATGTTCTCCAACTTCAGATCCCGATGCACCAAATTACATCGGTGAAAAACGGAAATCCCCTGCAGCACCTCGAAGGCGACCTGCCGCACGCGCTCGATCGCGGGCGCAATGATGGCTGCGGTGCTGCCGCTGCCCTGCACCGCCGTGACCACCTGGTCCGCGTCGGCGTCCAGTTTGGCGTCGGTTGTGGGGCCGTGTTGACCGCTGTGCCGCAACGCGTACTTCTGCGCGGCCAAAAAGTAGGTGAACAGGTCCACGCCGCGGGCCCGCTCCATCACGATGTAGTACGACTTGGACGACTCGCGCACCTCCAAAATCTTCACGATCACGGCCGACTGCATGGCCGCGGAGTGCATCAGCGTGACGGTGTTTTGCACCCACCGAACCTCTTCGTCCTTGCCCGCAAAGGAGTGCTTCTTCGCGCGAGCCTTGATGATCACGGGAAGGTTGTCCCGTTTTCGAAACCCGGTCACTACCTGAGGGTGGTAGAGGCGCATTGTACTTAAGTGGAGAATGGAAGAAACTATGTGATACCATGATGGACGAAGGCATGCACACCGATGTGGCATACTCGTCGAAAAATCAGCTAGCCAGGACTGCAGTGTTGTCCTGCCGACCGCACCCTATTCACCTTCCCTTCGACCATCAAAGTAGCTGTGTTTTTATTTCCCTCCCAATCCACATAGAGACCTATTCAATGAGCACTTCTTACCTGAATTCCTGGTTGCATACTGGGTAACAAGTTGGACTCGACGATGTAGTCCGTTCTGATCGACGAACACCTGGACACCGTCGGCACGGTCTCAGTGACCCGTTTGTCCACCTCCCAGAGCGCCGACGCAGACACCGCCGACGCAGACGACGACACCGGGATGCTGCTTTGCTGTTCCTTCGTGCGCATCAGCTTCGATAAGGTAGATTGGGACAGCATGGGCTTTAGATAGCCGCTCGTTGAAACGGTCACCGACGAGAAGGGCTTGGACGACGGGCGCTCCGGCATGGAACCTTTAGTTCCAACGGGTGACGATGGCTGCTTGTGCTTGGAGGTAGATGAAGCCTTGATCGCGCCGCCGCGAAAGCCGCTTTTCTTGTCACTGTGCTCTAGAAGCGTCGGCGCGTAGGCTGGGGCAGCACCATATGACCCCGCACCCTTTGTGACATCAACAGTTGCACCAGATGCGGTAGTTGGCTCCCGTTTGCTCTGCGTGGGGGACGTACCAGAGGCGGATGTCGTAGAGCTCTCAGCTTTTTTGACTCGAGGTGGAGCGCGATCAGCACTACTTTCAGGTGATTCTTTTTGCTTTATTTCTGGCCCTGCCGTCGGGTCAATGCGCCGTAAATTGTCAGTCTCCTCGTGGTCCTCTCCAATGTGGTCTGGCTTGTGATGCGAAAGCGGCTCGTCGCTGCGCACGACGGATGGGGGTGAAGCCTCTTCGGAAGTCGCGGGGCTGGCTTGTAAGTGGTGGTCCTGGTGAGATGTCCTGCTTCCGGTTGGCGCACCAGCGTCGCAGTCCTCACCCCGCATCCATTTTGACAACAGATCCGCATCCTCGTCTTCCTCAAGGAGGATGCTCTCGGTCACGGACAGTGGGCTCGCACTCGTCCGCACCATGGATCCTTCGTCCAGCATCAACGATGAAGCCGCTGCAAAACGTCGCATCCCCGTACTTGCAGCAGCCACGGGATCGTCTTTCGCCTTGGGGTCAGACGCCTGAGGCGCTGACGCGATGTCAACATCATTACCCGGCGAAAGAGGCCCCGGCTTCTCGTGCGACCCATGCTGCTGGCGCGAAGGACCGGGCGCCACTTCTCGCAAGTACATGTCGTGATAAACGAGTCGAACTACAACCGTGCAATTCAGCAAAGCAAGGTAAAGGACCACGATCGGGATCGTGGCCTTCTAATTATAGCTCATCTGTCTTGCATGCTGTGACTACTGTAAACCAGATGTCAAAGCGACAGTTCGTTGATGTCTCACAGAAAAAGTAGATGCAAATCACGGCACAAACAGAATAATTGCTGTGTCGCAGACGTAGATTCACAAAAAGAGAACAGCACAGCAGAAACTAGCCGAGTGGAGATTGCGGCGCCCCCGAACTTGGACACAGACTCGTACAACTTCCTAATCACACATCATGAAAGAATGTACGTCACAGGAGCATGTGGCTCGTCTTCATCGTCATTACTTACGCTAGTCATAGCTATAGAAGCGCACCTGCAAGGTCAACAAGAACAAGACACGACGCGGACGCGGCCTATCGAAATACTAAATGAGACGATGCTAGCGTGGTACGCAACAAGCACATGTGAGAGCAAGGAACCTGTGATGCGGAGGATTGACTACGACGGAAATGGATTTTGAAGATATCTCTGCCGCCCGCGTCCCTTGGAGGAACCACGATGACGATGAACCAAGCAGGTCTTCGTGTCGTGGAAGACAGAGTTGTATAGCTGGAAAAAACAATGGATCAACTCGGTGCAGAGCTCAGCGCGGGCTCGCTCAAGAAAAGCACAAGAAAAAAAGGTGACGTGCAACCGAAGCTCTCTCGTGAAAAAACACAATGCGGGAATTAGAAGTTCAGACGCTTTATGATTCTCCCTGTGTGTCCCGGGGAACAAGTTGAACTTGAACAGCACGGCAAGCGGGTCGCATGAACTTTGCTAGAAATTCTTTCTCACTTTGAAATCAGTGCGCTCTCATGTATCAAACTTAGGGGTTGGGTCGCTACTTCATGAGCTATTTCGTTATTTTGTCCATGTCGATTGTCCACAGAAAGTTATACTTAATGTCAGAGCAGTCCTATCATCTGTACTGATGGAAATCCACGTCGTCGCCATGCTCCGTCTTTTTCATACCTGTGCCCCAGCCACCTTTCGGAGCATCACAGTACGCCGAGGGATCCATCAGGTCCACGTTGCTCTTCTTCGCGTCCTCGTGTTTCCGCGCTCTCTTCGCCCACGCGCCAGCAGCGTCAAACGGGTCGTGTTTCGGCGCGCTACCCCCTGGCTGCGCGGCCCACGCTGCCGCGCTGTTGAACGGGTCCGCGTTTGGTCTTTTGTTTGACTGGTCTCCACCCGGAACCGCCGGCGCTCCGTCGGGCCCCCCTGGCGCGGCACCGCCATCCGGCTCCGCCTGTTTGCCCTTCGGCGGCTCGGGCTTTACGAGCTTCAGGCCCGCCTGCTTGATGCACTCCTCCATCTTTTTCTTCAGACTGCCCGTCATGAACAGAGATATTGCATTTTTTCCCTTCTTCGACAGAGCTGCCGATCCGGACTGGATTTTCACCGTGAACGCCGGTTTCCCGTTCAGTGCGACAGCGTCCGGCTTGTCCTGCTTCTTCGGCATGATGATCTGCGCGGCGTCTCGCCCCCCCAAGCACGCCTGCAGCAACCGGACGTTCGCGCCCTGCTTCCCGATCACGCGGCCTAAATCCTGCTCGCAAATGAGAACGGTTTCCTCCTCCGTGAATATCTTCCGGCCGCCGACGTCCGCGCTGTCCTTTTTCGACGACACATTTGCGTGCGCGCTGTCGCTTTCTTCCTTTTTCCGCGCCGCGGGGTGCGTGTACGTCGTTTCGCCAGTCAACGGATTCCAGTAATACACTTTGTCGCCGTGCTTGGCCTTCTCCCAGCCCTTCGGCAGCGGCTCGTTTTCCAGGGAAGTGTCCTCGTCGGGCGCGGCTAGGACCTGCTTCGCGGCGGCTACGGCCGCATTCTTCAGCAATGAGGTCGCCAAATCCAGATTCGCACTGGCAGACGCCGCAGCGGTCGGCGGCTTGGCCTTCGGAACCTTGGACGCCGGCCCGCCCCCGGGGGGGAGCATGGGCTTCTTTTTCCTTTTTGCTTCTTCGTCGCTGCTGTCGTCGCTACTGTCGGAGTCGCTCTGCACCGCCTTTGCCGCGGGAGCTGGTGCCGGAGCGGCCCCGCCCGCTTTTATCACCCCTCGCGCCTCCAGTCGCTTTCGCAGGGCGGGTGGGAGCCGCGACAGTTTGTCCTCCTCCTCCTTCTGCTTTTGCTTCGCGATTAGCTCCTCGCGCTTCTGCGCAATTTTCGCCTTCTCCGAGGTCTGCGTTTTGTTCTTTTCGTCCTTGTTCCCGAACGTCTCGGGGTCAAGGGAGCTGTGGACGGTTTGGCCGGTAACCCGGTGCTTCCACTGCCACCCACCGCCGGCGGTTGGCGCCTGGTACCAGCCCGCGGCAGCCGCGCGTTGGGCGCGGATCCGCTGCAGTTGCAGAACGGGGTCGACGGCATTCTCGTCTTCCATGGCGTGACGTTGTAATTACCTCGCTACAACAGGTAGAAGAAGGAATAAAGGGGGTTTGTCTATTTGAGTATCAAAGCACTGCTCTTGCATGCGTGGCACAGCTCCGCAGCGTAGACAAATTGGATGGAGTTAATGAAAATGGATGGGCATGGGGCTAATGAATATGATGCTTGAAAAATGTCGTCAACACGGCACATCACCGGAGCAGTGACAAAATTAGGCATGGTCAAGAAAAAGTCACATGTGTATGTTCCTGAAGCAAGTGGGTTCAATGGATATGGTTTGTGATGTAGATTGATTTTGGTACCAACCTTCGTTATGGAAAAACGAGAACTGGTTCAGTGAACCTGAAAAAAACGACTGCATTTCCATTTCCTCTTTTATTCTCTTTCCGCTTGGACAACTAGGTCTTGGCGATGATCTCTTATGGATCATTTTCCTCTGAATTCAGCTGACAACCTTTTTTTTGGAATTTGAACGTAAGCGGGAACAAAGAAATTAATACTTTTTTTGCGTCACTTAAGCCAGCCCAGTGAAAAAGGTTCGATTTTCATGCAGAGCCGGTTGCTCAGTGCACCATGAGGCTTTCTGTTTTTATCTGGAGGTTCTTATCACAGTGGAACTTTAGAAATTGGGATCGATGGCGAAGACGACGAGCCGGGGATAGTAGGTCAACATCAATCCTGAAATCATACATCGATATACTTGGGAATGAGGGATTGCGAAATACCATTGGAATGTGTAATGTATGAGGATGAGCCCGCTCGAAGTCTTCCACAAAACGGACATTGCGAAGTATATCTTCGGATCATCTGCGTTGTAGTTGTTGAGACAACCTTACAATATGAACGTGCTACTTCAAAGCCGCCACGATGTCGTTATTCAGACCGTTCAGGTCGATGGCCATCAGCTTGCGTCGCTCTGCTTCTCCAACGTTCTTGGAGTAGTCACTGCGCAGCCGGCGATACTCATCCCGCGCTGTCAACAGCTCTCCAATCCGGGAGTCAAAGTTTGTGGCGCTCAAGCCGCTGCCGTACCGGAGAAAGTTGAACCGTTTGAGCGCGGCCTGCAACCCGGCCTCCGTGAAATTTTGGTCCTCTGTGCGTTTCACCGAGCCGACATGCGGAATGATCTTCGCGATGCGATCCCAGGTTCGAGGGGAAACTACTTGACTCACTTTTTCATACGGCAAAGCCATTACGCAGCACGTGAGCGGATGCAGGTCGTGAATGGCATTCGCCTTCGAGTATTCTGGCCCCTTGAATGGGAGAACCCTGTCCTGCGCTTGCTGGAGGAAAAAGCCGAGAAAGTCAATGAAGCTCTCTGCATCGATCAAACTTTCGGTCTTGGCGAATCCAACATCATTTACGTCAGCTATCTCCGGTCTTCCCGAGTTAATCAAGACCTCGACCTGCCAGAGATATGCGCGCAGGTAGTGGACGCCAAATACTTCAATATCCGCAGCAGGTACGGCGCAACAAATTTCGCCCTGGGTGCGTTTGAGCCGGTCAACCAAATCAGTTTTTCGGTGAATCGCCTCATCTTCATCCTGTTCTTCTTCTTCGCCACCACGTGCGAGCGACGTCAGAAGGTCCGAAACGCTTGTCGCCTGGAGCCAGTCGCAGAGGTTCCAAGAGATCGCCCCCTCGAGCAACTCGAGCAGCACACCGTTGGAAGGAATCGCAACGAGGCGGAAGACCTGATCAGTCTCGGAATCTGGCCTCGGTCGGTCCGTCACAACGCGTCCTTCGCTCTCGAACTCAACCAGAATGTCTTTCTCACCACTTCCGCTTTGTTGCGCACTGCGCAGGATTCTGCGCGTGCGCTCCAAATAATGCTCGAAGAGCTTCGCGATGTCCACTGGAAATCCGGGCAGCACATCGTTTCCGCACAACAGCGACAACGCCAACAGGTCCGTGGCAATAAAAGCGTCAAGCTCCCTCTGGAGGTGTGGCGAATAGTGTGCTCCATCGTAGCCGAGGATTTTTCGCAAGCGTTCGAAAAAATTAGATTGGCTAAACAGGCACGGCCCGGCACCGGTTCCGGAACCGGATGCTGAATACCACATCCACAAATCGTCCTCTGGCAACCGTGATGCAGAGTCTGGTACTTCTGCCAGGTGGTCACTGGGAATGATATCTCCGATGCAAGCGCCGATGGTCAATAAAACCAAGTCAGAGTCGTATCCAATCACGCACGCACGAAAGCGCTCCACGACCGCAGTGCTTTCTGCTCCCTGACGAAGCTGTAGCTTTGCGCGCTGAACTCTGCGGCGGCGCAAATCTTGAAAAATTTTGTCCTCTCCCTCGCCGGCCTCATCCGTTCCACTTACCTGGATCTCCACCTGCTTACCGAGCTTCGGTCGCCAATCACTTTTCAGATACTCTGCCAGTTTCTGCATCAGCTCAGTACCGGGCTTGATCGCGTTTTTCCACTTGTCCTCCTCCTTTCGGGAACGGCTTCGCTGGGCAAGCATCTTGGCTTTACACGGGACCCCATCAAAGGCCAGGTAGACAAGACATTTCCTTGTTGCCGGCAATGCGGCTGGATCATCCGAAGCTGGTGCACCAATGCAGTTTTGTAGCAATTTCTCCAAATACGCGCCGATTTCTGCGCACAGTTTTTCGCACGTGGGATTCGTAGTCTTGTCCAGCACCACATGAGCATACGCGTTGAAATCAACATAGATCGCATCCCAGTCCGTACCGACTTCCTTTGGCTTCTTGCCCTCTGAAAAAGCGTACTTGAAATTTATGTTCTCCCGCAGGAACTGCAACAGCCCTGGAACGCCCATGTTGGCTTTATTTTGCGTCTCTAGTGTGCAGAAGTATCTATCTTTTCACTAAATCAGTATTGCTATTCCTCCCTGAGGCTGTACTTCGGCTTATTCCTCTCGGTGGAAAAGACAGCTGCAGGTATGACCAAGCGCAGGAGCAGGTGGTGAGAAAGGAAAGTTAGTTAGTTTCAGAACAAAATCAGAAACGAGTACTAAGTAGTACTGCAAGAGTGACATAGTGAAAGCGGCAATAGTACGCTAAGCGGCGTAGAGGAACGTTGTCGACCTGCACAATAATTAATGGCGATCCACCCAGGTGCGTGTTTCTTGTGGAGCTAGGTGTCCTCTGACTAGGTCCTATTGCTACTATATCGGGAACATACTCTGACAAGATCACGTGGCCTTTAGTGACTGAGCTGTCAATCAAAGTCCTGAATCAACATTTCTGAGAAGATCCTCAAAGCTTTGGTCTGGGTGCAGCTAGATGAAGTTCTTTCTATCTTTTGATGTTGGAAGGGCGATACTTATTGGTTCCGCCATCCCCGCCCTCCCCAGCACTTCTTCGCGGCCAGGAGAATGATCTATGCGTAAACACTTTTTGAGACAAACGGTTCCAAAATGCAAACACTTTTCGAAAGGCATAGCTGGCGAAGTCGTCCACACAGGACGCCCCGAGGCGGAAACTCCATTCCCGCTCCTCTTGCGCAACGCGCTGCATCAGCACCGCGTTGCCACGACCGCCGGTGAGCGATGCCGATGCAGTTGCCGATGGTTCTGCTCCTGCTCTGATCCGCACGATGCGTGTATCTCGCCGCGGATCGGCAGGCCTCGAATCCAGCGAGGAAAAACGTCCACTGTCGACAGCACTTCCTGTCATTCGCCTAGACGCGAGGTGTGACATCTCTAAGTGGCGCAACTCCGAGCCAAGATCAACCGGATCCGTTGCAGGTGAGCGGGGTAGCAGTGATGTTGAAACTGGACCATCCGCGAGCACTGCCATGCTGTCGTGTTTTGTCCATGCAATTGACTAAAATTTTCAGTATCTGGTTTTAGTAGTACTCATAGTGACACTCAGAAGCAGTCCTGCTGAGTTTTGAATAGCGATACTTTATGTATCTTTTTTTCCGGTGTTGCGATATAATCCTTGACGTCAGTTCCGATGGTACTTCTACTTGTGAAACCCATGCTATTGCAGGAAGGGGCGAATACAGGGAAGATGACCAGAAATCTAGTTATGACAAGAAAACGAAAAGGAAGCGGAACAGACGAAGCTCCGAGCGCGAAGCTTCAGATGCACCCTATGGCAGAGACATGGCAATGCCTCTCCTGGTGTTGGCTTTTATACCCATGAAAGTCTTCGATTCATTCGATTCACTTGACGCAAGAACCTTCCAGCCCGCCTCTACTATAGCCGGTATGCTCTTCTCTCATCGTAAAAATATTCATTCTGTCTTATGAAGATAAATTCATGAGAATCCCCCAGACTTTTCCTTTTCTTGCGGAAACATCGCGATTAGAGTCTAGTTGTACCCTGCCTACCGTCCTCCTTCGGCACATTGACATAAGACTATCAATACACCGCAGCAGCTGCTGCAAAAGAGCTGCCGCTGCTCGTTTATTTCTTCTACACAGAGAATCAAAACCGTGGTCTGCACTTCCTTCGCAGATACTTTTGTACTTACAGATAGTCGTGTGTGGCACTGAGGTAAATTTAGTTGATACGCGTACGCGAGCGCAACGAGTAGAGGAGAATAAGGATAATGAAAACTCGTGGTGTTGCTGGTGGTCGCCTGCCCTTATACTTTCGCAATCAGACCTCCCCGCGAGTGAAGAAATATTCCCTTAGAACCTTCCGAAACTTTTTTCAAGGTAAGGATTCAGTTGTACTGCGCCGAGCGATATTCAAGAAATCGCTCCAATTGAAGAAAATGGTCGGACCGCAGTCGTAAGGACTGTTGGGGGCAAACAGTATAGATGTCGAAAATAAGCGGTACTTACTTTACGTTTCTCTAAGCTTAAACTTTGGGCATTTTGACTCTTTCTTTTACATCAATCCCAGTCGTGTGAATCTATCATCATGCAAAATACTTAGGTCCCTATGAACGACACCATTTTCTATACGGACACAAGTAACGACGACAGCTCTACGTGGGGTCGCCGTAGTATCGGAGCACCGGAGGTGTACGTGTATGCGATTCTCGAGTGCGGAGCCATTCAAAAAGAATTTCAGCTCCCGAATGCTACTGCGAAAGGACACAGGTACGTAAAAGAAACTCGCAGAAGCCATAGCAATGTCGTTACATCATCTCAGAGTACCCCCATGGAAACTGACGGAAACAATAGGAGAAACTGAACGTGCAAACAAAGTGAATCTGTATTGTCAACCAACTAAACTAAATCAACAACTCAAGCAAGTTCAACAAGCTCATTTTCGCAGGCGCGCATCACAGGAGCTGTCTTTTTCGCCTACAAATGAGTTGGGTTGGGAATCAATAAATATCAAAGCAACTTAGCAAAAAAAAAAATTAAAGTGTTTACGTTTCGACAAAACAAATCAAATTGAAGTGACGAGCACGACGCTTGTCGCATTTGCGATCTACAAACAGTCAGAACGTAAAATTTTTGACACACATGACACAACCACTCCACAAAGGATTCTAGAAAAATACCAGCTCTTCAGAATTGCCAACCAAGTGGACAATAGGTATTTTTCGGCATTTATTCTCGACAATTGCTACAAATAAAAGGTCACAACCTTACTTAGTAAATCGGTAAAGAAGAATTTCGGGAGAGTTAGAGCGAGTTAGTAGTTTGATGGAATAAATTTAGACGCGTTATCCAGAGGGTTCGCGTGCTGCGTTATTTGAATCAATCGATTAAAAAGGATTTTCATGCTCATGGTTTGTTACCACCTGAGATCCTCAATGTATTTTTGGTACTCCCAACGAAACTTGATCGTTTTAGACATACATAATTTGTCAGAACTCGTCAGTCGGTTGCGGTCGCGGCGTCGCCCTCGGTTAGTTCGTACCAGGAGGGTTTCTTCTTTCCCTTATTCGCGGTGGGCGAATTTGTTTTCGGGGACGCTTCCAGAGCTGCAGAGCCCGGGGGTGTGATCTGGAGGAAGCTGTCGCGTACCACGCTGGTGCCGTTGTTGTCTACGTCTGCTTCCGATTTTCTCGAGCAGGTGTCGTGATCCGACGCTTCTTCTGCCGGCGATCCCGCAGGGGAGCCCGCGTCGCCTCCCGCTGTTGGGCAACAGGTCGCTGCGGAGGAGGTAGCCGCCTTCGAAGGGAACGGAACATGCAGCGCACCCGGCTTTGAACTTGTGCCAGCTGCCGGTACTGACGAAGATGGTGAGTTCTTTGCACGATCCTCCGTCGCGTCGTCGGTTGCTACAGCCGCGTTGTCTCTTTTCCGTGATGTCCCCGTCGCGCCAGGGCCAGCAGCAACACCACTGCTCGAATTGATTTTCGATTGCACTACACTTCCCCCCTGGTCCTGCGACGCAGCCCCATTGCTCTTTGGCGTTGCGCCTTTACTGCTTAATAATTCCTTCCCAGTTTTGCCGTTCCTTCCTCTTAGTTTCGGCTCTTGCCGCTCTTGCTGCAGCAGAACGGGCCGAGGAGGTGGTGGCGGCGGGGTCGGGACGGACGACTCTGTCTTCGCTGAAGCAACAGTAGAACAGGATGTCGCCGCTCCTGCTCCAGCAGCCGTGGGAGCCGGCACCACATTGGGCTTACTAGATGATGCTGACGTGGTATTTTTAACACAGCTACTACTAGTGCCAACCGTCCCTGTCGTTGTACTGCTCTTATTCGAGGCCAAATTACCTTTTTTCCCCCGCAGGTCGCGAATCAGCAGGTCGTCCTTCCACTTCTGTCCCCACTTTTCCCCGCAAGCGACCTCGATCTGCCTCACGAGTTGCGCATTCAGGTCGCAAAATACCCAGACGGGGGGCTCTTCTTTCGTCTCCCTCGATCGGAGCGCGTGATGCTCGCGGTACGAAAGGAAAGACTCCAGATTTGTCCAGAGGCCCTGTCTTTTGGCGTACGTCACGTAGGGTGGTTCGCTACTTTCCGCGCCAATACGGTGCCAGAAACTGTCCGCCGCCGCTGGAGTCAGAAAGTTCACAAAAGCAGTCATGTTGCCCGTCAACTGTTGTAAAGCGATCGATTGGTAAGTAGATGTAATTTTTTTTAGTCTTCTAAGTTTGCTTTTTGGTTTCGCTTTTCGCATATATTGATTGTCCGGAAGAAAAAATACCCGCACGAAATACAGTGTCCACACGCGTCTACGAAAGAAAGTTTGCATTTTGTTCCTTTTCATGGCGAAATGCTAATGCAACAGCCACAGTGTGCACTTGCTGAAAATAAACACTCGCTATACCATATTCCTCGTCAGGAACAGGAAGTCGTACATGTCCCCATAGCCCAGGTCGGTCAGCTTTTTGGCGAAGCCGTCTCTAGTGAGTTCCGCGTCCAAACCGTTAATGTATAGCGTGGACGGCACCGCCTCAGCGCCTATGTTGAATTGCCACGAGTACGCTGACGCTGCATGTGAAGGTGCGGAGTGGAATTGCACTGGGTGGCGGCCATAGTTTGTACTGCCGTAGGGACAGCTCGTTGGGGTAGTGCCACTGTAAGACGTCGCTGGACCACTTTGCTGAAACGTGTGGTGCCACGTCTCAGCGCGAGCGCGGTCAGGCCGTGCAGTGATGGTTTCCTCGCCCTTCGAATATGCCCGCTTCTTGCTAGTCCACTCGGGAGCGGCCCAGGGGAGGTCTTGACCTGAAGGTAGAAGAGACTACTTCACGAATGTTGTACTGATGAATATTAGTTGCGGATATAGACACAGATTGTTGGACTAGGTCCTCTACCTCTTTGCGCATCGCTGACAAACATACTATCAAAAAAAATTCGTACCATCTTCAGACTCCCTTCGCGACCGCCAATTGTCAGATTCCTCCGCACGGTTCGGGTTGTGACTTCCCGAAACAGGCACGAAAAACCGGCTTCCCTTGCCACTTCCCTTGGGGTGCGACCTGTAACCATACTGGGGACCAGCGGATGCAACTGTTGCACTTGTGCCTTTCGCCTCTCCACATGCTTCCTTACCACCGCTACTCCCCGGCTGCTCGCCGGCAGTCTTCAAAGCTAATGTCGGCTTGGTTCCTGTTTTTCCATCTCCCTGCTCGGCAGCCGCTGTTTTTGCCTCAACGGGCGATACATCGCAGTCCTCGTTGGTCGACGAAGTTCGACCAGCAGCGCTGGTGGCGCGCTCCCGCGTACTAGCTGCTTCTTCTTTAACAGTGTCTTCTTTTCCTCTCGAAGTTTTGGCCGGCTTTGCTCCCGCGGTCGAAACTCGCGAATGGACGGTACCGCCTTTGCTTGCACTGTTGCCCTTGCTTTCTCTGTTGACAACATTCGACGTTGCGACCGCCGCACTGTCCCCGTCGTTTTCTTTATTTTCGTCCTCTTTTGACAGTTCTGCTGGGAGTTTTTCTGATCGTAGCTCCTCGCCTTCAGCAGCGGCTGCTTGCTCCCTCTCCTTGGAATCGCTCCTGAGGCGATGAAAACCGTCTCGCCAATTGCCCGACGTCGCAGAAGCGCTCGGATGATAAAGTCCGTAACTGTACTGGTTATAGGAATAGTAACCGCCGTATTTTCCTTTTCCTTTCCCCTTTCCCTTGCCTCCTTTCGGCCCGCCTTTGTAGAATCCGCCGACAGTGCCGAAGTTCTGCATGCCTTTGACACCGGGATAATGGTTGTAAGACCCGGCGTACGACGACGAGCCTTTGATGCCTGCCCCCTTGATCGCGGCGTTTGAAGAGTTCGCATTTTTGTCACCGTGCACTGCATTTCCGGAGGAATTGCTGCTGTTCTCGCTTTCTTCGCCAGCGGGACGCACCTCCTTGTTCGAATTAGTGCCGTTTTGGAAACCTTTCGCAGTCTTCGCCGATAATCCGTTATTGCTGTAGAACTGGTGGTCTTCAGCAGCACTGCTGTTAGCTCTGCTACTACCACTACCCTTCGCGCCCTTGTATGCAGAAGACGAAGAAGCAGCCCAGGCTGAGCTGCCGCCATGATTGCCACTGTCTTGGTGATCCGCTTGCGGAGCGTTGAACCGTTTCACACGGATCGCCTGCTTGCCACTTGCCCCATTGTCGGCGCCCGGTGGTGGCGCCCAGAGAGAACTGCCCTGTGTCTGCTGCATTTGTTGGTTGTGTCCATTTGAACTAGACGCCGTCGACGCGGCGGCGTTCTTGATCCCGCCCGCCAACGCCGCCTGCTGTTGCTGCTGGGCCTGCACTTTCTTCGAATGCATGATAACCTCGTTTATGTGGTAAAACACGCCGTCCGCCCCGCAGCGGGCCACGATCTTCCGGTTGGGCAGCTGGTAGAGGTCGCTCGATGTGATGGCTTTACCGTAAAAGTCGCAGAGCGGCACGGCCTCCTCGTCTAGAGGCACAAGCGTCATGTCACCAGTGTCCGGCTCCGGTTCCTGCACTTGGTTGGTCGACATGCACCCGCCGGCTTCGTTCATGCTTGTAGTTGTCACACACGAATTATGTGGCGCCTCACCAACTATAAGCTGTTGCTGCGCATCCGATTGCCCTACATTTGCTTCTCCGACCGCCTCCTGCGGACTGCTCATCCCTGCTGACAGGTGAGAGGACGCACTTTGATCAAGAACCGCACCACTCTCGGTGGTATGATTTGCCGATGGGAGTACCAACTGTTGCTGCAACGCTGGATTGCAGGCGAGCATGTTGTTGAAAACGAGCGCTTGCTGCTGCTGTTGTTGCTGCTGCGGAACGAAGCAGGCCGCGGAGGAAGAAAACCGACTCACCACCGGACCCGTGACACTCGGGTCAGACATTTGTTGCTGCTCCCCAGGCCAATCTGTTTCGGACAACTGGCTGCCGAGGACTGCTGCACTGGGGCCGGAAACTACGCTTTGCACCACAGAAGAACCCAGCCCAGGAACAAAAGTTTTTGCACTAGCACTCACGACCCCGGCCTGCTGCTGCCAGGGTGGTGCGTACTGCACCGTGACCGTTCCAAACAACTTCTTTTCTTGTTCCGCTGCTTTCGGGGACGAGCTTGCGTTCTTTTCCGCGACCGGGTTTTCGGACTCTGGAGTTGATGCACCAGCTTCGTCTTTCCTGCATTCCTTGCCCGACGTCTGCGGTTTTCCGGAAGTTGACGTTTTCTTTCGCTGGTGGTCGTCACAGGTCTTTTTTTCTTTCTCCACGAGCTCATCTTTTTCGCTTGTTTGGTCCTCGTCGTGTTGGTTGCTGGTGTCAGAAGGTCCTGTGGTGGCATCTTCCTCGACTTGCTTCATCGATGCGGCACCAGCACCAGCTTTTGATCCCGATGCTTTTTGCGCTTCTGCCGCACGATTTTTCTGTGCTTTCTTCTCTCGTCGCGGTTTGTCACTGCTGGCATTTTCGAGTTTCGCTTTATTTTCGCTTCGGTACTTGTCTTGCAGCAGATCCCATTCGTCGCGGTAGCTGTAACCTGATATTATTTTTCATTTTTGTATCGAAAGGCTTACGAGGAAAACAGGCTGCAAACTGACGTCACAACAAAAGTAATATCTTGCAAAGCAAAACACGTCTCAAGATCAACCCCATGAATCAGAATTACGCTTTGCCGCCTCGGTCCTGAGATCTTCCTCGCAAGTCGCGTAGGGACTCTTTTTCAGGTCGCAGGTAGTTGATGCCTCCTTCGCTGCTGCCTTCCCTTTTTTCTTCGCCTTGCCAGCAGCAGTGCTGGCGGAAGGAGCGAGCGTGGTTTTGTAATTTGCCGGATGAAACGCAACCTCTTCGTCGGTCAGGGCAAACACACCGCTCGCACAATTCGGGTTTCTGGTGCCCCAGTACCTTTGATTTTTGCCGAAAGAGAAACTGTGGAAGAGCAAGAGAAACCGGTCTTCATTTCGAAGAACGAAGAAGTATAACAATTTACGAAAATCAATTAGGCCAAATGCGTGTGACGTTTCGGGAGGACTAAGTCCATGGGAAGAAAAGCAGTAGTACGCCAGTCGTATGGAACGAAAATTGAGATTGACCGTCGCAGCCACAGCACAAATTAGAGTTGCTGCCTTTTGGAGACGAGGCAAAGCTTCTGACTACCCACTACTGATGTCTTCGTCCTCGCCTACGCTATCATAACTGAACTGAGAGATCATTCTTTCTGCGGGCTCCGGCCAATTTCATGTCACGTGCATAAGACGGCCGTTCTCATCCACTGGTGGTCGGCGCAGGCGTACACTGGAATCCACCAGGTAATGCAGCATAACAAATCGATCTTCGGCACTCTCTGCGCGGTCGTCAAAAACCGGAAACAGAGCCTCCGGGGGAAGGGCCATCTTGATCTTTTTGAGCCGTCAAGTTTTTTTTCGGTTTTGGGTAATGCGTATCTGGGCGTTGACAAGACAACAACGCGAAAGCACACTCGCCGCGAGGACCAAAAAGATATGCCTTTTTGCAGCCGCGGTCCCACTAGTGGTACATAATGGAGCCAGGAGTTCGCCTCGATCCTATTGGTGCGAGTCAGAAAATCGATGGTAATAGTAAGTAAAAGTATCACAAATAAATGCTTTTTTCTTCGTAAATCTGAAAAAGTCTTTGTCGTGTCTGTAAGTGAAGGTAAACTACACTGTAACTACGCCGCGCTACGTCGGAGACACGAAAGCGTGCCCCTAGCGAAGGGATGTAACTACACCCACGGAGCAAGAGCAAGACAGAAAATGTAACAGGGAACGACACACAGTGTAGTGTACAGGTTGGTCTGCAATAGAATGACCCTGGCGAGATCGGTGTTGATTAATCAAATCTCACGGCAATTCTTTTCACACTGGATCACATCACAATCCCGCTCTGAATCTCGGTGGCATTGCCAGATCGTCCGCACACGAAGAGGGAATGAAGATGAGGAAAAAAACACCGATAGCATGAAACGAAAGTACTTGGAAACGGCAACAAAAGGCAAAGGAGTCGCCAGCTCTTCGCTGTCTACGCTCGCTCAATGCTGCTCCAATTTTTATGCAGCTTTGCTGGTAACATCTTACGGAAAAAACTTGGGCACTTCAAGAACGCAAAGACGCTCAATCTCGTCACCAGTTCTCGATTGGTTTTTCTGGAAAAAAAAACTAAAGGAACAATCAGAGTGCACCTTCGCGAGGCATCTCGATGTAAAGACGGCTATTTGTCCGGTCTTGTCCTGTCTGCGAGAAAATGTAACACACACAAAATGTCGCTTTGCTTTCGCTTTGTCGTCAGAAGTGCAATATTGTGTGTCGTTCTTCCAGTACAATCGGCACTACATCATCAGGACTAGGCCGCGGGAAAGCGAGTACAGAGCCGCCTTCGGCGCTGTCTGCCCGCGGCCGTCTCAGACACTTTCCCGCATGAAATTTTCTTCAGCAGCCACTGGTCAAAACTGAGCGCGCCCGGCCGGAAGTCGTAGATGAGTAGATCGGAGTTTAAAACCCTAATGGCCACCCACTCCTCAAACTTCGCGTGCTTTGCCGGCAGTAAAAACACTTGTTTCTTCAAGGTTTGCGTACAGTACACTGAGAGGGACTCCTTCCCACTCTTGTGGAAGGTGCAGATGTTGAGAAATCGCCGGTAGGCCGCGAAGTAGCTATCCACATCCGGGACGAAGTGCTCGTGCACCTTCCGCACGTTCTTCGACCGTGTGTGGGGCCACAGAAAGTCCTCCAGGGTCGATTCCTCCGAATCATCGTACGCGTTTCGCGTGGACTTGCCGTGCCGGGCCCTAGTTCGGCCGCAGTAGCCGCCACAGCAGCGGCAAGGGGCCAGCAGTGGATCCTCCGCATCCACGCCGTTGGGGTTCTCTTCGCAAACCAGCGAATCGGTGTCATCGTCCTCTGGATCATCTCCGTCGTTTCGTGCACTGTCGCAGTCTTGCGCTCGTGATGGGACGGTTGGAGTTACAACTGCTCCCGGTGGTGTTCCTGCAGATGAGCTCGAGGATGGAATTGCGGTTGCGGGGTCCACCTCTGTGCCGGTGGCTTCTGCGTTTACCGACACGCCATCATGACTTGCGCATCCCGTTTCGACCTTTTTTTCCTCAGGAGCGCCGGTGGTGCCGCTTTGGTTCCCTTCGACGGGGGAGGAACTCGAAGCGGAGCTGCAACTGGAGCTAGAAGACGCGGCAGCACTAGAAGTTGAGGAGCCGGCTTCTGTTGCACAGGGTGCCATCTCAGTTGTGCTCGTGCCAGTTTCGACGTTGCAAACAGAAGTTGATGGAGCAGATTCTTCAGCCGCCGCCGAAGAAGAAGCAGTCCCGCCGCCGGCGCCATTCTCGATCGCGAAGCCGTACCACGAGGCGCCACAGGTTTCGCAGTTCCGGGGCGCGCGCAGCAGGTGGCGACCGACACAGTTGCTGCAGCACGCGTGGCAGCCGCAGGGCAGGAAGTTCAACACCGTCCCTGTCTGCGCGCCGCACGTTCTGCAAGTGATGCCGCCGGCTTCGCCGTTCGGCCGCCGCGCCGCTTCGTCCACCGCAGTGCTCAAGAAAGAGGCCAGGGCCCGCTCCCAGGTCGCGCCAGGCCCTCGTGGACCGCCATGCGGACCTACGGTTCCATTCAACAAGTTCTTCCACTTCGGTCTGCGGGCTCCTGGGGTGCGCGCCTCGTCGTCGTCGTCGTCGTCGTTATCTGAACCACCACTAGCACTACCAGAGCTCCTCTCCGCGCGGCTTGTTGTTTTCCCATGTGGGTCTGCAGGCCGCTTTCCACCAACTCCGTCCTTTGGCAAGGCAGCAGCTATCTTCGAACGATTTTCCAAAGAACTGCTGGGACCGCAGTTGAAGTCATCCACGCGGGGCGGGTTGATCGCTGGCCCGTCGCACTCCGTGCAAGCTTTCCGCTGGCGCCAGGGTTGGTCCACGCAGGTGGCGCACGCTTGGTTCTCCCAAATCTCATTGGGACGCTCAAACTCCACATTCTGCACATTGTACCGCCTATCGGCGGTCAGCTGACTCGACACACACGGCCGCGGGCGGTATTCGGCCGGGGCGAGCATCTTCGCTTTTTGCAAGCGGGACGCTCCTCTAGAATCAGACGAGGACTCTTGTTGGTCCTCACTAAAGCCATCCTCCCCACCTTCGAAAAGTTCGCGAGCTCGAGCCAACGGGTCGTACGCGCGATGCAGGTAACCGAACCCGCACCTTTCATCGCGGTCGCGTGGCTTCTTCACGCCACGTGCAGCAGCGTTCTTCCGCACCCTGGCGGCGATTTTTGCCCGGATGGCCGCCTTCTTGCGCTCCTTTTCTTCCGTCTCAGCGCCGTTCAGTGTCCGGATGTGTTGCGCCCAGTCGGCCGGCACATCTACAGACACGTAAGAGCTCACCGCAGCCGTTGACGTGCCGGCCAGCGCTCTCTTGCTCCACGGGCCCGGCATTTTCTCGGCTCTCTCCTCCACCATACTGCAGTTCGCGAAAGTAGCGGGTGGCTCGGCCCAGGGGAACAAACCATCGTCCTCCTCCTGTTCCTCGCGGTCGTCCCTGGCCCTTTGCGCGAGCGACCTCGGAAGCAGGCGCATCGTGCTGCGGGGCCGCGGGTCGTCGAACTTTTGGCGGCACGCAAGGCAGAAGTAGTAGCACTCCGCAGCGGTCGGTGGGTTCGTGGCTGCGTCATCCTCTCGCTCCTGGTCTTCGGAGGTTTGAGCTTTCTTTTGCTCCGTGGTTGTGCTGGGTTCGTTCCCGAAAGAACCCTTGTTCCGTTTTTCCTCTGGCTGCTCTTTCCCAGATTCTTCACTAGATCCAAAACCGGATTCCACGGCTGAAAAAACGTCCGATAGCATCTCCTGATGTTCCGCGCCGTTTTGACTTTCTAGCACACAGGGGCGTGACACAACTTCTGGCGCGTCCCTAGCGGTCGTGCTGCTCACCGTCACGTCGCTGAGTTCCATGTCCGCCTCCGTAGCAGACTGCTCCGCGGTCGTGCTTCCGGAGCAGGACGAAGAACTCGACAAAAGAATTTCTTGTTTGTTCTCCGTGCCGCTCGCACGAGGAAGACAGAACGCGTTCTTGGGGCCTGCCTCGTTGACCTCGCTTGGCGGTTTGCAGTCGCCTGTCGACGTCGCTTGCTGTTCGTCTACATTCTTGTGGGCCCCCTCCGGAACGGACGCAAACTCGAGTTCATCGATATAGCGTTCTTGCAAAATGTCCAAGGCTGTACTGCAAAGCTTCGGCTCAACAGTCACTGGAACCTCTTTCGGGTCAGGATCATTACCGCCCTCTGCAGCAGCTTTCTCGTCCCCATTCACGCCGCCCGTGTTCGGCAGTAGCACGTGCGTGGCCGGCAGTTCGCCGCGCTGGCGCTTGCAATCGGCGCAATTCGGATCCCTTGCGGGGTGGAACCAGCATTTGTAAAAGTGCACGGACAGTTCCTCGTCCACGACGGCAACGAAATCTTGCGTCAACACCAAGTCCAGGGGCTGCAGCGCCCCGAAGTCACTGCACCCGTTGAAGCGGCATAGCAGCTGGTAGTAGCTGTCCCACAGGGACACGATCCCGCAGCTGTCCAGGGCCCCGATCAGGAAATAGTCCAACGATTCGGTGTCCAACCACGTGACCCGCGCCACGTCCACCTGGAGCCACTTCGCTGGGATCAGCCGGGACTGCTCCAGCCGCGCGAGCCGTGCTCCGGTGGCGACGGAAAAGATCTCCAGTGGCACCAACGCGCCGCGGACCCAGGTGACCAGCTGGGAGCCGATCCACTGAATTTCGAAAGCGAGCGGCATTTCGTGTGGCAGTGCGGCGTCCGCGCGAACCTCGAGCTCCAGCTCCGCGAGCGGTCGGACCGGAAAAATCTGCGCGATCAGCTGCAGAGAATTCACGTCCCACATGGTACACCGGTGGGACTCCAACAGTGCCAGCCGGTCCCTGTGAAGGAGCAGTTCCAGCGGCCGTCCCATGTTGTCGTTCAGAAAGGAGGTTGACGAGGAGGAACTTGAACCAGGTTTAGTACTCCCACTTGCAGGTGGTGCACCCATTTTGGAAATAGCTGCGCCACCACCTCGCAGCGAGAGTAATTCCCCGTCCGGCAGCGATGGGGAGCGCGACGAGGCACTGCTCTTGCTGGTTGTGCGAGAGGACGACACTGGGCCGGACGTTAGAGCATCTACTGCTTCGCCGATGCTGGTCGTCGGCATGTCGAAGGCTTCCGGTCGTTCCAGTTCGTCTTCGCCAGCAGAATCCTCGGATTTTCGTCGTTCCCCGACAAAATCGAACCCGGTTTCGTGCTTTTCCAACTCGTAATAGACTAGCCGGTCGTTCAGGCACACGAACAAGCGCTTCCCGGAGTTGGCGATTCGATGGAAGTAGGTTTTGAACGTCTGGTTTTCCAAGTTGATGCGCTTCCGCACGGTGCCGGAAACGATGTCGATCAGATGCAGCTCCCCGCCGTTCTCCCAGTACACAAACTTTCCGTCGTCCGACAGCTCTATGCTACCGCGGTACTTGTTTTTCCTGCTCTTCTTCGTTTTGGGCGCTGTAACTTTCTCAGCAGCGCTTGTTGTCCCATTGCGCTCCTCGTCCTCGTCACCACCTGCGCTGCTATCGGGCACGACCTCTAGAGGTCCTCCTCTGGCAGTTGTTCCTCGTGGCCTTAGAACGCCCGGGAATTCGCGCACTACGCAGCCAGGATTTTTCTTCTTCGCGCCACAGCTCACGTTCCGCAAAACCTGCCGGATGTAGATAAACAGCAAGCGCCAAACCTCGTCGCCGACGTGGTCCTGGGCTAGCGCGCGTAGATGGGAGACGGAGTCCACGTAATCCTCATAGTAGACCCCATAGTTCTGCAGAATGGCCCACTTCCAACTTTGGTGGCAGCGCGCGACGTCGGAAAACATGCCCGCGTGGACTAGGCAGCACTTGGACAAGCTCGTAATGTCCAGGTAGGAGAGAATCGACTCCGTGACGCCCACATCGAAGTAGTCCAGAAAAGAAGGGAGCTGCTGTTGAGTAGTCTGTGCATTTGCGCTGCCAGGTCGTTGGTCCTGGTGGTGCTGAGCCTCGTGATGTACATTGCGTTCTGCTTCATGTTCCGCATTGCTCAATCTTGGGAAAGTAGCTGCACTAGAAGAAGAGCTGGAACTGCTACTCGAGGCCGAGGTAAAACTTGAGGCTCTCCTTCTCCCCACGAAGTCCGACGCAGCACCGAAATCTATTAGCTGCACTAGCTTTTCTACACCGACACACCCGATCGGCCTCTCATGTGCTTCGGGGTCCAAAGCTCCTCCTGTGGACGCCGTGGCTGCACGGCTTTTCAACTCCTGCTGTCGCTTGTGATTATTTTCGTAAAACTTTTTTAATCCGGCTTGGGCGCGAGTTTTCCAGGAGCTTGCTGCCGTGTCCACAGAAATGTCCGATATGTCGTCCTCGCTTCGAGTCGCCGCCGATCGCCAGGACAAAGGCGCGCCCGAGTCACTATCGGACGTGTGTTGTGCTGCGGTCATCTTGTTTCCGGGCTTCGCCGCTCCTGGCGGTGCCTTTAACTCTCCGCGCACGCAAATAAAGAGCACATTCTTATGGCTTTGTCTTCATTCTAGTACATCGCACAACGGCGATCAAATCCTAAGTCAGCTAAAATGAAATGAACGTCCTTTGAGCTACAAGTGAACTTGTGAGCGACCTCATCTTGGGAAACTCTCGAACTGAAGTGCCTCTGTGTCGCTTTGCATTCGACTAGACGGTTCTATTCCCTCGCACCGCGACTCGGCTCACTATTTGCCGAAACTGAACATCATCTTCAGCGATTTGAACGATAAGACAGTGTCAGACTGCCAAAAGCCAAGCATGTTGACGGTTGCACTTTTTCGAGGTCGTCTCTTCGAAATTCTGCTTGGCGCTCATGCCGAGTGTGATAACTTACCTGTCTGATTTAAATTCGGGAAACGGTGCGGGTCACCGAACGAAATCACGGGAACGCTTTTCATTTGATGTCGCTTTTTTGTTGGTAAATGTGATCGATTCGATGGAGTGCTAGATGACAGGTCGTAGCTCGTTTTTTTTCCTCAAGTCTTGGCTCGAGCAACTCACAAGATCCGGAACTTGAAGAGCAGGTGCTTGTTGGTGCGGTAAAGATTCTCTTCACTTCCGATCCCAATCAGGTCACCGTCAGCGAGTTTGTGTGAGTATCGCTTTCCGTTGTCCGCTGTTTGTTTAATCCGTACGCCGTTCACCGCAGTGCCAGATGCTGAGTGGTCCTGCAGCCACCAGCGACCGTCCTCACCGTCCGGATCTTTCGCAAAATAGATTAGAAAGTGCTTCCGCGATATACTTTTCGTGATATTCCCCGCAACAGTGGCTGACTCTCCAGGAATGCTCGGATCGGCCATCTGATAGAAGATTTCATTTTGTCATCGTTTTTTTCAACTACGATGCTGCGTTTTTCTTGAGCGCTGTCTCCTTGGACTCGCGAAGACAAAGCAGCTCCACTGCGATCTGATACGAGAAGTAGGCATAAAAGTATCTATTGATGTTCATGCTTTTTCTTCACCAACAAGCAATCTTCACTCCAGCAGAAAAATGAACGCACAAAAAACGACGTACCAGTAGATATGTCGCCAGCTTGTTCGCCACCGGGTCACCGCCCCGGCCAGCGACGAGTGCGGGCTCAACTTCGTTTCGCGCGTCCTTCTTCTCGATGCAGCGGCCGAGGCCTTTGATACTTTTCACATTTCGATTTTCCACCATGCAAACCAGAACCGCGGAGTGATCCCGCGCGAGACTGTTCATCGCACCGCCGTGGAGCGCCAGAGGCTTTTTATCCCCCCGCAAGCGCTTGATCAGATTCGCTTCTGTGTCGTCTTCTGCGACGAGGGACGCCTCCGGGACGTTCAAAAACTCAACCAGGACCGCGTCCCGCTCTTGTGGAGTTTTCAGCAGCATCTTGTTGATTACCTCTACGTCAAGAAGATTGCGCTTCTCCCGACCCCAGTCCAGCAGCATCGCCCCGGAAATTTCCGCTTCCGCCACTTTCGGCGCGAGCTTGCGCAGCACGGAGGCGTTACCCGCTGTTCCGGAAAAGTGCAAAAAGTCCTCGGCCAGCTGGGCGGCGGTCCTCCGGGGAAGCGCGGCGAAGCGCGCACTTCTTGCAGCGGAAGCTTCCCCGACGTCCTCCCGGATGCGGTCGCGAGCCTCCTTCTGGCGCTGTTCGATGGTCTCGCGCTCAAGTACCTCCAGATACTGTGCTTCGAGCTCCTGCTTCTTTATTTTCGCTTCCTTCTCCAGTTTGAGCTTCACCTCGCCCCTGTTTTTTGAAAAATTTGACCTCTGCGCAAGTGGCACTGCAGAACAAATAACTCGGTACTAATGGTAATGTAGAAGCACAAATAAATTTCCATCAAAGATGTAACTATCGGAAAAAAACTAGATCGGAAGAACAAATGCTCTGTACTCCAATTGCGCCTTCAAATTTGTGTCGCTGTCTTCGACGGCGCTTTTGATGTGGCTTCTCCAGTTCCGCAGCACTTCGCGGTCCTTCAGGCGTATGTACCAGTTCGTCTTGTATTCGCCCTTCTTCTTCTCGTCCCGAACCAGGCACACGCGGACCCGACAGTCCTTCGCGGGGCCCTTGGTGACGTCGACGGACTTCACCCACTCGCAGGCCCCCGACTTCAGCGTTTTCTCGTCGGACAACTTAGGGTGCATGTCCGTCACGTGTTTCCACAGACCCAATTGGCTCGTGTACCCGACTTTTGTCGCGTGGCTGTCTTTGCACTTATCCACCGGACACAGGTACTTGCGCGGAGGAGCCTTGTTTGCTTTTTGTCCGGGTAGATCGTTACTTTCCGGGGCCGCATCCATCTCCACCACCATCTCGTCGTCAAACAGCTCCTCTTCGTCCTCCAACGGCGCGGCCATTTCAGGCGACAAGACGTTTTTCTGCTTCTTGCGCGGCCGACCACGCTGCTTCGCGGCAGGCTTTGCCGCCGCGGCTTTGGATGAGAAGGCACCGGCGCCACCGGCTTTTTTCTTGTTTTTACTGTCGTCGAGAACCTCCTCCTCATCATCGAAAAGCTCCTCGTCTTCCCCGAAAACTTCGTCCTCTAAATCCAAGTCGTTCAAAAGCAAATTGTTATTCTGCCGACTGCTTGCCCCGCCGCGCTTTCTCGACGCTTTCGCCTTCGGCTGCTGCTGCACGAGCCGCACTGCGGACGAAGAAGAAGACGAAGAGCCGCCTTTCTGTTGCAGCAAAACGCCAGCGAACGAGCTCGCGCTCGTGACATTTTTGTTTTTCACGTCCAGCAAGACCGTCCCAACGGCAGTACTTGATGATGCTTGCTTTGTCCCTGTGTTCGACGAAGGCTTTTTCTTCCGCTTCTGATTTGCGCGCTCCGCGTCTTCCAGTAACGCTTCCGGAATCAAAGATTGGTTGAGGAAGGAAGACTCGGCCTCCTGCTTGGCTTTCGCGTGGTTATTTTCATTCGCGTCGAGCATTTCGACGTCCGAGCCATCACTGGCCAGATCAATGACCTCGTTTGCCACTTTACCGCCTGATCCGCCCGTCTGGTGATGGGCGGACAAGCTTTTATTGTTCGACTTCTGCATATTCATCTCTACTTCCGCGCCTGCTTTTTCTTCTGCCGCGTCCCTCTCCGTTTCCGGAAGTAAAGCGGTGGTCGTAGGCTTACCGAACACACTGCTCGTCTTCTCGCCAGCTATGTCGCCTACAGACTGCTGCGAGTGTCGCTGGAGTGGAGTGGGGACTTTGTCGAGAACGGAGTCGTTGTTGAAGTCTTCGTCGCCTTCATCGATATCGTCGTCCGCTACATTGTCGTGTGCAAGCAGGCTCCCGGGAGGAGCTGCTGCTCCGGCATTCTCATGCGCAGCCCCTTGGGGCACCAGTTGCGTTTTCAAGATGCCGGGAACATTTTGGGTTTTCTCCACCACCGAGGCGGAGGCGGGAAGCAGAGGGGTAGGGGTAGAGCGCTTTCCCAGAACGTCGTCGTTAGCAGCTGGCTCACTATTCAGTTTCACTTCTGTATCTAGGACGCTTCGCGGGTCCGCAGCTTCGCTGCAGTTCAGAATCGAGGCACCGCGGTGTTCCTCGTCCTCGACTGTTCTCTCTGGCATCTCAGCATCGACATCAGAGCCCTCGCGCGAGCGACGACGATTGTCTTGTTGTGCGCTTTCAGCTCCATCCTCGCATTCATCTCGAGCGATGCTTTGGCCAGCTTCGTTGCTATCCTCGACGAGATCTTTCGATGCGTTAGCGAGCTCCACCACGTCTACCTTTTCCGGTGCGGCCTCATCTTCACGAGAAACTTCGTCAAGAAGGTCATTCTTATTTTCGACGTTGTCACTTCGCTCGTTGTCGTTTTCCTGCTCTACGGCGTCTTTCATAGACACGTCGTTTTCGTCGTGGGCAGTGGCAACCTCGTCCGCACGTTCTGGAGCCAGAACATGGGAGATGTCCACCCCAGACGGGGCGTCCTCGACTAGACTGGCGTCCTGCGGGGCAGGCGGAGAACCCGAAGAGAGCCTCCGCGGAGAAGAGTCTTTGATGCCCCCAGCGTCGTCGTCGTCGTCCTTACTTTCCGGCTCTTCTGGCACCTGCAGGGCCGTGCGAAAGCCGGAAGACCCGAGCGCCATGCCATCACCGGTTGCCAACCCGACGCCGCTTTCGCTAGCCACTGCGCTTCCCTGACCGCCCAGAAAACTGAGATCGCTCGGCGGGACAAGTTGCGAAGCGCCTAGGATCTGCGAACGGGTGTAGTCCGCGCGCTCTGCGTCGGTGATTGGATACAGCAAATTGATGGACACAATTCGCATCCCATTACTAGCCAGCTTGGTCTCGAGGTCCTTACCGTCGTCGATGAGCATCTGCATCGTTGTTTCGGGGATGCCGTTCGTGTCTTCGCGATTGAAAATCCTTTTTGACTGAAATCCCTGCAGAATTCCTTTTTCCCGTAACTCTTCGTCAGTCTGCGGTAACCATTCGGGCCAGGAGGCGCTCCCTTGCTGCTTGCGCGTCCTGATCAGCTTTTCAACGGCCGCGTAGACGCCCGTGTCAGGATCACTTATCTGCAGCTTGTGCTTCTTCTTCAACGGCTCGACTCCGTTTGCACTGGGCGCACCCATCGGAACATTGACTGCGAGGACTACTGCCATTTTGCAGATGTTACAGGTTGGTCTATGAAACAAAATATTGCGTCTGCTGGCAAGGAGATACGGATACTAATCACACCGAACGAAATATGAATGAGACTGTAACTGAAAAAAAGTCCCGTTTCTTTTCTCTGAACAAAAGCTCCTCATTTCTCTGCCATCCTAAAACTTCTACAGCCTGTCGCTTCAGGTTCGGTTGCGAGGGGTACGTCAACATTCCAGAAATATTTTCTTTTCCAGTTCATGCGTGCCACCCACGTCAAATCCCTCAAGTATCCGAAGACAACATTCTTGTTGATCGAAAGAGCTGCTCCGAGGCCATTTGTTACTGATCGAAGATGGGCGAAGTGGCTGCATTTGTGGCACGATCGTCCGGCGTTTGCGCTTCGCTTCAAGGACTGGTCTCATTCTCGTGGTACAGTATTCAAGGTCATTTCACCGGGAACAGCGGAGGCTTGTTTGTGGTTCATCTGCGGGCTTGCGCAACGTGCAAAATGACAAACACAAACGAAAATCATAAACAAAGTTGCAGCCATGCTCGTTGCCAAAAAAAATTGAGTTTTGAACTCACATGAGCAGCGTCAATAGCGTCCGAATTCATGTGCGCAGCAAAATAAATCTATCCGGCTTCACGTGCTCGCAATGAAACACCATGGTTTGTATCTCTTGTTTTCATTCTAGGAACAGGGACTCGGTTCTTACTGTGACTGCTTGATGCACCTTGCACAACATGGGCGGGCAGAGGGTTTCTACTTCTTTGTAGTAGCTCCTAAGCTACTATGCATAGAAACAAGGTACTTACTTCGCACGGCGTAGCAGGCGTCCTGTCGTATTCCCGAACCACCTCAGTTATTGCCTGCATTTTTGACGAATTCGGCTGCTCGCTCCGTCGCCCACTGACGCCACTCCTTGCGCTCCTCGTCAGCAAGCTTCTGGATTTCCGGGGGCAGTACCGGACGTTCCTTCGCCGCCTTTCTCTGTGGCAGAGGTTCGCCAGAGGAGGTCGTTGCCGGAGTTGTCGGGGACACGGGCGCAGACGTGTTAGTACCTAAGTGTCATACAAGTATTCCTACCATATATGCAAATCAGGCTTTCTTATGCGGAGAAGACGAAGCTATGTAATCACCGCATCGAAGCCGCGAGTGTCTAATTCGTGTCGTTTACAGCTTGAGCAACTGTTAATTCCTTGGGCGCGTAAGTTGTTGGCATGGTGCTTGTATTTGGTGTTAGCAACACCGAATTCGTTGTGGCTTCCGGCGATTTCTCAAAATCGAATTCGTTGTGGCTTCCGGCGATTTCCGAAAATGAACGAGGGCAACGATATCGGACTAAAAAAAGGCCCGAGAACGCGGGCTCGAGCCGATTTCCTCAGCCGCGCCCCCACCGGTCCGGGGCCGCGATCTCGGGCCTGGCTGGTTTCCGTTTCGTTGTTTGGGGGCCTTAACCCGCCGCCCTGAAACTGCGACTTTGCGGAAAACACGGCCCGCGTTTTCTGCGAAGTCGCAGACTCAGGTCGGCGGGTTAAGGCCCCCAAACAACGAAACGGAA